>JAQFVV010012639.1:602500-803939 GCA_028023455.1 Epiperipatus broadwayi
ACTTTGAAGTAAGAAAGTTAGAGTAAAAAAGTTAAAGTTATTTTTTAGAAAGTGTTGCTTTGAAACAAAGGAGCATGGGGGGGGGCTTATCAAGATCTCAGATCATACAAACAATAGAAGGTAGCTGACAGAGAGGGTATAAATAGAAGGGAGAACAAAAGATTGATTATTCAGATTTTTCTTTTTGAAGAATTCACATATTCAGATTTTTCCTTTTGAAGGATTCAGTTGATTCTGATTTTCCTTGTGAAGGTGATTCTTTCAGAGTTTGCTATTGCAAGATTGATTCAGATTTTGCTATTGTAAGGTGCATTCAGATTTCTCTTAGGAGAACTCTGTCAGATTTTGTTCGTGATTTTATTCCCAAAAGTCTACAACTGTTGTCTACAAATCATGAAGAAGTTTGAACCTGCTCAAGCTAAAAATCATATAAGTTTGATAGATTCTACTATGCTCGGCTAGGCAAATAAATAGCTTTGCCTATCGCCGAGGTTCCGGAATACCATTCAAAATGCCTTAATATCCACTCAATAGTCATCTGAACTCTGTGCCGTGTCTGGAGAACTTTTCGTGAAACCATACTACATATTTTCATTGTCCGGACAACTACATCTCGATGGTCGGATCAAGCCACGAACGCCGTAGGGAACATGACCAAGGAAAAAGGACGGTAATCGTATCTCCTCTATTGAACTATTTCTTATGCTACCTTTTGTTCATTTTTTTTCTAATTGCTTCAGTGAATTTATATGTATTTGCTATGTAACCATTTTTATTAGACTAACCTTAAATATATATATTGTGTGATCATCTATCTATATGTAACCTTTTTCCCTTCGCTATTCTTCCTTACTAACCAGTGTAAATATTTAGTATTCCATTGCGGTTAAGTTTAATAGTTAATTTTTGTTCATTTAAAATCTCTTTCCAATTTTATTTATGTTTGTTAATTAAATACGAGTCAGTTTCTTTTGTGTGCCAACTTGATCTCTTTGATAACGCCTCTTTTGTCCGCCATTAGCTTATCACGTATATCTGATTTAGCTATATACATTTTAAATAATTTTTAAACACTGTTTTTAGCGCAAAGCAATTAGAATTGCTTGGCGAAAGATTCTTTTTTGTTATCGTACTTTATCGAGAAGATCGAGTTGACAATTTTTAATAAAATTGGGAAGAAAAGATTTAGACCGCAAACCTATTAATCTGTTTTGATTGTCTAATTAGTTTGTTTCAGTAATTTAGGGGAATAGCGGAGGCCATTAAATCATTATTCCTATTTTAAAGTCATTAATTAAAGATCTATTATTTAACTAACAAGCTTGACTTTTGCTAAATTTGTTATAAATGCTTTATTTTACTTTTCAATGATCCAGGCACGCATAACGCAAAACACATATTTCTTAGTACTTTTGCACATTTAACTATTTAGCTCCTTAGGATTTCCCGTCCATGTCTCTACCGCTGTTGCTAAGCTTTGTGGCCGGTTGAAAAATAATTTATGTGTGGCTCAGATAGTGTTGTTCGGTTCATAATAGCTTCGAGGCTAGACGAATAGGGCAGAGGTCATAGTATTCTTGATTTAATATCTCGCGTATGGTTGGCCTTGAGGTACTTTCGCCTAGTATTCGAACTGGGTTAAATCAACATACATCATCTGACTGTCACAATATATATATATTTAAATAAGTAGAAATTATTATTTAATATAAAAATTAATTATTTGAATTTAATATTGTTTACATGATTTTAAATATAAATAAATGACACATTGTAAAGATCTATATATAATTTATAGCTCATATGATTATAAATTAAAAATAACATATAAATTACTTTAGTCTCTGGGGAAATGAAATCATTCATATACACATGGAATGTAAGCTTACTTGGTAAAGCTATGGCCATAAATATTGCTAAAAATGTGTTTCCTTGAAAATTTTCAATGAAACAATGATGAGCTATATTATTTAATGAGACGTGTTCGGACACGAACTTCGATTTTGGTCGCTGATAGGATAATGTGTCATATTTTTCTTTCTTCATGGAGCAGTGAGATAAAAACCCAGCTTGTTTAGGACTTTACCCCCACATCATCATACTGGTTCACATATAATTTTCTTTCAATAGTATAATTTGATTACCCAGAATCGTAATGACTAAAACAGCAGTCAGTAATCACCAAGTAATAACCATCAGTCAATAATAATCAATCCATAATAATCAATTAATCATCATTTTTTGATTTCTGTTTCTTTATATATATCTTTTTTTATTCTAAAAGTTCTCATGATCTTTTTCTGATGTAATCCTTCCCATAAATCCTCAAAATGTTCTATATTTTTTACTCTTATCCTATGTGATCTACTTAGTCCATTATACCTCTGTTTCAGATCTGGCTGCTTTTATCTTCTCATTTCTTTTTATAAAAGAAAACCCTTTAGCAAGTTTTATCTTATCAGTTCATTAGAAACATTTAAAACTAACTTTATACAATAAATATAGCATTTCTTAGAAAACATCTGTTTCATTTTTCATTATCAACATTTTTTTTTCTCTCTTTTCAAAATAAAACAAAATTATACATAAAAAAAATACAAATTATACATTTTTCCAGAAAATTCTGTTTCTTCTACATTTACATACACACTCCAATAAAACAAATAAACACAAAACCCTTCTTAAACCTATCTTTGTTAACTATTCAGTTTTTTTGTCTCAATCAAATCTATATATCTGGTTACCACATCTTATATATATGGTTATCTAGAGTCACTTTAACTTGTAACAGGTTCAGACCTGTTTCCTGTTACAATATTTTATTCTGATATTTTAATTGTAAAAAAATCTAAAGACATCAGGATAATTGATTTGGTGACATATCTTGTTTTTTTTTCAGATGCTTTGCAAGATTATTTTAAGAATATTTTTTGAATGATTAAAAGCTTGATTTTTTTAACAAAGAATGTTAAGATGAATGATTGTTTTTTCACAATAATTGTATAATAATTATTAAAATCAAAAGTATACAGGGTTATACATTTATTTTATGCATATATATTTTATTTTTTAAAAATAGAAAGTAATAAGTTCTAGTATAATGTTAATAAAACAAATTACAGAGTTTGATAAGCATGTCTTTTCAAAGTGATTGTTAATGTGCTGTCATCAAGTCTCTGATAGAATTTATTGCAATATTGTAAAAATTATTAAAAAAAATTGTAATATTTTAAAGCATAATTTAATAGGTTTATCAAATATTGACATTTACTTGTCCATACTTTAAACACAATAAAAAAGATTTCATTGATTTTGTGAAATCAATTTGCTCCTCCCAGCGACTGAATGATAAAAATGTTTTTTGTTTTTATTATGACCTTATTTTTTTAATATTTTTTAAGTCCAAATATGATTTTTTAAATTTTATTTCATTATAAATGGAAATTTCTATCAAATCAAATCCTATTATTATATTCTGGTATAGAATAATGATTTAATACTAAAATTAAATGTTGAAAGTTTACAAAATTCTCACCAATGAGAACAATTAAATTTTCACACTGTCAGAGGGTTAATCTGAAAATTTTGATAAAAGCAAAGCTACTTTAGAAGCACCATTAAATTATAAGGATTGTTAAATAAGACTTTGTCCTAAAGTAAATTATTTAAAGGATAATTTATCTTCATAAATGGATATCAGATGTGAATTATCCATAGTTAATATTTTTTAAAACTTTATTTATTCCTTTAAGATGTAATAATTATTATAAATTTTATCTAATACTTGAAAAACTTTAATCTTATATATTTTTATTACTTTTAATAAATTCTTAATATTGTTTTTTCTAAAACTTGTTCAAAGATTAAAGCGATGTATATGGGATTTCTAAGTATATTGTATATACAAACTTAAGAAAGCTCATTAAATATGACAAAAAAATATGTATAATGATTTTAAAATGTGGTAATATTTTTTCTCTAATCATGAGAAGAATGAAAAATGACAAACAAAAAAAAACAATTTTTTTATCATATTCTACAATTTGTATATATATATAATGTACCATTAATTGACAATAGTAATAGAAAATCATTTGTATTGTTAACAAAAATAAAGTGCTTTACAAAAATAAGTAAAAATTCTTTAAATAAGAAATTGAAATTTTTGTTTTCAATTTTTTTTATTTGAAAGTAATTATAAAGAAATGTCTTATCACTTAATTAAATGAAAAAAGAAATATATATATAAAATAGGTTAGCACTTTGTTGATCACATAATCTTTATTTGCTAACTAAACATTTCAGAAATAAATATTTTTTTTAAAACCAGTATTCAACTTGTTAAATTCAATTTATTTTTAAATGTGTTATATACATTACAAAAAATATTTAATACAATAATATTATTATATTATATATTTTAAATATGTCTATTAGGAAAAAAAATTCACACACACTTTCATTCTGCCTTCTAGAAAACTCAATTGATATTTCGTTAAGAGCTATCAAGCAACTGAAAAAAGAAAAACTATAATGTTTTTTGATTTTAAACTCAGAAGTAAAAAGCTAATAAGCTCACCCTGCTGTCTAATGTGTGATAGTCAACAGCCCATTCATGTTGTGTACTATAACATAGTAATAACAGCTGCAATTATAAAAAACACATGGAGTGGACACTAACAATTTGCTTGATTGGTTCCTCAAATGCCTCCAAGATAAATCAAAGGGTCTCATTTGAGTTAACAGCAAATTCATTTGTTTCATTCTTGAGAGAAAAGGGCCAATAAATATGAATTGCCATTAGGCTTTGGATTTGTAGATTATGAAAAGATATTTGATTCTGTAAATATTTCTTCAGTAATTAAAGCATTCGATTATCAAGATATAGACCCAGGATGTGTCATATTCTGAAGAATATTTATAAAAACGCAATAGCAACAATTAATTACATAATGATGCTAAAAAAATAGCATTGAGAAGGGTGTAAGACAGGATTCCATATCCCCAACACTTTATACAACAGATCCATAAGAACTATTTTGTGGAAGCTAATGGAGTAAAAGTAAATGGAGACTACTTAAATCATCTTGCAGATAATGTAGTTATTTTTGAAAATAATGCTTCAGAGCTTCAGGAAACATTGTAAGCATTATCAGATGAAAGTAAGAAAGTAGGACTAAGGACTAAAGGTAAATGCTAAAAAGCTTAAAATAAGATGTATTGGATTTTTTCAAAAGAAGAATAAAGATTGATAATGATGAATTAGAAATTAACATTATGAATATCTTGATCATATTATTAATACTGATGGGAACAGAATGTATAAAATTTATTCTAGAATTAAACTTTGACCAATTGTTTTTAGTAGAAATAACAATATTAAAAGGAGGGAAATATATCTGAGTTTGAAAAGAAAAGTTATTAATAAAAGTGGTTTAACAGTTCTTTCTTATGGATTTGAAACTTAGATACTTGACAGAAGAGCAATACAGAGACTTCAGACTACTTAACAGAAGTATGAAGAGATGCATGTTATGAATATGAAGAAGAGATTGAAATGAAATACATGGGTGAGAGAACAAACAGGCGTTATTGATATCATTGAAAGGATTAAGAGATTATAGTGGAGTTGGGCTGGTCATATTGCTAGAAGAATGAAAAGTAGATAAATATTTAAAATCTTAAACCAGAGTCCAAGAGATTTAAAAAACTTAGAAAAAGACCACATGTGAAATGGATAGATGAAATAAAGAAGTGTGCTGGGATGATATAGAGAAGAGAGGCTAGAGATTGGAGAAGATGGATTGAACTTGGAGAGACCTTGAAGTGGATCAATAATGGTTAGAAATGATGCTGATGGATTATTAAAGCCCCAAATTTCTGCCTATGTTTCAATCATTTTTAAAACAGTTTTCAATGGATTTAACAATGTAAAAAATGTACTATTATGTAGCTGAAAAAATGAAATATATATATATATATTGTAATGGGACGAAGTTAATATTAACTTCGTCCCTACTTTCCTAACAGAGATTCGGGCTTCGAAATAAACATGACATAGCGTAAAGCTTTATTTATTTACTTATATCGATAGTTATTCACTATCCACACAAGGGGGCGCCAGATACGATTATTTAAGTGGAATTTAATTTCTCGCATCACCTTACGTCACATCAAAACGATTTCGAAGTCTAACCCCGCCCACCAGCTCAAACTCCCAGCATGGACCAATAAGGTTACTCAAGGCCGTTATATGATTGTTTTCAAAGACAACTCCTTACGGAAAAGACGCACAGTTCACTAATGGGAAAGAAGTTTAGTTTGCTAACTGATTGATCCTAGCACTAGACTTGATTATTGGTTGTTTATGACCAATACGACGGTTCGTTTATGCCCCGAACAATTAGGCTTATAAGATCATCCCCCCTATATGCTATACTCAATATAATTGTTTGACATTTGTTTATATATTTATTATAGACCCGCCCAATTCTTAAGTCTATCTTAACTAAGGGAAAATAAATAAACATCGTGACTTACGGCACGATGTTGGCATATTATATTTAAAAGAAACATTGAAAATAAATCTAAATCTAAATAAGTATAATTTAACGATAAATTTATTAATGATCAAGAGTAACTGAGATAAGACTTTAATTGTATGAAAAGACTTGAGAAATGCTCGACTTGTTTATATACTGAACGAATTTATTGAATATAAAATATTAATTTGAATTTTATTCGCACACGCACATACACACATTCACGCTCGCAGAGAAACATATTAAACATAATAAAGTATGAATGATAAATACAAGTTTCCTTTTTACATTTTGAGAGTACGGATTATGGTTTATTAGATATCACTTAAGTTCAAAGTTCATGTTTTGAAAAGTCCTACGATTAAGATAGATTACAATAATAGATTAAATATTACAGCAAATTTATGATTTATTTACGCAAGTGTATGTTAGTTAACTATGAGATTGCCTTTAAGAGTTTACGAATTGAGTGAATGAAACATAATATAAAATAAACTATTTACCTAGGATTTTGATTTTGACTTCCGCTGCTTCGAGTGAGACGAGGATTTGAACGTGGGAGATGGCTTTCATAATGAAGTGATTTTAAAGTGAGCATAGCATGGTCTGGACGATGTTGGTATTTCTCGGAACATAATTATTAGGTTGGAGCATTAATTTCACGTGGAGATGTTATTGAATTTTCATAGCTTCGGAGATATTTGGTGGCGGAGCGTCGATCAATCACTGAAGGGTTTTCTAGCCCCTCATGACAATCGACGCTCTAAGTATTAATTTCATAACGATCATCTTGGATTTGGATACGGCAAACTGAAAGAATATTATTCTATGTCACGCTATATGAAATAAGCACATGAAGCGAAAATATCAATACACGTTAAGTTAGGTTAAGTCAAACAAGCAAGCCAGCAAAAAAAACAAGAACAAACTTGAAAAAGCCAGAACAAGCCTGAAAAAGCCAGAACAAGCCATTGAATAGATTTTGTTTGATATTTATAAGAGGTGATCCTTATCTTGGGATCCAATCTCCCCCCAGAGTTCCATATTTTTAAGAGTTGTCGTTCAGGTCCGTGTTTGACGTAATGTTCACTCAATCCTTTTTGCTTAAGGCAAATTTTGGTCTCGGCAATCTCATGTTGCAATCTCAGTTAACAAACCTTATTCATTCACACTTTGAGTGCATGCGTGTGCGTGTTTTTACAAGAACAATACAATCTACATTAATTTTAGAAGTCGAGCATTTAATCTTTTCTCAAATCTTTTCTATGAGTTTTACCTTTGCTAAAACTATAATTTAACAATAAACATTTTAAATATCCCGTGGCGTATACGAGTGGAAATTATCTTTGAATTTTTATTAGAGCATATTATATTTTCTTTTATTATATTTTTAGAGAATGTTATATTAATAATTTTATGTGAAAGCCTTAACTATTTAATTAGACAATTATTATCTGTATTTTATAAATGTAGTTTATAAATGGGAAGAAAACTATTAAAGGTTACAAATATACTGCTACGAGTCTTTCGTATTGCTTGAGTGTGTGTGTGTTTACATATACCGACTTTGTCTCGGTATATATCCCCGCGATCCGTCCAAAAAAAATTAAAATGTGAGGTTTGGCATTTTAATTTTTTTTTTTTTTTTCATATAAATTTATTTATTATTATTTTTCTCTTTACTCCGCTCCTCCCCCGTACGGTGAGGGGTTTGAACTTCATTCACTAATTTCAAGGCCCGGGCGTTATATGTACCAATCCTTCGGGTCCCTTCATACAATATGAAGGCATTGTTGCCATATGCGTGTCCTATGACATAAGGTCCCTCATATAAGGGTTGGAATTTTTTGTAAATGCCCTGTTCTGGCCGGCTGACAGGATTCGTCCGCACCATGACTCTGTCCCCTTCTCTGAATATTCCTACCACAACTCCCTGCCTCTTTTTTCGGACTTGGCTCATTTTCTGCAGTTGCTGCTTGGCTTCTTGGGCATCCCTTGCCCGATTGATTCTTTCCCTTTGAGGCCAGGGTCCTTGGGCATATGGGTATAGTCTCCTTCTCCCAAAGTGAAGGCGGTAGGGTTCAAAACCAGTTGACTCATTCCGGGTTTCGTTTATCATGCTCACAACCCGTGGTGTTTCCTTTACCCTTGCCTTATGGTTCCCATGCACGTATATTCTGAAAAGCCGCCCCAGTTCCCTCATCATTCGCTCGCAGGGATTGGCTTGAGGATTCCTAATAGACGTGAGGGCATGCTTAATATTATTTCTTTTTACCCACTGAGCCCATTCCTTGGATACGAATGGAGTTCCATTATCTGATAGAATTCTTCTTGGCTTTCCTACTTCCTTAAATTGTCGGTCTTCCAGGGCTCGAATCGCCTGTCTTGCATTTGCCTGACTGATCGGAAAAGCTGCTACTAATTTAGAGTATAAGTCATATGCCACCAGCAGGTACCTCCTTCCCATTTGCCATCGGTAATGGCCCGTAGAAGTCAATAGCTATTGTGTCATTTGGCTCATATACGAGGATGGGTGTCGATATTCCCTCATTCGATCTATTCATTGGCTTTGTTTTGGCGCATGTCATACACTTTTTTATTTCTCGCATTACGTCCCGGTGGAGGTTTGGCCAGTAGAACCATTGTTCAATCCATCCGGAGGTCTTGTTGCCCCCGAAATGTCCTCTTTCATCATGCGCCAGTGTTACAATACTCTGTCGTAGGGCTCTTGGTATTATCACTCGATAATTCCGCCCACTTCCTGTTTGTCGTTGGAGAAGTCCGTTTTTGATAACGCACTTTTCTCGATGGGCCCATAACGTATTTCCTTGACTATTTCGCACTGCGCGGTTCCTGCCAAAATCCATGATCTGTCTACATTCCCTGTCTTCCTGTTGGGCTTCCCTAATTTTTTGAAGGCTATAAGGCTCCCTGCTTTGGGCTCGGGTCGTCGCTATGTATGGTTCCTCGTTCCTATCATGGCCTCGTCCTAGGGGATATCGGCTAAGGGTGTCTGCTATTATATTGTCCCTCCCCTTACAGTACTCTACTGTATAATCAAATTCCTGAAGGGTGAGGCTCCACCTTATTAGGCGGCTATTTGTCAGAAAACTCCTGTTTAGAAATTCTAGGCTGCGGTGATCGGTCACGACCACCACTTTTGATCCTACTAGGTATTGCCTTAGTTTTTTGAAAGCCCATACAATGGCCAGGGCCTCTCTCTCGGTAACTGTGTAGTTCTGTTCGGCTTTTGTAAAAAGTCTACTTATGAAGGCGATCGCTTTGCTCTGTCCATTGTCTATCCTTCTGAAACATCATTGCTCCCATTCCTATTCCACTGCTGTCCGTTTGTACATAAAAGGTACGTCCAAAGTCTGGATGTGCCAACACTACATGTCTTAAGAACCCTTCCTTTATTTGACGGAAGCTAGCCTCCTGTTCTTCTCTCCATGCCCATGGTGTTTCTTTCCTCAGAAGTCTGAGCAGTGGTTCTATCCTTTCTGAAAAATTTGGATAGTATTGTTTAAAGAAATTACATAGTCCGAGGAAAGCCTTGACGTCACGCTTCTTTTTGGGTTCTGGGAATTCCTGTATGGCTTGTACCTTTTCCGGATTAGGTGATACTCCCTCTTTACTAATAATATGCCCTAAAAACTTCACCTCGGGTGTCATGAGCCTGCTTTTTCCCAGGTTTATTTTGATTCCCTTTTCTCGACATTCTTGGAATAATTTTCGAAGGCATTTAATATGCTCCCTATTATCCTCAGACGCTATGATGATGTCGTCGACATATGTAGTACTAAACCCCTTCACTTCCTCTGACAGCACTCTATCAAGGCATTGTATCAAACCTGCTCCGCTGTTTTTTAGACCAAATGGTATCCGGTTGAACTGATATGCGATACCATTATATCGGAATGCCGTGTACTGGCGGTCATCTGGGTGTAGGCTAATCTGCCAGTAACTACTGGTCATGTCTAGGGTGGAAAAAACACCTTTTCCATTGAACCGGTTTATTAATTCACTCATGGGGGGCGGAGCATTTGTGTTCGCGACGTGTGCTCTTCCGATCTCTCGCGTCCAGGCACAATCGTACCGAACCATCCTTCTTCTTCGCTACGACAATGGGGTTGTTGTATGGTGAGGAGCATTTTGAGATTATCCCCCATTCTAGCATGTTGTTTATCTGTTTGCCTATCTCTGGCCGGTATTGAAAGGGGATCGGGTATGATCTAGATTGATACGGTTGATCCTGAATGAGTTTTATCCGGTGTTCGTACCCACTGATGACTCCAGGTATGTCGGAGAATATGTCCTTGTATTTCTCAAGGAGATTTCCCAATTCCATCTCTTCTTCTCACTTTGTTCCGATCTCCTCCGTTACCATTCTCTTTGCTAATTCCATACTATGTACGGCCCGTTCCACGTTTTTGGTTTGGTCTTGCTCTGTAAAAAGCACTCTCCTTCCTGAGATCCGGGCTTGTCCTGTTTCGTAGTCGATGCTACATTTGTATTTTCCCATAAAATCGGATCCTAATATCACATCATGTATTAATCCCTGCATTACCAGCATGATCTGATTATACTGGTTTCCTGCTATTTTTATGTCTACCCATGCCTGCACTGCTTCCGCTTGGGCCCTTTTCCCATTCGCCAAAGTGATGCGCATTATCTTAAGCGGTAGTGTTTTGAGGTTTGGTTCTTCTTGGGTAAGTTTGCTGAATGTTTCCTGTGACAGAACTGACACTTGACTTCCCGAGTCTAGTAGTGCGTGAGTTTTCCTTCCTCCTATTTCAACCTCTATTTTAGGGCATTGGAATCCATTTCTACGTTCCCTCCTCTTCCTTTATGATCTTCCCTATGTTGGCTATCTGACTTTCTCCCTCTTCCTCATTTTCATCTTTTATCTCTTCTAACCTCCTTACTACCTTGTCCATATTATTTATCCCTATCAAGAATTGTTTTGCCCATGTGGGTAATCCCCTTCCTGCTATTCTGATCAACCATTCCTCAGATGGTGCGCCTACGTTTATCTGTCTTAGCTGTGCCATTCTCCTACGAAAAAATCCTTCCATCGTTTCTCCTGATTCCCATTCTTCATTTTCAATTTCACGTAAGGCTCTCATTTGTCTTGCCTTTCCCCAATAGCTCTCCTTTATCATTTCTCTGTATTGCCTGAATGTCTTTGGTTTCTGTTGTATCGATTTCCACCAATCTAGAGCCCCTTCCCGTATATGGCTGACTGCTATGGCTATTTTACCCTCTTCATTAAATGTTTTGTAAGCGAATAATCTCTCTAGGCTCTCTATGTGTTCATTTGGATCCTCATTACTCTTTCCCTTAAATGTCTGTACCATTTTTCCTGTTTCACATTCCCACATATTTTCGTTATTGCCGTCCATTTGATAAAAGATTCTTTTATTTTTTTTTTTTATTTATATTTGCTCTATTATAACTTTTGTTACTACCGTTTACTGGAATGTGGTTATTTTATTTTTATTTTATTTATTTATGATAACAGCGACTGACCGACGTCCGCTCCTCTATCTCCCGCTATGTTTTTTTTTTTTTTTATTTATTTCTCTCCGGCTCCCAAAGTTTTATTTAAAAGTTTGCGATGTTATGAATCGCTGCGTTTTCGTTCCGTTTATTTGTATTCGTCCAAAGCTTTTGTTTACATGAAAAAAGTTTTTCGTCTTTTCCTAGGTTCGGCCGCTTTTGCTAATATCTTGATTTGCTTCTCTAACACATTATTTGCATTAACTTCACGTTTGGAAGCTTCATTTGTATTAGCCTCACGTTGGAAGCGCCAATTGTAATGGGGACGACTTATATTAACTTCGTCCCTACTTTCCTAACAGAGATTCGGGCTTCGAAATAAACATGACATAGCGTAAAGCTTTATTTATTTACTTATATCGATAGTTATTCACTATCCACACAAGGGGGCGCCAGATACGATTATTTAAGTGGAATTTAATTTCTCGCATCACCTTACGTCACATCAAAACGATTTCGAAGTCTAACCCCGCCCACCAGCTCAAACTCCCAGCATGGACCAATAAGGTTACTCAAGGCCGTTATATGATTGTTTCAAAGACAACTCCTTACGGAAAAGACGCACAGTTCACTAATGGGAAAGAAGTTTAGTTTGCTAACTGATTGATCCTAGCACTAGACTTGATTATTGGTTGTTTATGACCAATACGACGGTTCGTTTATGCCCCGAACAATTAGGCTTATAAGATCATCCCCCCTATATGCTATACTCAATATAATTGTTTGACATTTGTTTACATATTTATTATAGACCCGCCCAATTCTTAAGTCTATCTTAACTAAGGGAAAATAAATAAACATCGTGACTTACGGCACGATGTTGGCATATTATATTTAAAAGAAACATTGAAAATAAATCTAAATCTAAATAAGTATAATTTAATGATAAATTTATTAACGATCAAGAGTAAATGATAAAGACTTTAATTGTATGAAAAGACTTGAGAAATGCTCGACTTGTTTATATACTGAACGAATTTATTGAATATAAAATATTAATTTGAATTTTATTCGCACACGCACATACACACATTCACGCTCGCAGAGAAACATATTAAACATAATAAAGTATGAATGATAAATACAAGTTTCCTTTTTACATTTTGAGAGTACGGATTATGGTTTATTAGATATCACTTAAGTTCAAAGTTCATGTTTTGAAAAGTCCTACGATTAAGATAGATTACAATAATAGATTAAATATTACAGCAAATTTATGATTTATTTACGCAAGTGTATGTTAGTTAACTATGAGATTGCCTTTAAGAGTTTACGAATTGAGTGAATGAAACATAATATAAAATAAACTATTTACCTAGGATTTTGATTTTGACTTCCGCTGCTTCGAGTGAGACGAGGATTTGAACGTGGGAGATGGCTTTCATAGTGAAGTGATTTTAAAGTGAGCATAGCATGGTCTGGACGATGTTGGTATTTCTCGGAACATAATGATTAGGTTGGAGCATTAATTTCACGTGGAGATGTTATTGAATTTTCATAGCTTCGGAGATATTTGGTGGCGGAGCGTCGATCAATCACTGAAGGGTTTTCTAGCCCCTCATGACAATCGACGCTCTAAGTATTAATTTCATAACGATCATCTTGGATTTGGATACGGCAAACTGAAAGAATATTATTCTATGTCACGCTATATGAAATAAGCACATGAAGCGAAAATATCAATACACGTTAAGTTAGGTTAAGTCAAACAAGCAAGCCAGCAAAAAAAACAAGAACAAACTTGAAAAAGCCAGAACAAGCCTGAAAAAGCTAGAACAAGCCATTGAATAGATTTTGTTTGATATTTATAAGAGGTGATCCTTATCTTGGGATCCAATCTCCCCCCAGAGTTCCATATTTTTAAGAGTTGTCGTTCAGGTCCGTGTTTGACGTAATGTTCACTCAATCCTTTTTGCTTAAGGCAAATTTTGGTCTCGGCAATCTCATGTTGCAATCTCAGTTAACAAACCTTATTCATTCACACTTTGAGTGCATGCGTGTGCGTGTTTTTACAAGAACAATACAATCTACATTAATTTTAGAAGTCGAGCATTTAATCTTTTCTCAAATCTTTTCTATGAGTTTTACCTTTGCTAAAACTATAATTTAACAATAAACATTTTAAATATCCCGTGGCGTATACGAGTGGAAATTATCTTTGAATTTTTATTAGAGCATATTATATTTTCTTTTATTATATTTTTTAGAGAATGTTATATTAATAATTTTATGTGAAAGCCTTAACTATTTAATTAGACAATTATTATCTGTATTTTATAAATGTAGTTTATAAATGGGAAGAAAACTATTAAAGGTTACAAATGTAATGCTTGAGTGTGTGTGTGTTTACATATACCGACTTTGTCTCGGTATAATATATATATATATATATATTATTAACATTAAATATAAAAATACTCAATTTGGAAAACAAAAACAAAAAATACATGGAATATAACATACTTTTTTTAAAAATTATCTGTGATAATATGTTGAACTATTTCCATCATCCATCAGTAAATGTTGAATGTATAGAAAATTTTAAACTTTCATTTAAACTTTTCAACTACAAACATCTTGTTAGTAATAAAACACAAATAGGCAACACAGGTTAGTAATTACACAATGTTTTGAGAGGTAAAGGTACAAAGAAGAAAATTCAAAGAAGCCGCTCATATGACAATGGCAAATAATTCTATAAATCAACCAAGTATAGCAATACATAATGTAAGGAAGTCTCTAATTAACCTTGTTCTTAAAAAAAATTGAAGGATTCAGGAGAATTTGAACCAACTCTCATATATAAAGATACAAAATTTCTATAATCTGTTGCCTTTGACAGGATAGCTCAATTGATTAGTGTTTGACTTAAATTTGATATTGGAGTACCTAAAAGTGCAAATTTGACTCATATGTGAATACTGTTGCTGGTCAGGCCAGCAATACCTGAAGAGGAGTGGAGAATAATTCTACTCAAAACATTATGTAATTACTAACTTGGGTTGTCTATTTGTGTGTTATTACTAACAAGTTGTTTGTATTTGAAAAGCTTAAATAATGTTTAAAATTTTCTATACATTCAACATTTACTGATAGATGGAAATAGTCCACCATATTATCATATCTAATATACCATTATTACAAATCTTCAGGTTTAAGTGGTTATCTTTCTCTCTTAAATTCCTGGAACCAAAAAAAAAAATTTAAAAATATTATTTTTATTTATAACCATCTTTTAAATCTATTGCTTATTCTTAAAATTTTCCAATTAATTAAAAATAAATCCATTTTATCATTTCCTATATTTATTTTTTATGATTCTAATTTATTTTTTATCATTTACATTTTTAACTACATTTATGCATTTCATCATTTATATTATTAACAAAGTTTTAAAAATACAGGAGATTTTTTTTTTCAATATTAAATGAATAAATTTTTGTTGTCATCAAATATTTTTTTAACTGAAAATAAATAATAATTAAAAATCTTATTCTTCAACTATGTGCAAAAAAAATATGAAAAAATGGAAAATTATTGCATAATGTAATTCTTTTATTCTATAAATTTTTTATTTTAATTTTGTATAATTCCAATGTTTTAACCATTTTTAATTTTAGCTTATTCTCAAGATATTTTTTATAACAATTATATACGCAAAAATTTATGACAATATATACATAATAACATGGATTAATGTTTTGTTATATATAATTATTTTTTCTGAATTTGTACAAATACACATAACGACTTTTTTATAGTATACTATTTGTAAATGGTCATGTTTTAAATCATATCAAACATATTTTTTAATATATATTTTAATTCAAAAGCAACTCTATTTTTGCTTTTATGTTTTTTTAATGATTAGTATATATTTTATATTTTTTAAATTATGTTGTTGAAAGAATTAATTACTGAATTATTTTGTTTTTGTATAAATTTTTATTTTCATGCATGTAAAGTGATTATGTCATTTTGTTGATGGTTTAATTTGCTTTTAATGAATTTTTAATTTTACTTATGTGTTTAATTTTTTAATTTTAACTTATGCTCTTTATTTACTTTTATAGTTCACACAATGTATGTTAAAATGGCACTTGGGTATTAGTCCTACAACACAGAGCATAGACCTGCTACACCTTTTCACATTCATATCACTCCACTGATAACTTTGTAATCTTGTGATCTGATATCATGTACACAGATCTTGTATACAATATTTTTCATAAAATTGGCAAAAAAAGTAACATGTACATGGATCTTGTATATGATATTTTTGCAAGATTTACAAAGTTATCAACAGGGTTGGATATGTATGTGAAAAGGCATAGCATGACTAATATGTGCTCTGTGTTGCAGGACTAAAAATACCACTTTCACACAACTAAAATTATAAAATATGGAGCAGAATTATATAGGATTTTCATAAAAAAGGGTAAATTTTATAATAATAATAATAATAATAATAATAATAATAATAATAATAATAATAATAATAATAATAATAATAATAATAATAATAATAATAATAATAATAATAATAATAATTCAATTCAATTCAATTCAATTTATTCTATGAAATAAAACAAAGTACATCACAAATATTTAAAAACTCCAAACAAGAAAAATCTTGTGTGTGGAATTTACATGTAAAAATAAATTAAATAAAAATACAATCAAAAACTCAAAAGAACAGTTTAGGAAATAAATAAAATTAATTAAATAAATAAAATAAATGCCAAAATTAATACATACTACACAACCATTGACACAAATATTTTTTTGAATGATATATAAGAAATATTATTCAGATCAATTGAACATTCATATACAAATTTATTAAACAACTTTAACCCAGAATAAACATATTGTCTTCTACTAGATTCCTTAAAAAATTTTGGTAAAGGTAATTGAAATTTATTAGAAAGACGAGTATTTAGAACATAAACTCTAGAATTCAGAAAAGGTTTAGCACAAAAATATCAAAAATAACTCTATATTGATATAAGTGATTTACATCAAATAAACCAAATGCAATATAAATATCTCGAACAGAAGAGGAACGAGATCTACCAAAAATAATGCGCAAAGTATAATTTTGCAAAACACGCAAAGAAGATAAAATATGTGGAGAAGCATTACCCCAAATAATGATATTGTAAGATAAAATACTCTGATAACAGGCAATGTAAATAAAAATGAGAGCAGACCTAGGAAGAAATTTAACTAAATAATAAAACATATAGTTTAAATTACGTAACCGTTGACAAAGATAGGTAATGTGATTTGTCCAGGACAATCTGGAGTCAATATATATTCCCAAATAACAATAATTATCTACCAAAGGAATATTCTCACAAGTACATATACTATTATAATGCAAAATATACTTACAGCAAATTTTAATCTTAAGAGAAAAAAAAGTACGCTTGTAAGAAAAAAGAATAGCTTTTGTTTTATCTAAATTGACCAACAATGAATTATATGCCAACCATTTACCAATTGAGTCCAAATCCTCATTCACTAATTTTTCAAGAAGATTATAAGAAACAGCATTGCAAGATAAAGCAATATCATCAGCAAAACCAAAAATCTTAGAATGTAACTTCAATGAAAATAAATCATTAATATAAATTAAAAACAATAGAGGACCAAGTACTGAACCTTATGGAACTCCAGAATTAATCAAGACAACATCACTGATAGTACCATAAATATTAGTAAACTGTTTCCTATCATTTAAATAACTCTCCAACCAACTACCAATAGATCCACGAAAACCATACAAGTAGCAACGCTTAATCAAAATATTATGATTAACAGAATCAAATGCTTTAGATAAATCAAGATAAATAGCCAATGTTTTAAGTTCCTGATCCAATGAAGATGTCAAATACTGAACATGATGTTTTAAAGCATCTAATGTACTTCTGCCAGGAAGAAAACCATATTGATAGTCAGATAAAATTTTATTTTTAAACAGAAATGACAACATTTGATCCCTAACAATCATTTCCAATAATTTAGAAAAAACAGAAATAATAGCAATTGGCCTATAATTGACCATAAGAGTAGAATCACCCTTTTTATAAACAGGAGTAATAACATTAACTTTCAGACATTCTGGAAATGATCCAGACTGCAAAGATAAATTAAATAAATGAACTAAAACAGGCAAAAATGCAACCTTATTTTCTTTAAGCATCTTAGGTGTTATACCATCTAATCCAAAAGAAGTGACATTTTTTAAACTATCAATTGCTACAGACAACTGAGATTCAGAAACATCAGAATATAAAAAAGAATTCAAACTTGAATAAGAAGACAAAATCTGCTCAGGCACATCACGCATCGATAAATTTACAAAATACTCATTAAACCGATCAGCTAAATATTTTTCATTATTCTGTAACTCAATTAAACTTTCATTATATTTAATACATTTTATACGATCAGGAGAAGATTTTTTAATCAAAGAATTTATTGTTCTCCATTTCAAAGAAACATTTTTATCATTAAGAAATTCTTGATAATATCTAAACTTCAACTTTCTAATATCAGACTTAATTTCAACATTAAGTTTTTTTTAAAACATCTGATGAGCCATCCAAAGATTTTAACACATTTCTCTGATTAATTTTACATACTAGCGCATCTGTCACCCAAAGAGATCTTCTTCTATTCTTACTTGTCAATTTTAAATGAAACTTTGCTTTAGCAATTAAATCTAAACAAGTAGCTTGGAACCCCAAAAATGCATCATTTACATTATCTATCATAAAAATCTCATCCCAATTCTGAACAGATAATAAATAATTCAATTTAGAAAAAGATAATTTCTCAACATATGCACAAACATTAATATTATCCATACAATTCAATATTTTTAATTCAGTAGCAAAATGATCTGTAAGAAATAATTTAGAAAGAGACGAATCAGAAAATAAACTGCGGCTTAATCTAACAAAAATATGATCTAAAAGAGATTGAGATATAGGAGTAATACGCGTAGGTGAAAAAAGCGTTTGACTAAATCCATAGCTATAAAGTAAATTTAAATAATCTATAGTAGACTTACAAGCATTATTTAACAAATCAATATTTAGATCACCCATTAAAACAGCAGATTCTGAACCCAAATCTAATAACAAAGAATCAAGTTCAGTAACAAAATCCAAAACTTTACTTGTACATGATCTATATATAGCCAAAATAGAAAGCACACATTTAGGAGTTTCAAAGTTAATAAAATACATTCTGCAGTATTAAATGTTGGAATATTGAAAGAAAAGTCTAAACCGGTTTTTATAAAAACCATAACACCACCAGATCGTAAATGCATACGAGGAGAAAGTATACTCGTATAGCCATTCAAACTATATAAATTTTGTTCTTGTAAAGAAATCCAAGTTTCCGTTAAAATAATTATATCAAAATGAAATAAAGGAAAATTATTTAAATAAACTACAAGTTCATCAAAATGACATCTAATGCTACGTATATTTAAATGAAATAATTTAAGTGAAGCAAAATCTTTTTCCTGAGAAATCAAATCAGAATTGGTCATAATAAATAAATTTCAGAATGACTCCAAATCACTTTCATTTCTAATTAAAACACGAGGAGAATTATAATCTTTTCTCACATACACTGATCCATTATGAATGAAAGCAAAACCTTGACCAGAACGTAACTTCTGTTTCGCCAACCATAAAAGCCTTCTATTGAATGGAGTCAAACGCTGATTAATATAAATACGTTTGTTATTATTAACCCCAGGCAAAATTTGAGAAACTGTTAAAACAGATTTTTTATTTATTAAAAACTGTATGGCAGAATTTCGTGATTTAAAACGAGCTACAACAAAACCTGGAGCTCCTGATTTATTTTTTGTACGAAAAACGTTTTCCAAATCTACAGTGACATCTGAAACACCGAGCTTGTCCGCCACGTTAGTTAAAATTAACGGCAAATTTTCATTTTCTTGACAAGGCAAACCCTGTATTTCAATTTCATGATCCAGATTAAATCGTTCCATAGAATGTAATTTATCTTTCAATAACAAAATCTCATTCTCATTTGAAGTACAAGAATTAGAAAGACGAATTATTTCTTGATTATTCCGATCCACAATTTCACGCAAAGAAATAACTTCTGTCCACAAATTAGCAACTGCTTGAAATAACTCTGAAATTGTGTTGTGAATCACCGGCAATAATTTTAATTTATCCAAAATTTCCTCCAAAATTAAATCAGGTGAATTTTTAGCAGTCATAGATGAATCCAAAACATCACTAGCCTTAGAAAAACTAACTCTACAAGCAGCACACCTCCATTCTTGCTTCTTTTTTATAGACATTTTTCGGTAAGTAGTATCACTCAACGATGCACATGCAAAGTGCATACCGGACGTACAACCAAAGCAGGATACGAAATTACCATTTTTTGGTAAAAGTTCTTTACAAATAGAACATGAATCCATCATTAAAAATTTAAAAAATCAAGAGAACAAGTAAACACGTCTTTACACTAGAAAACCGGAAGTAATAATCAATAATAATAATAATAATAATAATAATAATAATAATAATAATAATAATAATAATAATAATAATAATAATAATAATAATAATAATAATAATAATAATAATAATAATAATAATAATAATAATAATAATAATAATAATAATAATAATAATAATAATAATAATAATAATAATAATAATAAAAACCGCAATGAAAAAACGTTTAGCTCGCAGGTACGAGATAAAATTCCAGCACTCTAATCGGAAAAAAATATAAATAATATCCCCTACATACAAAAATATACAATTCAAATGAAGATAAATATTAGTGCAGTAAACGTCCGAGGTTTGAATTCAATTAAAAGACTGCAGCAAATTAAATATTGGATACAGACAACACAACCATCCATTTTAGGGCTATTGGAAACAAAAATTTATAGCGGATCCCACTTTGATCCAGCGCTACATATGAATAAAATAGGCTTTTGCGCATGCTCCAGAGATACAGCAACGCCTTCAAATGGCACAGGTATTTTTATCAACCAACAATGCCCATTCACTACTTTTAAAATAATTTTTATAGATGCAAATCTCCTTATAACAACATTCAATCATAGACAACTTTCAATCAATGTTATTTTTGTATATATACCTCCGGGGCCAATAGTAATTAGCAGAATAATTGCTACAATAAATTCAATTCTAGCTACCAATCCCCACCCCACTATTCTTGCTGGAGATTTTAATATGACCTATAAAAAGTTTGTCACAAAATGGTTACACCAATTTACAATACCACTAATGAGCGGGGAAGGGTTTCTTCCACCGGACTCAGTATCTTTTTATAATAACAGACATGGTACTTTGATTGATCTGCTGTTTTATTCTCCCATGTTACACCACGCAATTGAAGTAAAACTTTCTCCCACCAATTTTTCTGATCATGCAGCACAAATAATGAAACTAAATTTAGACACACACTGCAATACTTTAAACAACATACAAAAAACAATAAGAATTCTACTTCCAAATAGTACTCCCGAGGCTCTCTTCTCAGAAATGTATATAATGTTAAACAAATTAAATCAAATTGAACTGGACCCGATTTCCAAATATATAGCATATATAAATACACTCTCGTTTAACATAAATCACATTACACAAAAATCCACCCCCCTTCAAAATTAATCACATTAGCAGAGGAAATAAATAAAAGGATAATACAGGCAAAACCAGTCAAGAATAACCAAGCAAATATAATAAAGCTAACAAAGTTATACAATCAAACCGTTGATAAACTGAAACAATGTCTAGCAATAAAGAAAAAGAAAATTTGTCTCACATACATGGACCCGCGGATATATTCGTTGGGCTTTAGGTTATCCATGCACAAACAAAGTACCCATGGCGCTAGAATGGGAAAATAGAGTGACAGCTGGTTATAATATGCTAGACCCTATATATAACTACTTCAAAAAAAAACTAACTAAAAATAATCATTTCAAACCACTTGCAGATTATTTTGGCAAGCCAGAAACGGAAACACCTTTTGAAATAAAAGATTTTGCAATAGTTTTAAACTCAGTCCCAAGCACATGTCATCCAGGGCCACCAGGGATCCCACAATTTGTAATGTCACATCTCAGCCAATTCACAAATAAATATTTATGTCAACTTGCAAATCAATTATCACAGAAACTATACAATATACAAGGGCTATATCCAATATCAATGGTCCCATTTATGAAAAAACAAGAACCAATTTCCACACTAGCCAATCTCCGACCAATCTCAATGGAGCCATTGGGAATGAAAATACTGGAAAAGGTCATAAAGGATAAAATTGAACAATACATAGTACCAATAATATCACAGCATCAATACGCAAAAAAGGGGTCATCCACAGGGCAGGCAGCACTAATATATAAAACGCTAATCAATTCAGTTATTAAAAAGAAAAAAATATGCACCAATGGTAGTCCAGCTGGATTTTGAAAGTGCTTTTGACTCTGTCCCAATAGAAACACTATTGAGTCAGCTAAAAGAAACACAGATACCTAAAACAATATTATATACAATAGGCAATTTGCTTCTAAATAGAGAAATACACATCACGCTCAATGGTAGATCCACATCATCATTCAATCCCTGCCAATCAATCCCGCAAGGTTCTCCACTAAGCACACTGCTATTTACCTTTTATTTAAATCCACTGCTAGAGCAAATAAATAAAAAAATTCAAGGAATTCAAATATCAAATACTAATACATACATTCCCTGCATAGCTTATATGGATGATGTCACAGTGTTTCTAAACTCAAAAAAGCAAATACATATACTACAGGAAATAATAGAAGAATACACAAAAAATTTCAAATTAAAAATTAACATCAATAAATCAGTAGCATGGTCAATATACACAGGCAAAACAGACACACAAATTTATCAAGGTAAGCCCAGTAATTTCCTGGGTTTTCCTTTCCACTTGGGAATGAGCCAGATGAGAAGGAATATACAAAATAAACTCAAGTTCGAAGCAGAAAGGATCATAACATCACTCTCCAGATCATATCTCTCACTCTATGCAAAAGTGTCACTATTTAATCAACTTATAATGACCAAAATAACTTACTACCTGCCAATAATTACTTTTACAAAACAATTTACAAAGTCAATTAACTCACTCTGTAATAAACTATTATGGAACAGAAAAATAGTAGCAATTTCCTTAAAGCAACTTAACCAACCAACAAAATGGAATGGCCTTGGACTGCATGCTATACATACTTTCTACACACAGAAAACAGTAAATCTACTGATTACAATATTCAGACGTTTTCCAAACATAGAACCAAAAGAGGAAATCACACCAACGGACCGACCCCCACCCACAGACAATTATATAAATACACTATTGATAAGTATTAAAAACATTAAAGATAAAATAGCACTGAAGAATCCAATTAAATATACTTATTGGCAAATTCATGATTTTCTAACTCAAAGCCAAGAAAACAACAATAGGATAACAGTACTAGGAATAAATAATAGTCAATTACTCAAAAAGTACAAAACATGGTATTTAGAACCTAAATTGTTTGACTTCATTCTCAAATTGAATTTAAATGCACTACCTACAGCACATTTCATTCGGTTCAGAAGATTTTACCTAAATGTTGATCCAATGTGTGCTTTATGTCACCGGGAAGAAGAAACACAAGAACATTTAATATATCACTGTAAAGGCTTAGAAAAAGTCAGACAAATGATGGTGAATAATTACAGGAAAAGGGAAACCACAATAGAAAAAATGCTAAAGGCTTTCAATGAAAATAAAATACCTATAATACGTGCAGCAACTTTCAGTATATATGCCTTATGGTGTACTAGATGTGCTTTCACTTTAGGAAACAATCCAAAAAGACATCCCAACACATATCACAACAAACTAGGAAAACTTAAGGAAAGGGACAATCTTCTAGCACCACCGGACATTTATGCTGCCACATGGTCTCTATTTAAAATAAAAGCAGCCTTATAATGGATAGACCAAATACAACCTCTGAAAAATGGAAAACGGAAATGAACTCATAATAAGAACTGAAAAATCTAAGAGGTGTGAACTGCAAAAGACGCTAATGGTTAAAAAAAACAAAAGTATATTTTCTGTGTTTCAAGATGTATCCTAGAATATGATGTTTTATACAATGTATTACTTGATAAGAATGTAACCTTTTTTTTGCCTAATAAAGTTTGCTTTGAAATATAATAATAATAATAATAATAATAATAATAATAATAATAATAATAATAATAATAATAATAATAATAATAATAATAATAATAATAATAATAATAATAATAATAATAATAATAATAATAATAATAATAATAATAATAATAATAATAATAATAATAATAATAATAATAATAATAATAATAATAATAATAATAATAATAATAATAATAATAATAATAATAATAATAATAATAATAATAATAATAATAATAATAAATGGATCAGAATTTAAATTTATAACAATAATAAAAATATATAAATTTGAGCAAGAAGTTGATAGTAAAAGGAACCTTTAAAAAAGATTTGCCATTTAGAAATATATGACTTTCATACTATAAAATTAATAACAACATTAAAGATATAAAAATTTTTTAAAAAAAGCCGATCTTAAAAAGTACATTTTCTCAGCCTAAAAATATGTAAAATATGAAACACTATTACTCTAGTACCAAAATGTTATGTTAAATATGGACAAAACAATTACTAAATTATTATTTTTTTAAATATTATCACTTACTCTACTTACCATCTAATATACAACAGGAATTTTCATGTTGAAACAAGCAATTTGGCATTTACATTTTTGACACAAAATGGAGATCTCAACTAAAAATTTTTCCCCTAAATGGAGTTTTACTGAACTTTGTGATTGTACAGTCTATCAATTGAACAGGATTTTTCACAGAAGTGCTAATAAACAAATGTATTTTTTTAAAAAACAAAACAAAAAAAGTTCACAAAAATAAAGAAATATAAATTACAACACTTTTATTAATTTTTCATGCTGGTGGAATTTTTTTTATGTCATTCAGTATGCAAATGAATGCATCATCATTTTAATGCAATCTATGCAACATATAAATTCAGTGTTGCTTTGATATTCCTTGCTGCTGCTTATTTTGCAAAACCCCATAGCCTTTCAATGTTTTGTGTGTGAACCCCACTTGCTGGATTCATGAAGTTTATATCTGTGGTTCACATGAAAATGAATGTAACCAGCATTAGGAAGTTATGAAAAGAAAATCAAAAGAACAAAAATGAACACTGTATACTTAAACACTTAAAATCAGATGAAGTGGAGTAACTCAGAAGTAGAAATTTGGACAATAACTGAAAATGTAAAAATATAAAAAAATTGCATATTTTGATAAAGAGAAACAAGTTTTCACATGAGATCAGATAACATCGCCAGATTTATTTTGCTTAAATTTGACATGATCATAAGATTTCACAGATGTGAAAAGACATACTATTTCTCCTACATTGTAGGACTAATACCTAAGCACCACTAAAACAAGAATAACTTTCAATTCCAGTGTTCTCTATAGTAAGACTGAATAACCAGTGATTAGTGCATTTAAATTCCCATCTTCAGATTGGTTTCTAGATTGGTTTCTAGATTTTGACTTTATCAATGAATTTTGGGATTCAAAGCTGGAATTAATGCACTAACATCTTGTGATCACTGATTATTCAAACTTATTATTGCTGACACTATAATAAAGATTTATTCTTATTTCATCATTTGTACTAATTTTATTCATATACTATCATTAAATGTAAGATCTATAATTATGTATATCTAGGAATTGTTAACCAGAATATAAAAAAGCAATGAAATAATATTAAAACTATCACTTTTGGATATTTTGTAAATCTAGTGAGTAATTCTCATTTCCATTTTTCCTTTAGAATGAGATGGATACAGTATTGTTCTGCAGTGGTTTATTTAAAAACTGTTTTTGTTATTATTATTATTTTTAATATGAAGTTGTTATTTTTTTCTGTCAGGATTGGTTTTACATTTAATATATATTAGAAAATTACTTAGCTACATTCTCTTTCCAAAATAATATACAGAGAAAAGATATGAATAAATAAGATGCTATTATATCTTGCTTTTAATCATACATTCTATTCATATCATATTAATTAGACAATTTTGAACTATTCAAGATTTGAAAATAAATCATATTGGGTAACCATTATGTTTTTATTACAGCAAATTCATAATAATTATTGTAATTTTATAGTATATTATTATTTTTCAAATCATAGGTTCCAAAACTTTTTCAGGCACCATCACCTTTGCAAGATATAAATTTTGTAATGCCTCCTCCCCTAAGTATAACAGTCTTCCATGTTCAATCTGTTTGATATTTTTGATATAAATAGCAACTAATAATGATGCCTACCCTGTAATTTATACATGCACACAAGATATAACATTATGTCAATGTCACACATTAGAATAAGGCATCAACATAAACTCAATATCAATAACTACAAAAAAATAACTTTAAATTTAAGCTTAAATGAGTGAAATCAAATCAAAATTGATTATATTTTCTGATTTCTCCCTATCCAAAACTCTAATACCCTGCTAATTGGTACCATGAAGTTTTAGGTGGTATATCTTTGAAAGGCTGAATCTAAACCTCACCTTTATGTGCCACTTTTGAGAAGAAAAAACACTTTCAAAAGGGGAATATGACTGCCAACAAAACAACAACAAAAAAACCAAATCAGCATGTCAATAAATTTTCAATAATCACATACAGAGATTACAAAAATAATAATTTCATGCAAAGGAAGTTTTTCTTCTTTCAAATAGAACAGTGTGTTAAAAGCAAACAACAACAATAAACAAATACGTATATATATATATATATATAGCTACACCTTAGCATACACACAAGCATTCCAGAAATTAATTTGGTAGAACTGTTTTAAAGTAGGAAAATCAAATAATAATTTATAGAGAAATAATAAAAAAAAAATACAATAAAATTTATAGCAACAAAACATAATGATAATAAAAAAATAAAAAAATATACCATCCGGTTTCTTTCCATTAACCATCTCTGGACTTAGTAACTTTTAAGTGTGCTATAAACTATGACAACAAGGTGGTAAGGGCTTTCCTTCTTCGCAGCAAAATGTAGGCATTAAAGTTTTCATCATCATCATTATCTAGCATCTGTGGCTACATGATAGTAGTATGGAGTCTAACTGATGCACTGACATTGGGAGTTTACTTCATTAGCATTTTTATGAAAAAATTTAGGCATATTTATATTTCTCAGCTTTCTCTAGAAATCTTTATAATAAAGACAGCAACAAACCAAGAGTCGATCATGCAATTCTGGGCAGACTATAATTTAAAGCTAGGCTCAGCTCTGCTTTCTTTTATAAAGTTCTCTACTGCTTTACAACTAGCAAAACATTAACCACCCAGCAAACAAAACATAGCAAGGAAAACAATAAACTCAGAAGAGACTCCCCATCACCTGATGAAAACCTTTTATAGCACACCTATAGCAATACAAATTGAGTACCCCTTTTTCACTATTACAGCAGTTATCTCCAGTTTTTTGGATAATTGATATAGCTTTTTACATGTTTTTATCTTTCACTTCTTTCATTTTCCACTCAGACTCTTTACAAAAAATTAGCGACTCTTTACAAAAGATTCAAAACAAAAGAAAAAAAACAAATCTGAGGTATGACAAATTTTTAGATTCTCTCAGCTGATATTGGCCTTAAATTTCTTTATATTTTTAATAGCTGAAACACACAGGCTTATATATACCTGTGTCTATATATGAGCACAGACTTTCACATGACCCACCACTCTCCACACTATCTCATAACACTGATACACTCGAACACACATATGTTGAAAAGATAAATAATCATCAATATACGTATTTCATGCTAAACCAGCAATCATCAGTTGGTCCAGATTACCATCTCCACACACATAATGCACATGATGGCTACTTTTGTCTATTAGTAAAATTTAAAATTAGCCATACAATAATAACCTGCATTCCTTTTAACTTGTTAATAGAAAAAAAAAACAATCAAAAATGTGGAAAGCATTTACAATTACTCTGACTATCTTCCTTTTTTATATATTCTTGCACATAAACAATTTATAAAATAACTATAAAATTGTCAAAATAATGTAAAAATTAGTGGTTTGAGAGCCAGTTAAAGCCAATGATTGGTGCGTCTGGAGAAAAGGCTAGACTACCTGAATTTCCTCCCCCCTCAATGCTTTTGAACCTACTATTGCCCCCTAGAAGTCTACACTGCCCACTGGGGGTAGTACCGCCCACTTTGGGAAACACTGCTTTAAGTCATTTTACAAAAGCATATATATACACACATACAAAACATGCAAATAATATCTTTAATTCTTTTTGTTAGTTTTTTTTCCCCTTTTAAAATAAAAACAATGATAAAGTGAAGGCTTATAATATAATGCAAGATTTTGTTGTTATTAAAATACAAATACAAAATATAAAAAGATAGAACAGTTATTTTATTTGCTTTACGAATTAATAATAAAAATACAATGAGTAAGTTAGCTCAGTGGTTGAATTCCTGAATCAAAATCCAATTTATTATTTTTTAAGTTTGAACATAGCATAAATTCCCAAGCCCTCAATTATTCGATGATTTTAAATTTTAATAATGCAATATAACAACTCTTATATATTTTTGTAGATAAAGGCCACGTTTACAATGGATAAATGCTAAATATATGTAAATTATCCAGGTCTGAAATTAAAAATTCGACATTAACATTTATTTAAAGTGTTACTTTCAACTAATAATATTAAGTAGACATTGCCCACTAATATTAAAAATGTAAAAGATTACCACATATATAATATCTTATTTGTCTTTAAAAGTTAAGAGATTTTCATTAGCATATATATTTATTTTTATATATCGATCGTTGTGCAAATTGCACATAGCAATATTTACTTGTTAATTAAATAATATAATAATAAAAATCATCTTATAGATTCTTCAAAATTCAAATGACTATTGATTTTTTTTTTTTAACTTTTCAAACTTGTACCAGGAAACTTTTCTCTTTTTGTTGCTCTGTATTGATTATTGATTTTAAAGTGTCGACGATTTTTTACGCAACCTATTTAACATCCATCTTGGTTTTATATATATAAGATAAACAGTCTTCAAGCTGCCTACAGCAAGGCAAAAGAGAATAAAGGATAGATTATTTAACAGATTAATCAAATGCGAAATAGAAAAAAAAATGTGGGGTTTTTTTTATATTCTCTAATTAAAAATAACCACATACCCTTTTACTAACATGATCGTTGCCAGAAAAATATCTGAGCCTGGCTATATTGCTAGAAGACATGATAATAGATGGACAGTTGGAATCTTAAACGGGGTTACAAAAGATTGTGAAAGACCTAAAAAGTGACCACGTGTGAGATGGATGGAAGAATGTGCTAGGGTGATGTGGAGAAGATAGGATAGAAATTGGAGATGGATTGAACTTGGAGAGATCTTCATCTGACCATGAATCGATAATGGTTGAAAATGATGATGATGATAAATTAACAGTGTAGGCTTCTTTTACATTAAAAATGTTTTTATCCAAAGGAATTTATTATAATATTCTATAATTAGTAACATTGGTTTGCAAAAGAATATATAAGGGCAGGAACTGATGCTCATTATTTGACATTAAATAATCAAGAGTCCATTTCCTAATTTTAGTATCAGCAAATTCTTTACTGATCTTTTCATAATTAAATAAGTTGATAATTTTCTGTTTTATAATTTAATGTCTAATCTGTTAATCCCTTTTGATTTATTGTTGATGTAAATAATCATCACTTCATTTAATACTTCCAAAATATTTGGAAGCCCATGTACAACTGTTTTTTTGCTTTCACTTCTACATCTTCACTGATTCTGTAAATATTCCATGAAAAGATATGCTAATTATTTTTAATAGAATTTTCCATCTATTTGAATTGGAGATAGAAAATGTATGCAGTTATTTGGTTCTTTTTTTTAAAAAAAAAAAAAAAACAAGAATGTCATAAAAGAAATATATATTTATATGTCAAAACATTGACCAGGAAGTGAACCCGGGCCAGCTGCTTAGAAGGTAGCTATGCTAGGCCACCAACACTTGACCTAAAATAAATATTTACACCCACTAAAATGGAAAATAGAAAATTATTTTATTTTCAATAAAAGTTTGAATACCTTTTATTTATTAAGATATTGCTCATATCAATTCTTTAACTTATTCAATCATGTTAACAATTGTGTTTCTATTGCTTCATCAGATCTTATGGCAATTAACAAAAAATTTAATAAAAATTTCCTAAATCCACTTTGAATTACTGAAACTCTTTATCTATAAGATAAATTATTTTCTTCAGTATGTGTAAAATCAGGAATGGTATCATAAATATTTTAATATTTTATTTCTTTTAATATTATATTTTAAAATGTTTTGATTGCAAATAGAAATAAACTTATTTTATAGATTCGGAGATAACTAGTGGGAATGCAGCCATTTTTCTTTCTTATAGTATTTTTGCTAGCATTCAAGGTATTTTTTAAAAATTATTGCTAATAAACCTAAAAAATTGTCATTAAGTAGATAACTAATTTTTTATTACCCCCCCCCCCATAAAACAGTAAATTTTTGATTGCTAAAGTGTAATCACTTCAAGCAATTTCTTTAAATATTTCTTTGATAAAAATTTATTCACTTGATTATTAATTTTTATTTCATAAGTTCATATTTATTTCTTAACTTACTATTGAATATTCTAACAGTTGTTAAGCAAAATAACATTCCTTAAACATTTGTGATCCTTCATGTTTACTAAAAAAATGTCACTCTTTGTTCTATTTACAATATCCTTCTGATTTATTTAAAGAACTAATTACCTTTTTTTTTTTTTTTTCCTATGTCATAGCATCGGCCGGGACGCGAACCCACAACCGTCTGCAACCAACTACTTGCTTGCATAGCGACTGCGATACCTCTCGACTTATCATTCAAAATAATTTGAATAATACGAATAGGAGGGGGAGATCCATTTTTGAAAAATTTCTTAGTATTTATTTTGACAATTTAATTAATTCTTTTCTGCTTTTAATCCCATTATTAGATATTAACTGTCATCTTTTACACAAAAAAATATGTCCATGATTCTGGATCTTTGCAATGAAATTATTTTGAAATATATACGTATAGTATTGGTCTCCAGAAGTGACTTTATGAACTTGATTTTCACTTTATTGGTTTTGTTTTTCAGTTTGATGTTGATTTGGTAAATTATCCTCAATATTGTTGCCTGGATCTCTGCACCAAATGTTTTTTAAAATTTATTTCTTTTCTTCTTTTCATGAAGTCTTTTTTATTATTATTTGGTTTTGCTTTTATTTCTGATTCGTGTCAGTGCATAATTGAAAGTTTATTGTATAATAAAAATAATTTATTTAATTAATAACAAAAAAATTATATCTATAATTTTTCAATTTTTTTTTTTTTTAATAAAATTATAAATTGTGATTTTTTTTTTTTTTTGATCAGACAAAAAAATAAGGTTTTAGAAGACAAATAACAGAACTAGGATTATATTTTTAGACTAATTGAATGGAGGTAGGAAACTTTTATTTATAGAAAATAATGATATATGAAGAATTATAAAATATAATTTGTACATTGGAAAAGATATTCTAATAATATATGGATGCTATTGAACATTTATTAAATAATAGCTTTTAATTAATATTTTGATAGTCAATAAGTTTAATTATTTAAATATAAATTAAATAATATGAAGCTTGTCATGTATTATCCCCCATGGCTTATTGTTAGCTTTTTTTTTTTTTTTAAACATCTAGTTTCTCTCCATTTTTTATTACTACACTTTCAATCATGTTTTTTTGGCTTTAATCAATCAATAAACTTCAAGATTTTTCTCAACTAATTCATGATTTTATATCTACACAACCAGAAATATTATAATAACTATTAATATGAAGAATGGAACACTGCTGATTTTGGGTACAGGGTCTATATTGAATTTTCTGCTGAATGCTTCTTCGAAAGAATCCCTTACAACCTTTACATGAATGAACTCCATAATGGAAGTCACTTGCTTTGTCTTTACACCTGTGGCATAACATGGTAGTGCCATAAAACTCTAATTCAGGTTCAATAGACTCTTCCTCCTTTTCGTCTTTCATATTCAGACTAAAGTACTGGAGTCACTTTCAAAAATTAAATTATGGGCTCAAATCTATGGCAAATGTAGGTCATATGCCTGTCTCTAATGATGCTCCTCAGCTGGGCCCTCACTTGTCATCATGTAATATGGATGAAATGATATGCATGACTGAACATAATTTTGCATTAAATTTAAGGAAATAAATAACAATAATGAAAAATTATTAATATATCGGTTAACACTTTCACTAGAGAGCGAGTCAAAACTGGAACAAACCACATAAAAAAATTTCAAGCATTATAATAACAAATTTCTAGCTAACCAAACTAATGTTTTTCTTCCAGATTTTTTTTAAGTCTGGCATTTTTCTTACTAACTATATATTTTTTATAATTAAAATTGTATCAGTAATAATAAAATATAAAAATTGTTTATATGTTATCTTTTATAACAGTAATAATTTCAATACTATAATTTAAGAAATGAGAACAATTTGTTGAAATAAAGCAAAAATATGTATATCTCAACTTTTTAAATGTCATTCTGTATAATGCAGACCTAAATATATTATTAATTGCAAACTATATAATGGAAGAGAATTATTTAAAATAATCTTCTGTCACATTTGTCTCATATGGCATCTTGTTGATATAAATATTACAGCACATCTGATAGTTTGATGAATAGGACCAATTTTCAAAAAGAATAATATTAATATTTAAATGGTACCACAATATAATAAAACTAATAATAACGTTTATATACTGATAATAATACTTATAATATATGTGTATTCATTTAAATATAAATACAGATATGAATTAAACAAGCACAAAACCTAAATTATACATTTATGATAAACAACACAGTAACATGTGAATTAAAAAAAACCCAGAAAATTAATATTTATCCTCCTCACCCTCCTTGCATTAAAAGTATAAACAAAAGATAATTAAATATCATTTTGCACCTTTTCCAATAAATTTGCTATTAGCAATTTTGCCTTCATGTTTAAAAGCACTGATAGAATTTATTCAGTGAGAATTTGGAAAATCTTGTAATAATAAAAGTCAACATTATGATGATCCTTGCACAGATATGGCCACACTTTTTTTGATTTATTTTGTTATTTTTCAAAATGCATATTGTTAACTGCATATTTAACTCGGTAATTGAAATCAAAACATGAAATTTTTTAGTACATAGAATTACTTGTATTTAAATTTCAAGTTTGAATACTTTTGTAAGTTTTGTTTATTAATTACTTTTAAGCAACACTCCATTTATTTCTTTTATTCTAATTGGGAGCTATCTATTATAAGGTTGATTAATGACTGGTCACTAAGTTGTAATATTGCATTATGATAATTTTACCAGGTTAATTTTTGGCTCAGAGTTTTATGTTTCAATGTATGTAAACACAAATTACCCATGTTTAAGTCTTGTATGCTATTAAACCAATAACCTGAAATAACTCAAGCCAACCCTGCTTGTATACTTGTGTTTTAGTGATCTTTGTTTTCATTAACTGTAGACTACTTAAATATTAGATTGGAATAATATACATAGCAAAACATTGCAAATTTTTCTGTACTTACATTTGACATAGGCACTAATAAATTCTAATCTTAAACTATCTATTGTTGTATTGTCTTGAATAATCAAGCTTATAATAGTGATATTGTGTCTATTTTTAAAGATTCTTTTTTGATATATAGCCTTCGACTTTAGACCTATGCAACCTACTTAATTAATAATTACTTTTAACTGTTAACAGGCTAAAATTTAAAAATTCTTAAGTTCTGTGCAGTTTAGTGCAATGGTTTAGTGAAAGATTGTAGAGCTAAAAATTTTTGAATCAAAGATGATAAATCATTTGCTTATATTATCCTTTGGGTAGGATAATATATGTTAAAAAGTATCACATAATCTTTACCTCTTTTAAAGATAGATGTTGAATGAATACTTTTAAAATACTAGCTTGACAGTATATAAGAATTAAAGGTAGCTTGTGAACATGAGTCATTAAGTTCACAGCTTCATATCAAAGAAGACCATATATATCGTAATAGAGGTGTGACTATGATAACATAGCTTTAAAACAGAGTAAATTCAATAAATTATCGTTCTTAAAAACATTTTTCAAATATCAGAGAGAACATTGTGTGGTATTTTGTTTGCATACTGGTTCTAAAATGATTGAAACTAGAGATTAAATATTCTATAAGCTATATCTGTCAATAAAAGTATTCATTATATTGCTTGGTTCATTGAATTCTATTGGCTATCTATTCAGACTTGAAATACCTCAGTACCACAGTGATACTTTCAGATCTGTAGCATATTTTTATATGTTATTCTTGGAAAGTTATTTGCAGTGTTTTATCTATTATTTGATCAAAACATTGACTTTTGAAAGCTGTTTTTGCATCTGACAAAGATTCATAATTGAATAGTTTTTTTTTCTTTTATAAACATTTACTATGAGATTTGAATATAGGCTTAATATTTAGATTTTCAGAAAATTCATTGGAACTAATCAAGTCTTTCTCATAATCTTTTCCTCTATATGAAATGAAGAAAGCCCTGTATCAATACCCATGACATTTTTTTTATGCTCTTCACTCACAAAATGCACTTAAAAGAATAAAGAATATTAAAAAAATAATGAGACTAAAAAAGGTTCTTTTGTTACTAACAAATGATTTGCCAAGATTTTTTGCCTGGATATCATTAATGGTTTCTATCACATCTTCTAGTATAACTGGATTCAACCATATCCTTATATCCAGTCAATCAGGAGAAATAACACAGGCCCATCTCTTATCAAAAGTTGTCCAAAGTATCATTAGCTTGAATTTTTCATCTCTATAAAAAGCAGAGATAATAAGAGAACATAGAATTTGTGTCATCCAAATCTCATTACCTCCATACCAAGTCTGTGGTTAGGTCACTTAGTTTTATTTTCAAATTGTTTTTTTTTATTTACTTTAAAAAAATAATATTTAATGGACTGACTTGTTTATAAATTTCATTTTACTTTTCATAAATTCTCCCCCTTTTATTAAAATTAAATCTGTAAAGAAAATTTTTCCCATCTGAAAGTAAGAAGAAACATTTAAATACGAAATATAATTAAACTGAAATTTTATCTCATTTGCCAATAATATTTAAATACACTATGAAGAATCTATGCATTTATCAATAAAAATTTGCCAAATCAGAAACTTCAATATTTTAACTAGAAACAAAAACTGATTAAAATCCCATTACCAAACACAAAACTATTTGGAACATGTTAAATCTCAAGAATTAAAAAAAAAAATAGAAAGGAAATTAATTTTATTGTATTCTTTTATCGATGAATTTAATAAAATTTAATAGAATTAACACTTTTTACTCTCAATTTATCATTTCTTACCAAAGTAGATTGGCAGATGACATTGTGTGTGTGTATGCGTAACTTTATTAAATAATTTGATTTTTTTAAAATCTTTTTTTAATTATAGTAAAACTTGCAACCCCTTACTCCAATGATTTTTGCCCTCCAAAACCTGTGAAGTGCCCTCTCTCTCGAAAACCTAATTGGAGCAATAAGCCCAACCAGTTTAAAATCAGATTTATGTGTTATTTATCAGCAAATGTAGAATAAGCTTTAAGTACAAGGTAATTAATTGAAGTAATAAATTAAAAGCATATAAGACAAAGGAGAATTTTATTGTGCAACAGTAGTGTGTGTATTCATGTGTCATATCTATGATGTGGTTTTCATTGTAGGTGGAGTACATAACAATGCTATGGATTTTTTAAATGTATTCTTCCATTACCAAGCAGCTAATCATTCAATATTGTTACAAATGGATATATAATTACTCTTAAATGGAGGATAAAATGAGAATGTTAAGCTAATTAAATCCTTGCTACTATTTGGCAATTGACAAATCTGATGTTATGTATTTTCTTTCATTGTTCTTCTATGGGGAACTGGCAAAATGGATTAGTTAAATGCTATTTTACCTTTACCTACACAGGTGAAAAATAGTTTAATAATTAAGCTAAGATACCTATGCATGAAACTAAGGCTGCTTTTATTATTTAAAAAAGTCGGGTAAAATTTTAAATGAAAGCTTTTTATCATCCAGAATTGGTTTATTCTTATATTAGCAGATGATGTTCAATTGTTATATATTCTATATAATTTGATTATGACTATCCTTTTTAATGTGTTTGTATGTGCTATGGTATAAAGTAAATTCCAAAATATTGCATCTAAGGCAAAGTATCTAGATTTGTGGATATAAAATTACATAAAGAAAACTATTTTTGACATTTAATGATAAACTTCAGAGGATCATACTACTGTATAGCAATTTAAATCATTACAGAAATGGTAAGGTCATATTATGAGTTTGATATAGAGCATTACCTATAGACTAGCATCATTTGATGTAATCAAATTTTATGGTACTTTAGTTACATAGTTAAAAATAATTTTGATAATCAAGAGGACAGCTCATTATCAATATTTTAAATTGGATATTTAAGGAAATGACTGCAATATTTAATGATGAATTTTATAGAATAAAAGACTCTCCGCACATGAGATTACCAAACAGTCATGTTATTTAGAGGTTAATGCTATTCAGAAATTGAAAATAAAATATTTTCAACAGTATTATAGAAAGACAAAATCATTATCTATATAAGATACATGGATAATGTGTTCACAAACTTTTTGAAGATATAATGGAAATATGTATAACAAGGCATCTGTAATATGCTATTGAATATGAGAATACTTATAAGGCCTGGAGTATTTAGATCTGCTTCTTAATAGAAAAAAATATTTGTAATGTTGATAATTTTGGTATGCAATGTGGAAAATAACTATATGCAAAAGCATATATGAAATACACTTAAAATCTGAATAAAGTTCACAATTTTTGCCTAATTATACTTTTGACTAAGTTATATTAGTTATAGTTATGGCAACTGAAAGAGTGGAGAAGATTTCTGGCTTTATTAAAAAAACATGAATGGATAATTAGCATAATTGAATAGATAATTATTTGCTTAAGTAGGCTATGTTTTAGAGAAGTGAATGCAGGAGACTTTCTTGCTAATAGAATTTTTATCTCTCACAATTTGCCACACTTTTTTCAGTTTACGCTTGGTGTTATTGCGCTCTGGGCATATGATAGTGGCAGATGTAGGCTTGAAGGAATGGCCAGAAGTGCATTGGTGTTTATAAAAAATTGATTTGGTATGTTGTGCTAATTGGGTAAACAAGTTGTCCTTCAATTCTCCATAATTATAGAATGGCAATTGATTTGAGAGCATGTGATCTTGTAAATGATTTATGATTTTTAGTTTGGGGTTGCGTTGTTAATAAGTACAGAGGGAGTGTAGTGCCTAAAATGATTTGATGAGTTGTAGAGCAAATTTTTTAAGGTGATAACTAATATTAGGAATTATGGTAGTGAAAACCAGGGCTTATTATCAGCTTCCAGAAATGGGTATCTAAGCTTGAAATAAAACCGTTTGACAGTAAGTTAATATTTTGTTTTTATAAGTGATGTTGTGCAAGTCCAAAAGGTAAGAGTCAATGTTATTTTTCTTATCTAATTCAAACTTACATAAGTGATGATTCTGATGTAGAAAAGTCTTTAAACTAATGAGCTTGTGGGATTCTGGAGTGATGGAATCAGGGCATATGGTGCCTCAAATGTTGATAGGTTTATTGAGCCTTTTATAATTAAGGTGGATGATTTATTGTTGAATATAAAGGTTGAAGAAGTTAACGCCTTAATTGTTATCTTTATTTTTTCGAGTCTATGTTAAGGATGATGTCTGCAAAGGAGCGATTTGTATGATGTTGATTTGTGTATTAGAAGTGTAAATAAGCACTTCATCAACATAGTTCATATATAGTATAGAATAGTCGAAATCAATGTATTGAGATAATGTCTTTTTTGTATTTGTTGAGAATGAAGTTTGAGATAACTCATTAATAAGGTCAACCATCATTCATTGTGTAAAAGGCATTGTTAAATGAAGTTCTAATATCATTGTGTACTCAATGTAAAAATTTGAGGATAAGTTCTCTTTTATGCACATTATAGTTGACTTTACCAAGAGCTTTCTTAATGACTTTGAAATGATAAAATATATGGACTAAAGCCATTAATCTTGATAATGTCTAACAATGCCAAGTGATGCTATTTATTGAGTTGTATATTTTTGATTTGAGATATGCATTCAAATGAAGACCCAAGAATGAATTGGCTGAAACTTAATTGATTGCTAAACCACTGACCAATCACTTGGGAGGTCTTATAGTAGTAGGTACACCCAAAGTCTATCATTAAGTGAAAGGGGGGGTCAATCTTTACAGATTAATATTAACAAATAGAGTGGAATTGCAGCAGATGGGTATATGCTTGGAGACAGTTTTGTTGTAAAATTTGTGTAGGATAGTGGAAATAAATTTATCCTTGGAACGTTTAAAATTTATATGAAGTACTCAAGTTGAATTTTAATTTGTTAGTCTGTGTGTGCCTTCCTATATATGTGCTGGGTAACAAAACATCAGTTTCCTTTATCTTCTTTAATGCATATTATGTTATTATGTTGTAGATATTTTTTAATGAAGTCAACACATTTAATCCATGCCTTGTCTTGTTTGTTAAAGGGGTTCTGTGGGATGTTTTGTACTACTTTCCAATGATAGCATCTCTTTACCGGCTGTCACTATAGAGTGCTTGAACATCTGTGGCAAGTTCTCTTATTTTATGTTTCCAAGTTTTGCTGACAAATAGTGGGCTATAGTTTTAAGATCTTATTGACATTATATAGTGGGTCATTCATTGTAAGATTGACAAAACTATAATTACTTAAAAGGGGCTATGTGTGCACCTTGTTCAGTGGTAAGAAAGTGTACTTTCTTAAAGTATTTAGCCTGGAAATTAAGTGCAAATATTCAACATTTATCAGTGATCTCTAGATGATATCCTGAAGGCCAAATATTTTGTACTTATGTCACTCTTGACATTTAAGACGTTTTTTTTTTTTACAGCTCTTGATAATATTTTTCAACAAGAAAGATTTCAGTTGAAGAGTGATTTTTTTTTACCATTATAAAGTGATTTGGAAACATGGATTTGGCAATAGTTTGGAAAAACTTTCTAAATCAAGCAATTTTCTAACAATTTTATTCTCTCATGTATGTACAAGTTGATGTGCAGAACTTGGGGAAAGGTTTTGGTCTTGAAATAGATATCCAAAAAGTCGTAGTAATAAATGTAACCTTGAAAATTTTGGTACATAATATCTTGAAGAAATGTAATATGAAAAACAACTATATGCAAAAAAGTCTAAAGAAAGTTTGCAATTTTTGCTTAGTTCACCGAGGGGTCATCGTAACTGCCTTGCAAGCAAGTAGTTGTTTGCAGACGGTTGTGGGTTCACATCTCGGCCGATGCTATGACATATGAAAAAAAAAAAAACTAAGTTGTATTAGTCATTGTCATGGCAACTGACAGAGGGGGGATTGCTGGCTAATTAAAGGAATGTGAATGGGTGATTAGCACAATTGAATAGTTAATTATTTGCTTATAATATGATTGTTAAGCCAATTAAAATTAGTGATGTATTCATAATTTCAGATTCAAACAGCTTATAAGCTTTACAAGTCAGAATCATCAACTATGTAAGTTTGCAGCCAATAAAATTGGAACACTGAACATTACATAGCAGACTTAGTAAAATTTGATTATAATAAAAATACACTTCATAAATTAATTAAACACTTTATTTATATTACAATATGGAAAATTAAAAAAAGAAAAAGAGAATGCTATCATAGTCATAAAAGTCACCCATTCCACATATAATGAAGAAGATTTTAAAAATCTGTAATCAAGATTAGTAGGTGATTGAGTTCATTTATTAATATTAATATAATTATTCAATAACATTTAAGCATAAAATCAATCAAGAGAATTCTAACAAATTATATATTCCACAATATTTATCCATATATTATGACCTTACACTAAAATGACTATGAGAATCAAGCAGCATAAATACAAACAACAGAGCTACAAAAGTGCTGCACATATTTTTTTTTAATAATGGAAACAACATGGATAAATGTTTAACCCAGAAAAATCATGCTAGTAGGTCTTTTACAAAAGTCCAGATAAAATTAGGTTGGTATGTGATTAACAAAATGAATGAAAAGTAAAAGTGGTCTGCCATATTACTAATAATGACAATGCTTTTAATAAAAGATCAAGTAGCATTCCATTGAATATTCGTTGTAACATATAAATTTGAAATGCTAATGGCATGCCTTGATAAATTGATATTATGGTCTGATTAAACCACTAAACATCACATGATCACCATCTCTATACTAGCACATAATTGTTGTAAACAAAGGCAAAACTCTCCATACAGTAGTGCCACCTTGTGCCAAACAGAGTAATCAGTGGATGCCAGAAGGCTTGTGCATAAAATCCCTATCTAGTGCCTACTCATCCAATATCCCCAGACTAGTTTCCATTGATCTTAGATTGAAAGTATTATTGTGTTTTCAATTTCATTCTCATAGTTTTGTAGTAAAGTAGACTTAAAAGGTGGCTGCTGGAGGGTTGCATTAAATCCTAAGATCTAGGTGCAGTGCTCTCAGATCCAAGGCTCCTCACTGATGATGGCCACAAGCCAGAAACTAGTCTGGGGATATTGGATATAATAAAGTTGTGGAAAAATAAATATGAAAAGAGTGATTATACAGAAAGTGAATTATTGGTTTTTATGCTGGGTTTGGGAAAAGATAAGGGGGATTTAGATATAAAAGTTATAGAGTTGACAAAGATTATGTTGTGGAAATGGGATAGAGCAGATTATGGGTAAATTTAGAGTGGGGAATGTAAAATAAAGTGGCTAACAGGTTTATCTGGGCATAATTGCTGAGATATTCTTGACTTCGTTTAAGGAGAAGCCATAATACATCACATCACATCATTTGTTATGGTCTGATTAACTAATTAAAAGTCATGAATATGATGTTACACAACTAAAAATGCATTAAAGAATAATAATACCTGCAATTTAAGATAATTCTTTACCTTAACAGTGCAGAAACATATAAGTGCATGCACCTGCATCATATATATCACCCCAGCCAATGCTTAAAATAAAATAACAGAATTTCAGCAATCTATTAAGTATTATCTTGAAAACAAATTGCTGATATTCCATTGGTTTATTTTGCAATTTAAATATGATAACCATTTAACCATGTGCGCTGAATATTTATATATAAGTCCATACACACATAATGTTCTCTATTTGAAAAGTAGTTAATATTTTGGTACACCTTTAATGTATACTCTATTTGGAGCTATCAGTGACACAAATAATAACTAATTGATAAAAATTAAAGTATATTTATTTATTCTTGAATTTGTGAATATAAGTATATATTAAATAAAGTTATATATATTTGGCAATGAATATAATTTATCAAAAATATGTAAATTATTTACCAAAAATATATATTAATAAAAAATAAAATGTAGATAGATGCAAATAACTGATAATGAAATTCCAAAATAAAATCATTCATGACAGCAAGTCTTTCAAATAAAAGCAAACCTAGTGAGCCACAAATCAATATTTTATAGAATTGTGCAAAACATCCTCATTAAAAATGCTCTCAACCCACAGCATACATTTTTAAATTGCTGTGGATCAGAAATTTCAGGCTTTATTATTTTCACATTGTATCACCAGATGATGATGTAACATTAAACATCACTTTTACTTCCTCAGCTGACTTAGCTTCAACATTTTTAGGTACTTGTGAATCTTCAGGAATGCCAAGATGACAGCCTGTATTTCATTAACAATCGTCTGACTCGTCAAGCGTTGGTGGTCGAGAAGTCAGCACAACTGCCTTACAAGCAGTTGATCCGGGTTAGCAGGTTCGCTTCCTGGCCGATGCAATGACACATGAAAAAAAAAAAAAAACCAATCATCTGACTTTTACAAAATTAATGTTAAATTAAAAAAAAAAAGAAATAAATTTCAGATAAATTTAATTAGCAATCTTTATTTCAATTTTTTTTATTTTATTTCCCTCATAAACATTTTCAAAATTAAGGTTACATTTAAAAAAAAAAGGAATAAATTCCAATAAATTTCATTAACAATATTTATTTCAATTTTGTTTTTTACTTCCCCCCAAAACGTTTACAAAATGAATGGAGGGCCTACAATCTACTGTGTTTGTTTTGCTAAATTAAAAAATAAAGAAATAAATTCCAATAAATTTAATTGACAATCTTTATTTCATTTTTTTTTTTTTTTGTTTACTTCCCAAAAATAGATTAGTTACATTTACAAAAAATGACCCCCCCCCCCCAATAATAATATAAATGCAATATTTACAGTTTATTCATGTCATCAGTGTGTGATGGCTTCCAATATTGATACAAATGTTCCAAGGGTCTACTATCTCCCAAAAGATCTTAGTTGTTAAATTAAAAAATAATAATAATAATATTAAATTTCAAAAAAAGAAATAAATTCTGATCAATTTCATATAAATTGTGATAAATTTTATGAAGAATATTTATTTCAATTTTTTTTTTTTTTTTTGGAAGTCATGAAATGCTTAACATTGTTGCAACATTCATGTTCATATGTTTCTTTTTGGCCACAGTTTTTTTTTTTTTTTGTAAATTGTGATAATGATCAAAATTTGGGATCTTCCTATCACAGAACAGGCTGCAGTGGAGTATTTCTAAAAGTATGGAATCCTAGCCTTCAGAAAAGTGTGCATTAATGGTCATGATGTGAAAACAAAAAATACCAGGAAACTGCATGACAACACCTGAATTCCTATTTAGCAAAATTTATGTGGCACTGACTGCAACAACAATAAGATTAATTTATAGTGATTTTGGAAACCATTAGGGATTGCATGCCACTGACATGAATAAACTGTAATTATTGTATTTATATATTGGTTTATTTGTTTTAAATGTAACTTGGGAGGTTGTAGGCCCTCCATTCATTTTTTGTAAATCTAACTAACACATCTTCAAGAGGTTGCAGGCCCTTCACTCATTTTTTGTAAATTTGATTAACCCATCTTCGAAAAGTAAATAATAATAAAAAAATTGAAATAAAGATTGTCAATTAAATTTCTCAGAAATTTATTACTTTTTAAAAAAATGAACATTAATTTTGTAAATGTCAGAAGATTGGTAATGAAATATGGGTTGCCATCTTGGTAAGTCTGTGAAACTGTATATTTATCAAAAATAAGGGCTGCCATTTTGCTATTCTTGAAAATTCACAAGTACCCATTTTTATGTAGCCAATAAAAGTTCTCTTCATTTGTGTTATTTGTATTAAAAATGTTAACCAAAGAATTTTATTACCAAGTAATATGCCAGGAAAAGAGAATATTGTGACAGATATAAGTTTGCTATACACAAGAAAAGAAAACTAAATAAAAATAAAAATTTATTTTATTTTTAAAGGTTTCACAGAAAAATATCAGTTACCTTATTTGGTCAGTATTGATAATGGATTCAGTTATTTTTGTTTTCTTTTATTTAATACACATTTTATCTTTGTTTTTATTTGATACCCTTGTTACCATTAATAGTTTCATTTTTGGAATTTTACTTGTTATGCATTTGTGTTTAGTCTCACCTTTGCATTTTATACACTATAGATTGTTCTCACTTAAGGCATCTAGAATCATCTAGTATTATATATATTTAATACCATATTTTATGCTTGTATTTATTTGATAGATTTTTTCAATGAATGGTTCTATTTTAAAATTTCATTTATTATGCATTTGCATCATTTCTGTGTACATTTCATTTCTTATCAATGTATGTTTTTGTTAAATAATTTTTGTTTTTCTAATGAATAAATTGATTTTATTACTAAATAGATTGTTTTCTTAATTATATTTAATATACACTTGTGGTTGTGGTACTTTCTTTTTTTATTTATTAGTCCCCCTCCCCCCACTGGTTAACATTATTCAATTCCGATTATTGAGTAGATCTTACATTGTAGGAATACGTAAAGAGAAACAATTCATAACTCTGGTTGAAATCTTTTATAAAATATTATGAGATTTGAACTCAGACTTTCAAGCTCTCTACAGTTATTATTTCCATCTTATGCGACCAGTATATATGTCCACACACATGTGAAAAAGATAAATGATTTCCAATATTCATATTTTGTATCAAATCAACACTCATCAGTTGGTCCAGATAACCATCTCCCACACACATATAATCATTGCTCAGTTTATATTAAAATAACAAATCATTAAACTTTTAATGGACAGATTTCAATCTTCTCCACTCTCGAACTCTTCAGTCATCCATATAATTGAAAATCTGATAAAGGAATGCTCAAAGCCCTTGTTGATGTAAATATTATTATTATACCCATGTTAACGTAAATCACTCTGATCCCTCATATATAGGATCTTAATATGTCCATTTAAATACGTAGAAGATGAATGGGCAGAATACAAGCTGAATTAAAGTTTGAAGATTTGCTATCTTAATATAAACTTAGCACTGATTATATATATGTGAGAGAGATGATGATCTGGACTAACCGATGAGAGTTGGCTTGACACGAAATACGTATATTGGAGCTTATTTATCTTTTTCACATGTGTGTGGTCATGTGTATTGATTGTATAAGATGAAGTGGTTAGTTGTAGAGAGTTGAAAGTCTGAGTTCAAATCCCTTCTAATTATATTCAGTATAGATAATATACTTGTATTTAAATATTTTATAAAATATTTTAAATACACCACAGCTATATTATTTAAATCATCCTCTCCCTTTAAATAAAAAAAAAGCTTGAAAGATTTCTTTTGAATGGGCTGCAGAATTCAAACTTTTCTTTATTTAAAGGGGGAATGTGGCCGAAATAATATAACCATGAGTGTTTAAAATATATATATAAGTTAGTTTTGCAAGATGAACTGATTTGGTGACTAGTTGATATGTTTATATATAGATATGCTTTTTTTAAAAAAAAAAGACATATATACATCAACTAAAATAATTAATTTTTAATTTAATCACTCGTTTAATAATTTAAGTAATAAGATTATTTTTACAACAATATATCTTTTAAATAATTACAATTCTTACACCTTTTAAGCAAAAAATATTTATTATTTTTAATTATTAATTTTTAGTTCACAATTAAAATATATTTTAAAATTTATGAACAGCTTTAAATTGTAATTCTTATTAATAATAATAATATTATCAAGTAGGTTTATTTTATAAGTTCCGGAACTAATTAATTCGTTTTACTTTTAATAGAAAAGTGATTTTTTCTTTTTTTCACCGATTTCTTATGACATTTTCTAAGAAAAATAAAGCATTAAAATTTGATAATGTAGACTGTTAAATAATTATTTTTCCTCCCTCGCTTTTTATAAATATTCTAAAGATTTTTTTTCACTCTCTCTAGATGAGTAAAAAAAAAAAAAATCGTATGTAAATGAATGAAAAAAAAGTATAATTGATTGCTGTTTGTGCCCTTTTTATATATATACCATTATTTTTTGGTACGTCTCATTGCTTCTAGGATAAACTTCTATTAGTGTTCCATGTTGAAACACAAACCGTCTAGAGTGGAAAATTGAAGCGCTGCGTGCAAACCAATTGCTAGTTAGAAATCACATAATGAGGCTAAGCCACGTGCATCTTTTCTCTTTCACAGTCAACTTTCCTCATTCACGGAACTAAGGATTGATAGGATTGAATTCAATGTTAGCAGTTTAACTCAATAAACTTGACCTAATGGTCAAGATAACGACCATGGGAAATTTAGGATGTAAATTGTGCTTTTATACGCGGTTACACGTCTCGGCCATGTACAGTAGGTATTTCTTTTTTCGTAGCTATTTCATTTTGCCAAACATTTGCGTTTTTTTTTTATTTTTATCACCTATTCGTATTTTAATATTTAATTCAAGCAGACACGAAATATTATTTATTTGGAAATTTTAATTTATCATATTAAGAAGATAACTTTCATTGTAGTTACAACTGTCATTTATGCTGTAAATACTGTTGCGTTTTCAGTGATCATTGTTAGAAACTTCATGTGTTATATTAATTATAGTAAAAGCAATCAAAACATGTCATTTATGTAGCAATAATATGTAGCAAAATTTTTACTTCCTGTTTTTTTTTTTTTATGAATTTAATTAATGTTTATATTTTCTTCAATTTCAAAAATTCCAATGGAAATTTAATATGATTGTAATTAATTAAAGATGTCAGCATTTTTTTTTTTTTAAAAGATTTAATGTTTAATAATTTTTTAAATAATAACATGCACTTTTTTTTAACCGCAGTACATTGATATATTTCTCTTATAGGTAAATAGGATAATGTATTGTTAACCCCACATTAACTAAATGTGAATTGCAAGTGGTTTTGTGAAAGGCGTATATTTTTAAAGACCACTTTATATCATTTGCTGACCAATCACTTAAGTGCTTAGTAAGCCAAATTTTTAAAGTGTAAGACGCGATATATATATATGGTGCAAAAAGAGACGATGTTTATGAAAGATATTTTAAATGTAATTTAAGAATAAAAATAAGCTGAAGGGGAAGTGAGACCGAAACAGTGTAAAAAACAATTAACCTTATATAAAAAAAGATTAATCTGAAGAAGAAAAAAAAATTTATAAAATAAGAAATAAAACTATAAATATGTTCGAGCTTCAAAAGAAAATAAATATATATAATTAAAAAAAAAGATAGATTTTATAAGTTTATGGTTAATCATTTGCGTGATCATGTGATATTCCCTAATGGCAGATTGAGTTTTTATCTGTTTAGTTACACTTAACCTAGTTTGTAAGTATATTTTAAATTAAACTATTTTCATCATCTAGTTGAGCTATTACATGATTTTAGAAAAATTCAAACTTTATACTTTTTAAATATATTTAACTAATAGTAATAATACCTAATTTGAGATTGAATACTTTACCTGTAGTATTAGTTTTCTTTCTTCTTCAGATATTGTCGACCTGAGCAGCAAGCACATTATGGGAATTGAATTGGTGAGCTTTAGATTTGTCAATACTAAATTTAAAGAGATGTTTTTATCCACTAAAATATTATACCAAAGGCAATAATCAGGAGAAATTTTATATTATTATCTATGAGATTCTTCTGGTTTTTCCTTTTTTAAAAAAAAAACAAACAAACAAGATATGACATTATTTATCATTACATGAACAGTCTTTTTTACACTTTTTTTTCTCCTGTCAAATAATTCTTTTTTCAACTGAAATATTTACATTGGATATCCATATAGATCAAGGATGTCAGACAAAGAAAATTTGTTGTCATTATATTAGAATATCTTTCCAAAGCCATAGCACAAAGAAATACAAATCTCAGCAAAATCTAAATGTGAAATTCTGAAAAACAAGAACTGCAACATTGAAATATCATCAGATTGTGAAAAGATATATATGAGTGAAAGTAGCCTCCCCATTGAAAAATTATTAACACAAAATGATTAGAGTGAAAAAATGCAGATATAACTAAAGGAGTGGAACATGTGTATACCATTGAGAAAATTTAAAAATATCAGAATGATAAGATTTAAAAAGATAGCAAATATCTACATAAGACAATTGTGTGCTAATTCTTAATGTTTGAAACCATTTATTAATTTTGTACTTAAAAAGAAAAACAGAAAGAAGAAATCAAGAAAAACCTCTTCAATAAATATATAAGATTTCTACTGACTACAGCCTAGATGGCGAATACATTGAGATATTTATAAAAGCTCAAGTTGATGAAATGTAATTTTTTAAAATTATAACTATCATATTATACTGTGATTAGAAATTAATAGCTTACTATTATATTCTATTTTCAACCACATTCTCTCAATAAAAACAATCAATATCTTTGTGATGCAAACAGGATCTAACTTGAAAACTATGTTCACGTTTACTATAAAACATTTTTTTGAAAAAATATTTTATTCTTCAGTTGTTTACATGACTTTAAAATGTTTTATTGTTCAATTTTATAAAAACTAAAAGAATAGGAAACACTGCAGTAGATATCATGGAATATCTTTGTTATCCATTAAAGAAAAAGTATTTTCAAATAAGCTGCTTACAAATATAGATGAGTGATTATTAGGGTTTCCATGTGATATGGCATAGGCAAAAAAGCTAAGGATGTATGTAAGCTAGGGATTTACACCATGGTATTTTTTTCATAGCTAAATCCAAATCATAATTAAAGAGTATAATACATGAATTTAAACTTCTTTATTTTGCATAAAGAACAGAGTGCTACTAAAGTAGTAAAGTGGAGGTAAAAAATGTTTTAAGAACAAAAATAATTTTTAATTTATATTCAATGCATAATGCATTTCAACCAAATATCAAGTTGCAATCTTCATGGCTATTATGTACTTTACTCAACATGAGGTAAAACTTCCAATTTAGATTTGAATATGTATGTGGCTAAAATTTGTGACACTAATATGAATTAAAATCACTTTTATTCCTAAAAAGTTCTATTTTTTCCTGCATAATAATAACAATAATAATTTATTCTTCATTTTTCTCCATTTCTTTATATATACACCTTTACACTGCTTAGTGAGGACAATTGCTCCCCCAAAAATCATTGTAAAGCAAGAAGATTTTATGAAAAGCAAGGGATTGCAATGGTTTTCTATGGGGGAAAAATTAACTCATTCCTGCAGATAAAAATTATCATAAATTGTTAATATATTAACAAAGAACTTAACCTAGTATAGATAGTAGTTAAAAAAATCTAATGCATGATATATGTATGTGTAAACTGTCCTGTATGTATATTATGTAGATATAAACTTAAAATATGCATGTAGGCAAGATCTATGTAAAAAGAAAAAAAAACCATTTAGCTTAAATTTGTTTTTTTATAATCTATCTATTCAGCATTGATCATCATCCAGTTTTCTGAACCATCATTTGTTTTTTCTAAAGATCTATCATTGTTGTTTTTAAATCTTTAGTGTTTTTTTTTTTGTTTTTTTTTGGAAGAGTACATCAAATGTTGATGGCTGATGATCTCTAAAGGAAAAAAGTAAATGGATGGTTTCTCTTCTTACAATATAATATAAAGTCTCGGTCATTGATTTAAGGCATTTTTAAATTTAATGGAGCAGTCTTAGTCAGGTCAAATTCTTCCATGTGCTTTACTTGTCAAAGTTAGTATATGTCGATGATTGTAATGATTCTTTGATCTACAGGTCTCTGTTATGATTCTAATTGAAAATGTATGTAGCTACAAATTTACAATTTTGTTTTTGATATGATTAGAAAAATAAAAAGTTATTTTAGTATGCAAATGTACAGAAAAATGGATTAGGACGAAAGAATAAGCTCATAGTTGACAATTTTTGTATTCCACAAAATTGTTAAATATTGCACTGAAAAAAAGCCCATACTGAAGTTTCATTTTTTAAAAAATTCATATTTTTATATTATCTATGTGAAGTTATTAAGATCCAAAAAAGCAATGTTTAATAATATTTCATTTAATTGTGCCGTTATGACCATAAAGATTTGTTAGCCAAATTATAGATCTGTATCTTACAGAATTATAATTATCCATGCGGTTAATTTGAAAAAATCAAAATTCTAATTTATTAGAAAAGAAAAAAAATATGTATATAATAAATTCTATGTTTGCATATTGTAATCAATATTTAAGTTTTTTACTATATGTATGCAGATCTAAATAAACAACTTATATACAAATACACTAGGTATGGCAATTTTTTTGGCTATGAGATGTCACATTTTATTAACTGCAGTAGCCATTTTCTTTGAAATGTCTTAGAAATTTATCAAGTAGTGCAATATTTGTGAAGGCAGAGATACAAAGTATTTAAATAAATATTAAAGGTATAAATCTTTTTCAATTTATTTGTATTGCATTTTCATCATTTAAAATTTATTATTAACTGGATGAAATTATGCTCACAATTTTTAAAACTGCAAATACATTTTGCTAATCGTTTCAATTTGATTGAAACTAGCTTTCATAAACATCTTCAACCAAAATTTTTTATCCAGAATTGATTGATTAAATATTTTATCTAATATTTATGCTGAACACAATTTCAAATTAAATATTAATAGTATGTGACAAAAATGTATTTTTAGCTTTATGCTGACTGGAATTTTCTTTTTTTTTTTATTTCTATATTTTTATACACTAGCGATAACATCCAGCATTCTGAAACAAATTACGAGATGTTTTAAAATCAAGAAAGTAGATTAAGTGTTATTTTTAATTTAAATTTAGTAATTTTTTATTATTTGCATAATCCATCAAATCTTTTTTTCTTCAAAATAACAATTATGATAGCTAAATTATGATACAATGATCATAATTTTTGCCACAAATTAAGCAATGTTCATAAGAATTTTAATCCACAAAAGTGAGTAAATACAGTGTACAGTTTTAAAACTAATATACACATTTTAAAATTTAATACTGTATTAATATATTTTTGTTTGTTGTACATCGTCAAAATATGATTTTGATTATTTATTATACTGAATGAAATACCTTTTTTTTGTTTTGTAATCATTAACAATGAAATTTTTTACTTTGAATATGTCATCAAGGAAGTATCATTTGTCTTACAAGGACTTTGGTTGAAAATTAAATAAAATATACATTCATTAATCATATTTTAAGCTTATAATGAAAATATTGTATATAGTACTATAATATTGTATACTATAATCTATGATATGAATAAACTCTATACTGTACAATTTTAACATGAAAGTCACTATTTAGCTTTTGGATAATATAGCTTTAATAACTATCCTATGACATCATCAGTCTTACAAAATGGCCACCAAAAACAATTTGAGTTCTTTATTAAGATTATTATAGTTAATAATCAATTGTAAATAAAAATAGTGGGCACAGATTGATGATGATCACTATTTTATGAATCTTTGTATAAAGGTTGAGTGCTAAGCTGGGTGTAGGTATATATATATATGGAGAGAGAAAGACATGAAGGTTTCTTTTTATCAGAAGCATAGATCCGTATTATTCTATATTTGTAACATATCACTATGGGTAATTATGTCATCATGATATCTCACATTTAATTTTCATATCATAATACATACTATGCCATTTATTGACTAACTTAAAATAAATCATAACTCAATACCTTTAGAGCGTAATACTTCCTATGATAGTCATATTTATTGTTTTACAGTCATCAAAGTAACATTGATCTAATCAATCATGTTTTAATCTGGATCCTATATTCTCTAACTAAGAATAACTACATTTACTGTTCAATAATGAGATTGGTATTGATCATTTATCATTTGACTATATGGAAAAAAATTCCAAGGTTTGACATGGGGGGGGGGTAAGGGGGCGCAGAATTTTACCTATATTCAAACGCAAATAATAAACAGGGTTAAGATTAAATTTGCACTTGAGGAAAACGCTTGAACAGTCCACGTTTCTATGTATATGAGCATTTAAAAATGTTTATTTTGACAGATAATCGCATTTTTAAAATGAATGAAAATGAAGATTGTTTCCTGACTACCATTTTTCATCTAATTTATAATATGCAGAACAGTCAGTCTTTGTCATTTTGAAAGGATCAGTAGGCAGAAATATATATATTATTCAGATCATTTTTTAAATGCATATATAAAATTCTTAAAAGTTCTTGTGATTATATTTCACATTTATCATAATTATAATCTCATCACAGGTTACATAACAATTAGATGTTTTGTTAACTTCCAAGGAAATATATTCTGAAATTTTAATAATGTGAAAGTTTAATTGTATGAAATGTAAAAAAAAAAAAGAGAAAATTTTTTTTTTTTTTAAAAAAAGAACAAACATGTTATATGCATATTTTTTTTGTCACATACATATATATTATTCTTGTATGTATAATATTACAAAATTTAGCTGTCAAATTTTTAATCTATGTCTCTAGATTGGTTGTAATTAAATTTAAATAATCTCTTATCTGTAAGCATACGTATATATACACACAAAAAAGTATGCTAAAATAACAAATGTAATTCACAGATTCAAAACCTGTAAATACTCAGCAGTTTAGCATACTGGTAAGAATGATAGACTCATGTGCTAAACTAGTGCCACTTTAACGCTCCTATGTCATTTGATCTACCAGACAATTGATCATATGATTGTTTTCCAAAAAATATAGGTGTATATTATCTACATTCCTATTAGTTGACATTATATCATATTAGATTCAATATTTTTTTTAATAATCACTTATCTGGATGACCCAATTTTTCTGTTTTCTAACCAATATTCAATGGTCAATAGATTTATCTTAAGAAGTTTGGACAATTTTCAACATCTGATAAGGTTTTTTTTTATGTTTATTCCAAATTTTAAACCCAGATTATGAACATGGCAGATTAAGGAATTAATCGTTACATTATTATATTGCATAGATTCAATATATAGAGTACATGTAATTTGATTCAAAATGAAAGGGAATAAATAAAAAAAATTCTGTTAAGCAATAGTTCAAATCCCCCCTCCAAAAAAAATAAAAACTTTATTAGATCAAAATAAATTAGAAAAAAAAAATGAATTTGACAAAATTAAAAATAAGGTATCAGTAGTTCTTTATACCTGTTTAATGTTTTTAACTTCTTATAAAATTCCTACAAATAATCCATTCTGTTATTTTAGCTCTGCATGATTTAGTGGAATGGAGCCCAAATTCATGCATGAATCATGGTTTTTTTGTCACATCTTACAGACTGCTGAACAGTAAATCAATCGATTATTTATCATTTTATTTAATATTTTTAGGATGAGTGAATTTTACCATTAACTTTTTTCTACTTTATTTATTCTTTATTCTTCTTTTCCCCCATAACTCTTTTCAATAATTATTTATGGAAATATCCTGTATATTTAAAACTTGTTTTATTAAGTTACTATTTTAAGATTCCCTGCAGTAATCTAAAAACACACAAAAAAATTAGTCTTAATGGGTTTTTTTTTTTTATGTGTAGTCTTAATGGGTTTTTAAACTATAGATAGATTACTATTACTACGAATTGTATGAATTGCAATCTTTATATTTTTCAAGTAACATGGCTTCACAAAGATATAAATCAAGATTATAATTTTCATGTTACATTAGATTAATGAAAAAAGTTTAACTGTTTAAAAATCAGGCTAAACTCTGAATGCAATGTGAACATATGTTAATTTTCAATATTATCTGAATGTCGTATATATAATACATACTGATTCTCAGCTATACATGACTTGTAAAATAAAGGAAAACTTACAATTTTATATTAAACATTTAATTTCTGTAACTTAGAAAATGTAATAGAAAAAATATGTTCAGTTTTTAATGACAGATTATTATTACTTTAACCAAAATTAAAAGAAACAACATGATCATAATTTAATATGCTTAAAACATTTTTATAAAGAAATTAAATGCATCCATATGAAATTTTTGATTGTATGCTTTGTAATACAAAAACAAAAAAGTTGTGATTTCATGCTAAAAAAAATTATTTTCAATAACAAATGAAAGAAATGGAATATGTCTGTAGTTTCTCATGTCAGATTACTATTGTTTAGTCAAGATTTTTTTTAAAAAAACTTGCTTTTAAATAATATGGAATTTCTAACTGGTAATACAATAATATTCCAAAGCAATGAAAACCAGAAAAGCAATTTATATTGAAAAGTAATTCAAAAAGAAAAAAGAAAGATAGAATGTGTTCATTTGATGTCATGTAACACGGTGAAAAAATATCATGTCTATAACATAAGCTGAAATCAAAACATTTACAATCCTATGTTAAAAATAATGTCCATCCAAAATTTCTTCACTTTAATTAGATGTAAAAATATGACCTCAGAATATACTAATTATTTCTTTTTATAAAAAAGTTGAATACCTTAATGGCCATATTATTTTTTTCATTATTTATATAATTCAACATTATATGAAATATAAAACCTATTCACAGTTCTATGATAAACCTGTATCATCAAAATGTCTACAGAATAATAATTTTCAAAAAGTGAGCATTTTTTATTAGGCCAATTTTTAGACAAAACATATAAAGAAGCTTTGACTTTTATTATAAAATATTTTACCACTTAGTAGTTATACAAAATTTCAAATGAATGAAAATTGAGAATAGATTTAAGTGTATTTTTTATTTAATTCAGTTTTTTAAATCAATAACAATATTTATTAATAAATTAACAAATTTTTAAATATTTCTCTTTTTTTTAATATGTCAAAGCATTGACTGGAAAGCAAACCTGGGCCAGCTACTTGGAAGACAGCTATGCTAACCGCTAGGCCATCAATGCTCGACAATATTTCTCTTTTTACCATTACTTTTATAATATATAGGAAAATGACTCAATTTTCACTATAGTATGGTACTATACTCAAACTTTCTACTTAACACAATTTTATAATCAAATAAATATAAGTAATAAATTTCAATTAACTATTTTATTTTTTATTAAATTAATTTTTTAAAAGGAATATTCCTAATAAGTTACATTTAAATTTCACTAATATATTATGTTTACATTTTAAATATTTTCAATTTTTCTGATATATTTAAAGGGTTGCATTTGAGTGACTTTGTATATTTCCAAAAATGTTTTGAATCCAACTCCAATGTTGAGTTCAGGGTTTCAAAGTAATGCTAATCTACCTGCATTTAAATTGTTGGATAATGTTAATAGTTTAACAATATTTGCTAGATGAAAATTGATTTTTCAAATAAAAGTTTTACTAAGAGTAATAGCATTAACATTGCAAAACAAATTTTCAGTACAGTTTAACTTAAAAAAAATTTTTTTTAAACAAGCAATGTCAAACAAACGAATTTAAACAAGTAAAAATTCAAATTTTTATTATCTTTTTCTGTATGTTAATTTGAAATTAAATAAAATTTTAATAGCATGAAAAATAACTTGCTACATTTTGATTTATAAGGATCAAATTTACTCCACTCACAACTTTAAGATGATCCATTCTAGGAAGATGCATTAATGATTATCACTAATCACTTATTAAAATAGAGATATATAGCTAACTGATGAATGCTAATTCAGGATGAAATATGTCTTTATTCGGGTATTTCAAGAATATGTGTTGAAGTGAAAATTATTAAGTATATCTATAAAAGAAAAATAATTTATTAGAAAAGGCAATTTAACTATATAGATTTTTACATTTTAATATTGTATTTGACTTATTCAAAATCAATATTTTTAATTAATGGAAAGATTTTAGACTTTTAAATCATTCATTTTTATATAAAGTTATATATATATCTACAGATATCATTTAAACAATTTTTCAGTTTTTTAAATCTAAAAAAAAAAAGTGTCTCTTAAAGAAGAATAAAAGAGAAGTTATTATTCACCAAATCGATGTTTAAGCAGTACTACCCCTTGTTTAACCTCTAGATAAAACAATTGAATATCCATTTACTGGCTACTGCTGGATGTGAAGCTGAACAAACGTGGTATGTCCAAATAAATAAAAAAATCTAGTCCTGAAAATCTGATTAATTTTTTTTTTTATTTAGCCCAAATTCAAACTCCAAGATCTTGAGCTTAGCAGGGATGTGCTAATACTGCACCTTGAGATGACTCTATATTCATTTGGTTTGCAAGTGTAGAATTACTATTTTACCCCCTAAAATTGAATTTTAAAAATGTGTTATTTATAAAACCACTAAATCCAAATATGAAATCATTATCCTACATATTTATATGAATATTTTTTTTGTTCTTCCAAAAACTGATTAAAAAAAGAGAACTTGTTTATTTCATTTTAAATATATCTGAATTTAATAAGCAGAAAAAAGAACATATGATGCAATTAAAATAAGAATGAGCTACAAATAATTGACTTTAAAGATTGAAAAGTGAAGAGTATATAAATTGATAATAGTATATATATAGATTTTAATAATAAAAATATGCTAATATTAAAAAATATATAAACAGGAACGAATAGCTTTGGCATGTATGGAAGTATAGCTTGGGTAAAGTTGACCAGGACAAGTTGGTTGGGAAAAAAGCCTAATGATTAGATATTGAGAGAAATTGGTATGTAAAAAGTACTATGGAACATGATAAAATTTAAAAACAAAAAGGAAAATCCTGGGATATAGTTTGAGACATGATAATTTTTAGAAAATGTTTTGGTAGGTAAAATTAAAAAAAAAATTTGAGGTAAACCAAGGATATTGTATCTTTAAGCATCACATGATCACCATCTCTTATACTAGCACATAATTGTTTATAAACAAGACAAAACTCTCCATCCAGTAGTACCACCACTACTGTATGGAGAGTTTTGCATGCAGTTTATATATAGATATAAAAGGAATGACTGAGGATAGAATGACAAGACATGGCCTTTACAAACTGATGATATATAAATATTTTAAAGCTAAACTTGTCAACAGCTAACTGACTTCCAAATATAATTAACAGCAAAACAACCAAAGCTTAATAAATCAATAGAATATCTACAATCTGCTATCAAAGCAACCCCTACAAGTAAAAGATGGATTAAGATTGCATTGTCAGTAGATTGTGGGGTATTCTACTGATTTATTATTAAATTTAGGCTGTTCTGTTGTAAATTATATAAATAGGCATGGAAAAAGTAAGCACGTGTATTTGTGTATTGAAGTTTATACACACACAATATATACACAAAAATGTAAAATTCTGGAGTCGATTTTCTCATGTATAAGAAAAAAACCAAAGCTTTGAGCTAAAAGAAATAAATTACATTATAATCCCAAATGCTTAAGATTTGTCCATACATAAACGTTTGGGTAGAAAGGATATATGGATTCATTCTATCTTTTCACAATGACTTTATCTGGTGTTTGAAAGTGAGAGTATTCATTTATAGTTAAAAATCCACAAAGTGCATTAGCTTAATGGCTGATTATTACTATTATAATGACTTTTATAAATACATGTAGAGGATTAAATCTAATTACTATATGTTATAAATTATCATTTGATTTAAAATCATTGATAATATTGTTTTCCAAAGTTAGCTAATTTATTTTAAGTTATTCTATTCTTTTCATTACACATGGGAAGATCTGAAAGAATATTTGAAATTTTTAACTATAAAAATATTCATGTAAATAATAAACAAAAATGTTTGCATAGTACACAATGTATATAATAATTGGCAGAGTCTAAAAATGCATGAATATTGTAATCAACACGACATATTCCAAAAAAAAAAAGAATGATACTCGGTATACAACTCAAATTTTGAGTGTATGGTTGTCAAAATAGTTAGAGTGTATAATTTAAAAGCAACATTATTCTAGTAAATTATTTTTATTGTTACAAAATTTAAAAGGACTAAAAAAAAAAAAATAGTTAAACAGGAATTGAACTGAAATTATTTTTTCAGTGGCTTCAGTTTTTTACATTTCACATGTAATTAGTTCTATAATATTTGTAGAATATTTTAGAAGTTATATCTATGAAATAAGTTTATAGTAGTACATTATTGTATACCAAAGCAACATTCTTTCAGCTCTCTACAGTAATACAAATAAGAGCAGTTTATTATCTTTAATAAACTTGGATTATCATTGAATACCAGCTTTTAATAATGGATGGTAGAAAGCAGAGCTGCTTTTATTTATAATATCACGGTAAAGAATCAACTACTGTTGTGAAGACATCAACATTCATAGCCAAGAAAAAAAATTACTAAAGTTAGAATAAAAATGAAGTACCTAAATATATTATTATCCTGGAGTCAAATCTCTATGATTATACAAAGAGTTTAGATTCTTTTTTTTTTGTTGTTGTTATTTCAGAGTATTATTCTAATAATAAAAATGAATTAAAAATATCTGCCAAATATATTTCTGAAATAGATTCAGTTTTGATAGCAAGTCTTCATTGACAATTGAAAAATATAGAAATTGTTTTAGAGAGAGGGATTAAATTGCTTTACCATCTGGTAACCATTGATTACTCATGCTTATCATAAATGTCAATAAGAGATCTGTTTTTTACTTACATCATTGTATATGTCTATTGTATTATCTTTTTTTTCTTCATAATTTTGTCATTTCTTTAACAAGGATCTTTTATTTTTATTCAGATAGAATATTGTATTTATTTTCTTTTAACAGTGATTAATTTTTTTTTATATTTGAAATAAATAAACATGCAAAGTAAAAACAAACAAACAAACCAAAACAATACTTTTTAATAGATTAGTTTTTTACTTGGATTTATTTTGCACATTTTGTCAAAACTATGAAATCTGCTTTTAAAATACATTTTTATTCACAAAACTATTGGTATTTTAATGTTTTCATTTATAGCATTTTAAAAATAATTTCTTAGATGGAAAAAATAAGATTGGGAGTCATATGGTAGCTTTTAAATAGTTATAAATTATTGCTTCAAAACTAATATAAGAAAAAAAATGTATTAAAATAGGTTAAAGCTAGTGTCTGTTTTAGATAATCATTGGAAATTATTGCAATCTATTTCAAAAATTATTATTGATATATATGTTAATGCTACAAATTTATATATTAAATAATATAAGAAGTATTAAACCACTAAACATCACATGATCACTATCTCATACTAGCACATAATTGTTATTAAACAATTCAAAACAAAGCAAAACTCTCCATGTGCTAACAAGAGCAATCAATGGATGCCAGAAGGCTTGTGCATAAAATCCCTGTCTAGTGCCTACTCATCCAATATCCCCAGACTAGTTTCTTTTTTTTTTGTTAAAAGGTGGGTGCTGGACGGTTGCATTAGATCCTAAGATCTAGGTGCAGTGCTCTCAGATCCAAGACTCCTCACTGATGAAGGCTACAAGCCAAAAACTAGTCTGGGGATATTGGATGAGTAGGCACTAGATAGGGATTTTATGCACAAGCCTTATGGCATCCATTGATTGCTCTTGTTAGCACAAGATGGCACTACTATATGGAGAGTTTTGCTTTGTTTTGAATTGTTTAATAAGAAGTATTCATTATTCATTCTTGATTAGATCCAAAAAGAGCTTGATGATCCATTTTGTGATTAATGCTAGTATCAGCTGATAGCATAGCATTATAATCTGTCAGTATTGACTTTTAGATATTGATGATAATATTCAATCTATTAACAGTAAGTAACATTGTACTATATTGTTCATATATTTGTTTATAAATGTAAATGAACATATGGATTAAATAGGCCCAAAATATTCATTTTTTTTTTGTAAAAAAACAACAGTAATAAAAGCTTATAAATAATAAAAATACTAAGTTGCCATTGCTTTTTTCCCTCATATTAACTTTAAAGAAAATGGCAAGTATTGTTTTCATCTTTTATCCTCAATTAGTATTTATATATAAATTTAAGTAGAGAAGAAGGTTGTTCCATCTTTTTCTCGTATTTCTGGCTTGTGTTTTGGAATTGAGAGTTCCCCATGCAGTCATTATTACATCTGATTGGCTGTCACATAAACATTTTTAAGAGGGCATCTGTCAAAGGTTTTAGCCTTTCACATTATAATTAGTATTTTACTTTCAAATTAAAAAGAAGCCCTATCATTTTTTCTCTCTCAATGAAATAAAGGATGTCATTTTATATTCATTTCAAATAATTGGTAATGAAAATTTAGCAATGTTTTTTTTTTAATATTTTCATATTTATGAATTAAAAACAATTTTGTTTTTTACCACTATGTGAGTGTTAATTTGTTAATGTTTTACAGTTTTAAAAAAAGTTTTTTTTAATTTTATTTTATCACCAATATTAAAATTTTATTATGTGTAAGTAAAGAGGGTAGGGGTGTGTGCTTGTTATTGATTGGTTTAAATGTGTGCATCTACTAAATCTACATCAGTTTTTATGGATTACCTTGATATCAATTGTTTTTTTTTGCATGTTTTTGAAGTGTAATATAATTCCTATTCTGATTACATTGAGTAACTTGATTTTTTAGGTTCTATATTTATGCATTAAACATAAAATGCTTCATGGAGTATTGGTTGCAAATCCATTTACCATGCCACACCTTCTCAAATGCTTATCATCTGGAAATTTGAGTCTAATGAATAATACTTTCTCATTCATTTTTCCTTTATGAGATGTTACTATGGCAGTCTTTGCTTTTAAGTGCTCTTTTATATTTGCTGCTATCTATTTAAAAAATTAATTAATTTAATTTTTAAAAAAATTTCAGTAACAATAATTAATTCTCAGCATCAATAGATACCTAACAGGTTCAAATATATATATACAAGAACAAATATGAACATTTACTTATATTAAGCTTGGAGTGAAACACTTATTTTGATTTAGTTATATTAAATTGATAGTGATTATAATTATGTAATTGAAGGTATTTTTTTATATATTTTATGAATTTGTTAATTAATATTATTTTATTTAGTAAATTTATATGTTTATACATATTAAATTGACAAATATGCTGGATAAATATTTGTAATCAATCAAATCTTTGAGATTTGACATACATTTATTCAAGCTTATAACAAATTTTAGAGTTTCACTATGTAAGATCTTCTAAATCAAATCTCTCATTATATAAATTCTCATTTATTATGTGAGCTATGAAATTAAAATACTTAAACATCCACACAGAAATTATAATTATATTTTTTAATTTATTTGTCTTAATTACAATTAATTTAATTTGAGAGATTGGATGTTTTTATCTATCAATCATATTACAATAAAAATGATACACTTTTCTAATTTTTTCCATTAGTTTTATTATATTCTATAAGATATTCCACCTATATACTCTCCATTCAATTATATATATATATATATATATGATGTTTCAGTTGTACAAGAATCATCTTCAGATAAAATTAATAAAATCTATAGCATACTTTATTAGAATATTGCATAGAGTGGAGTAGTTTATTTTTGTATATGTATTGAATATTACAATAAATTACTTATAAATAATGTTTTAATATGATTAGTTTAAAAATTATAATTAAAAAAATCAAACAAAAGAATAATATATACATTAAATAATACAGATAAATTTTGTTAATCAGATAAAACAACATAACACTAGATTTTATCATAAGAAGAATAAGCCAATATTCATCCTAAGGATTTAAACCTTCAAGCTCATGACTTATTTCTTTTATGGCTATTGTATAATTAGATGAAGTGTAGAATTATCCATAAACATTTGGATTCAGCCAATGTAAGACATTTTACACAGAAAAAAATTCAGTATTTTGTAGTCAGGTGTTAACGTTAACTCATAATGATTGTATAAGTCTTGGCTGGATTATGTTTTTTAAACTTCTTCAGCATTATATTTTAGAAGAGCCAATCACCATAGAACAAACTTATCATGAAATTGTGAGGATTAAATACTTATGCTGACCATTGCCTTATGCTCTAGCATTACATATATATTAAACTGAAGATTTTCAGAGGTAGAAAATATGAACATAAATTTCAGATTATTCTGTATATATCTATGCTTATTATTAAAGTTAACGCTACATCACATTAACTATAGATGATACATAGTGATCAATTAAGTATGATACAATCAATAGCGGTTGGAATCCAGTTGAAACATTGATATAGTAGTCCTAATTTTTAGAATCAGAAAATATATACAAATGAATTCAAAATATATGGTTATGCACATATGTAAAAAAAAATAGTTCAAAAATAATCATAAGAGAAGGTAGCTTTATATATTTCGAAGATTGAGAAATGAGTGGGTTCTGCTCTTAGATAGAAAATAATGATAATTGATTCATATAATATTATGCCTAATATTTTAAAAAAAAATAATATTTAGAGATTATTTATTTTCCCAATAAATGCATACATATATTTTTAAACGTAAATATGTTATATTTATGATTAAATGCACTGTAGAAATTTATTGTCCATTTTCAGGTTACATCTTCTTCATTAATTGATTTACTATATTAATTTTATAAAAATTTAAAAAGCAATAAGTAGAAGTTATTGAGTTATGATAAACGATAATTACATCCTTTGTCAAAAATATGGAATAGCAAATTTAAAAACGACGAAGAGCTGTAAAGTTTCACTTTTTTCTCCTACATGTTGTTAATTGATATTGTTAAGCAGCCCACCAGTTTTTCCTCAGTGGCTTTGATAAATAATACTTTAAATAATGAAGCATATATTTTGAGAATTATATTACACCAAAATTAAATTTCGAAAGTAATATTTTAATATTGTTTCAATTTTCTCTTTATAGTTTTAATTGTCGTAAATTAAAAATATATTCTGAGAGTTTTTGATATATATAATAAAATGGCGATTTTCAAAAATTACAGATTTGATAAAAGATTACAAATTCAACAACAACAACAACAACAAAAAAAAAAAAAAACAATTGATCACAAAAACCAACCAATGACAAATTAATTACAATGTAATCTTAAAACAAACAAAAAAACTACATTTTGTAATAATCAAGCTTAATTACAAAAATAGTCTGTGCTCATATTAATATTTACTTAAAAGCTAAAATACGTATACATATAAATCAAAAATCAAAGTTAATGCAAAGTACAATAATTATTAATAGTAATTAATTATTTATCTATTTACTAATTAAACACTAATAAAACTTTTATTTAAAAAACTTTTTCATAAAAAAATCTTATATAAGAAAACTTCCACATATAAAAAAAACCTTATATACAAAAAAATTATAACAATTTTTTTTTAGGAGACTAGGTAACTTAAAGATGTAATAGTTCCTATGTTTAAATTCAGTCCATGTAGGTGTAAGGTCTTGAATTTAAAAATAAAAAACTCTCCTTTTGTTTTCTCTCTCTTGTAGAAGAAAAACTATCTTGTAAAATTATGCAAAATGTCAAATTTATGTATGATTAGTCATTCTAACATGCAAACTCACCTATATACTGGTTTAACCATCTACACTCTATCAGATATATCAAATTTATATTTTTACATGTAACATAATTAGAAATATACCATTTAAAATTATGATTTCTAGTATTTAGAACCACTTTTGTCACAACAATATGTTTACATGTAAAATATCTTTTAGCCTCACATGGATTACATCATTTTTTCAATACAGAACTTCTAATAAAATTTGTTTTGATAAGTATATCTTTAAGTGACCTATATTTTCAATATGCAACCTTAGGTGGATTGAAAAAAATAGATTTTAAATAATCTGTAGAATGTAATATGTTGAAGTGTTTTTCCAATATTCGGTTAATATTAGGTAAATCTCTATTGAAAGTAAGAACCAGTGGTGAAACATCTAACTGTTGTTTACTCTTTTTACTAAAAGAAGTTCCTTTCTTTCAATTATAGAAGATCTCATTACTGCATCATCTAACAATGTCTTAGGATACCTCATATTCATCAATCTATTATACAAAATATTATTTTGCTGAAGAAGTTTCTCATTATTACCCATCCTCCTCATTCTTTAAAACTGACTGTAAGGAATCTTAGCTCTTAAATGTTTAGGATAGTTACTATAAAAATGTAGATAGTGGTTGTTATCAGTGGGCTTCCTATACACAGTAGTAGTAAAAACTCTATTAGTGTAAATAACTTCAACATCAAGAAAACGAGCAGTTGATTTTGAAAAGTCCATTGTAAAATTAATATTTTTATTAAAATCATTTAAATAATCTAAAAAATTATGAAGTTCAATTTTATTATGTGACTATATCATGAAAATATCATCCATATATCTAAACCAAGTATGAGGTTTCAGCCTAGCATTTTCAAGTATCAAGGATTCCAGTTTTGTCTTAAAAATATTCACATAACTTGGCACCATCTTTGTACCCATTGTAGTACCTTGTTTCTGTAAATAGTATCTAGAATCAAAAGTGAAAAAATTATTTCCTAAAACTAAATATATTAATTCAATCATAGTAGTAATAAGACCATGATCATACTTTCTATCTTGTAAAGCACATTTAAGAGCCTCAACTCCATCATCATGAGGTATATTAGTGTACAGTGATACAATATCCAAAGTGACCAAAAAACAATTATCTGGCAATTCAGATTTAATATTTTCTAACACACAAAGAAAATGAGTAGTATCTTTAACATAAGAACTAAATGATAAGTGGAATAAGTTTAATAAAATTATCAACATACACTGAAATATTTTCTGTAGGACTACCAATACTAGTTACAGTAGATCTACATGGACAACCTGGTTTATGAATCTTTGACAAAATATAAAAACTACTAGGATGAGTTCTGGTTGCATTATTATCTATAAGACCGAGTTTTCATATCTTTTAAACTAAAAAGTATATCCTTGAATAAGGTATTTACAGTGGTTAATGAAATAATCTCATAAAAAGTTTTATCATCTAAAAGCTCCAGAGTTTCTGTAACATATTCATCTTTGTTCATAATCACTATCAATCTACCGCCACATCAAAGTAATGTGTTATTAGAAACATACATTGATAAGGTATATCAGGATATTATTAATGAAATTAGACTTAAACAACGTAGAAAGTATAAGAGTAATTTAACATTAAAAGAGCAGTATGCATGCTGGTTTTATAATAATATCCTGCCTTTTCATTAAATTATGTGATGCACATTCCTTTGATGTGGCAGTGGATCGATAGTGATTGTGAACAAAGATGATAGAAATGGACTAGTAACAAATAAAAGTTTATTTTTAAAAAGCATTGCATATGCTGATATTATGTAATATTTATTTTGACTTTAACTATATATCATATTATATATATATATATAAATTTTGTATTTGATTTTAATTTCTTACTGCAAAAATGACTTTGAGCAAAAAGTACTTTTAACAAATTCACTTCTATTATTAAGCTCTCAAGAAATTAAAATAAATAAGAGAAATCTTATATTTCATTCAGAAACCAAAGTATTGTTAATAATTATTGTAAAAGATTATTAATAATTACAGTATTATTCTGCTAAAATTGTTATTAATTTTATTAATATCTAATAACTATCATAATTTTATTATAAATATGCAGTCTTGTTTTATTTAATATTAATGAGAGTAATCATATTAATATTAGTAAGGTGATTTTTAACAAATTAATTACAATGTTACTATTATTACTTATGTAAAAAAGCATTTAATAACCCATTGTGGGACAAAGTTTTAGCAGTATCTTTTCTTAAATAAATAGTGAAGAACAGTATGTTCTCAATTCTAAATTTGGTTGCTGATGACAAATATTCTTTTTGCTAATAGCTAAGATACCAATTTACTGACTAATAATTGGATGCATAACAGGGAAGGGTTATGAGCTAACTATATAAAAACATTTTGCTTTCTTCATTGTTACTAATAAAAGGTATGGAATAGAGATTTCTGCATAGCTGTGAACTATTTAAAGTTGTTTTATCTTCCATTATTAATATTTATTAATCAAAAGTAGCAGCCAGTCATCCAAAATTAGAAAAAAAAAAAGTCAAGAAAAGAGTTTTGTGATAACTATACAAATATGTCCACATACAGAAAATGTCAGTCCGTCATTTGTTTATTTGATCATTTGTGGCACTTTATCTTAACTTCTTCTGTAGTAAACTTTTTTTTATGTGTGAAACAGTCCAATGTTTTGTGCAATTATTTTTCTTTATTATATTTTATTCTCAGCCATATCTTTCCAATGACTATAACTAATATTGCATTTTTAAACATTTTTTTTGAGATAGTCATTTTAACTCAAGCAAGATTTGTCTCTCCCATGAAAATCATGCTCAGTTTTACTATAATATAATTTTTAAAAAAGTCTTGAATTGTTTATTAGTTTCACATGTCCAATCCAATAAGATGTGATTTTACAATAGTGGGCTCTGTAATATCACATCCAGAAAAGTGAAGAACACATAAATTAATCTTCTTATCATCATTTTAGAATTTTGTGGAGTATTCTTAAATGAATTTTTTTTAATGTCTATATTACATTGATAAAAGATGAAATTTCATTTATGAACAATGAATTAAATTAAATAACAGTCTTTATCTTTTCTATTGCATTGTCAAATCCATATAATATTAATATCATCTATACTCTTTATTACTTTTACAACGCTTTTTTACAGCCTAATATGACAGTTTCAATTGTCCCAGCAATCTTCTTCAGAACTATAACAAAAATAATACAAAAACATGAATATAAATTACAAAGAAATCAAGTCATATGTCACATGACCTAATTTGTATCTAATGCTTGAATATCCTAGCACCTCACGGAGGAAACCAGTAGCAGAAAACAGTCTGGGGTTGGGGATATTCTGCAAAGCTTGTTAAGAGTTTATTTGCTAGCTGTAAATATAACATGAATATAAATATACATGAAAATATAATTTTACATTTTATATATCCATCTTACAAAAATAATGATTGTAAGATGTCTATATATATATATAATGTAAAATTATATGTTCATGTGTATATTTATATGCTTGTATTTGTATTATGTTTGTTATAGTTCTGAAGAAGATTGCTGGGACAATCGAAACTGTCATATTAGGTTGTAAAAAGCATTGTAAAAGTAATAAAAAACATAGATGATATTAAAATAATAATCTATATGTAGCTAATTTTATTGCATTATTTCACTGTAATGGAAATACTTTAGTATCAAAAAAACTATCAAAATATTTAAATAGACTTACTCTCTCAAAATGATAACCATCCAAGCTTAATATTACTAAAAAAAAAAATTTTCTATTAATGGTTGATAGAGGAATTTTTGACTATTAATTTTTTAATTGGTAAGGATAGTATTCTGTAAATGCAGAATCCATGAAGATGAAATTCTTCTTTTTGATTTTGATTTAAACTAAGAATTCCTCTATCAAAATTTTTTCCTCAGCTTGATTCTGATGCAGGAAGTCACTTATAAATAATTTTAAATATTGTTGTCATAAAAATTGATAACAAAATTAGAACTAACACACATCTGTGTTTGGCACCAATATTATTTGTAGTAATATCAATTTCTCTGATTCCAGCAGTTTTAGTAGACATTAATTAATTTCAAATTCATTTGATTAGTAGATTAATGTCTTAATCAAATCAATAAAAGCAAAATATAAACAATGCCTTTGTTCCCAACACTCTGTAAACTTTTTGGCTACAAAACCCATGTCTACAATGCATCTAGATTTTTTTTAAATGAGTTTCTGATCAACATTCATCTATGATTGGAAGCATCTACTCAGCAAAATCGTTGACAGTAGTAACTTAGCTGTAGTATATAATAATGACATTCCATGATTATTACTGCAATCTTATCACTTTTCTTTATTATTTATTTATTAATTTCTTATTTATTTAGTAGTACCATCATTTTTATTGATATTTTATGATTATTAAGGAAGCATAGCATATCACCAACAATCATATTTCTATTAATAATAAGATATCCTGTTTCCCCTATCTAAAAAATGGGCCATATAATTTGAATATATTTGAATACTTATTGCATATATACACATCCTACTCTTAAGTCTGTGCTATGAATATAAGGCCATAAGTAGATCTTGATAGCGCTAAGTTTGATTCAAAACGAATTTATTTAAGTTCTTCCTACCAGAGCGTCCAAGCACTTGAAAATTGGAATTACTAAATTCTAAAATAAATTGTGATAAAAGAATGACAACCAATGGCAAATTATCACTGATGATGATCAAATGTTATTGCTTTTTGTTATATTGCCTAATATCATCTCATCTATCAATGAAATCATACCAAATTGTAATTATGATTCCAAATAATTTGGTTAAATTGTGTGGAGAATAAAAATGTTTATTATAATCGCTTTAGATTTTTTTTTTTTTAAAAAAATACCACATTGTGTTTCAATATAATAAGTAGTAAAAAAAGATAATTGTTATTTTTTAAATATATTTTTGAATTAAGCTGCATTTAAAATTCTGTTCTTTATTTCTTGACCGACAATCTCCTCAAGATGAGTTTGACCTTTCTTTATTCATAATTAATTATAATCTGGTTTTGATTTAATCAATGGATTCAAATTGTGTTAGCTACACAATATTCATTTAATTGGTTATAAATGAAAACAAAGTCAACTATTTTCTAATACAGACAATAAGTTTATAGTTGCTATGGGATTATTGCTTTAATATATTATTATCATTTGCATTAACAAGGACTCATAAATAGGTATAATCACTTTAATTTTAGCAGAAAAACAATATAAAGGCAAAGAAAAGAAGAAAAGATTGAAGTTAGATTTACTGTAAATGCAATTAAAGAATGTGCTTGCTGAAATATAAAATTTCTTTGTCACTATTATTATAAAAAAGGTGATCAATGTTATTAAAAGTTCATGATATTCAAATCTTATATCATTAAGTGACTGAATGGAGACAATGAGGTAAGAGAAAATGATACAACAAAAAAAAAAAATGCGGGAAAGAATGTTTGTATTGGAAGGAATACCTAGCTTTTAATGACTCAAAACTGATTCTACAAAGCACCAGAAGAGAATCTTAATTAGGTGTTGCTTAGTAGTTATTATTAATCCTTATATATTATGATTCTCTACTTATGTATCTGCTAATAAGTGAGTTCAGCTAATGGTTTAATATGTGCAATAGGTTAAATGAATATCATACACAGAACCATAGTTACTCTAAAATTAGTGCATTGTTTATATATATATATATATATATATATAATTATAACCATTAAATGTCTATATTTTTAAATCATATAATAATAATTCAAACAAATTTATTTAACACAGTATAAGCAAATACCATTTTACATGATCACTATTTCTTATGCTTACTCATAACTGTTATTAAAACAGGTAAAACTCTCCATACAGTAGTGCCAAGCCAGAGTAATCAATGGATTCCAGAAATTTTGGCATAAAACCCCTCATCCAATATCCCAAACTATTGGATGAGTAGGCACTAGATAGGGATTTTATGCACAAGCCTTCTGGCATCCATTGATTACTCTAGCTTACACTGAGTGGCACTCCTGTATGGAAAGTTTTGCCTGTTCAAATACCATATTGTGAATATTTTTCAAATATTTTCTGGCAGAGAATTTGAAACAAAAAATATCAAACCAAGGTAAATAAAGTCAAAAATAATATTGATGACAATAATTATAAAAGTATAATAGAAATTTATATTTAAATTATTATAATAGTTTGTAAATAATATCACTAATATTTCTGATATTTATTCTTTTTTCCCCATTGTCCTGTGTGATTTAAAGCAGTGGTAAAATGTCAGACACTGGGATGTAACGTCCTCTCTCTATAAAGTTTTGGATATATTTGACAATCATCATATCATTTCTATAATCTTTTAAATATTATTGTTCTAATTTAGAATCTGCATTAAAGGATTAGAAATATTTTTAATAAAAATGTTCAAATCTGTTATTTGAATCCTATATAATAATGCTATTTTTATTGACTTTCTGTGATGAGCAAAAGAAAGATAATTAGGTTTTATTTTCTTAAAAAAATGTAAAATTATTAAAAGGTCTTCAGTATTAGAATTATGTCTTGCAAAAATTATTTGCCTTCAAAATTTTATATTAATTTCACAGCAGAAACATTATTATGTAAACAAAATATATGAATGATGTTTGCCTTTTGTGGGCGTTGGGTAGGAATAAAATAATTAAGATGTGTTTATACAAGCCAAAAATACTCTTGCACTTTGTTACTTGGGAGGTTGTGTGACATCTTGGCTTCATAAATGACAGATTGAGTTTCTCTTCAGGAATCTTTAGCTTTTAAAGCCTGTTTTTAAACTACACAGCAATGAGTTATCAATAGATATCAAATAGCACAGCAGTCATTATCCATAGAATCCCATGAGGGTCAGACTGATCACTTAGGAAAGAAAATAATAATAGAGTATCAAAATTTTGGTGCTCATGTGACTAATATTCTAATTATTCATAAAGTTTTCTACATATTAGTTTATGATTCTTTTTGTCTTACCCAATTTAAAATGACATGGCAGTGATTAACTGTTGGCACCATTTTCCTAGATTACCAATTCCCATTTTACAAGTTAGCAAATATTAGTACAAATAAATAAAATAAATGAGAGATCTCAAGAGAAAATGGAAAAAGGTACATACTGATTTTATGAAGGATTGATAGAAACTATTAAGATTATGTATATCAAAATTGGTTGTATTCTTTATTTAATATGTTATGCTTTGTGAGTTTTGACAATATAGAGTGACACAAGGGCTAATAGATTCTAATTGAAACTAAATCTGTCACTTTCAATCCTCTAATATTACATTATTTTTTTCCCTACATGAATTAGTGCAGTGGGAGTCATGATCTCTGGAGTAAAAGTTCATAGATCACAGTTCCAGATATATCATTACTGATATTCATAGCTATTAAGAAACTTTTAAGCTACAAACCATTCAATTATTTTTATATACCCTTTATTAACCATATCCCAGTTAAATGAAAAATTAATTTTAAAAGTCTCATACTAAAATTCATTAATTTTTTGCTTGTTATGTTAATAAGGAAAAAAAAAAAATGTGTAATTTCCTCAAATTATAAATTTTATTTGTAAATATTGTCTTAAAATATTTAGGAATATATTTGGTGCTTGTCAATTCCCTAATTGTTTAAAAATGTTTTGTAATGTACTGATTAGGACTTTATCCAGAAATGCCCGTGATCTACATTCAAATTCAGTCTAAAGTTGCTTTTTTTTAAAACTTGTTGAAGAATTTCTTCAACATATTTTTTTATCAGATAGACAAATAATTATGTGAGTTAATTTCTTGGAGATCATGTGATGTTCTGACACCAAAGATTCTAGCTAGGAATCAATCTAGAAATCTTTAGTTCTTTTTTTTTCAAGTGTCATAGCATCGGCCGGGACGCAAACCCGCAACCCGGGCAACTGCTTGTAAGGCAGTCGCGCTGACCTCTCAACCATTAGATCTGCTAATTTTCTACTGAGCTAAACTCCACAGAATTAAGTAAATTCAAGCAAACTAAGATACATTTTTTTTTAAAATGGCTTTAGTCACCATTATTGTTTAGCTGTGAAATTAAAAAAAAATTAAAATAATTTGGATCATTTATATGAAAATATGTATGATTTAAGTTTTCAGATTTTGAAAATAGAACAGGAAATTTTTAAATACAAAATATGTATTTACAACTGTATATGAGATCATTACAACATATTGCTAACATACTTTTTCATGCCTATGATCTAAATTCGAAATTGAGCTGATATATTTTTTTTAAAGTTCAACCAGGTTTAATATATATATATATGCACAAGTTGTCAGCTCTTAGTGAACCCACCTAACCATCCAGTATCAGTTGATAAATAGAAAATAAACCAAATATTAAAAACTATTTAAACTTTTATCAATTGGCAATTAATAAATCTGTTAAATAAATTTTCTTTTCATTGCTTTTCAGGGGTGGAGGATGTTGAAAAGCCTTTTGCTCAAATATGAGTTATTTAAACACTGATTTTCTAACTTCTCATCTTTCTAATTATTATATAAAATATTATAATAATTAACATTATAACATTAATAAGACTGATTATGAATTGATCACCACTATTATAAAATAACTTTTTATAGTAGACATTGTATACTTTTTGCATATTATTTTTAAAATAATATTTTTAAAGATTCCAAAGCAAATTAGTCAAAATTGTCTCTCTCATGGCTATCCATTAATATCTGGTCACCAATAAAATATCTTTTGACTCCATCATATGATTTTAATTTACATTTTGTTATAGCAGCATATATTTCCACCATCTCTATACCACTTACTGTAAGCTTTAGTAAATAATAATAGAAGCCAGATGATGATGATCATCATCATCATCAACTATTATCAATCCACTGCTGGATGAAGGTCTCTCCAAGTTCAATCCATCTTCTCTGATCTTTAGCTTCTCCTCTCCATATCACCCTTGCACACTTTCTTATTTCATCCATCCATCTCACATGTGGTCCCTTTCTGGGTCTTTTACACTTTCTTGGAATCCCGTTTAAGATTTCAATTGTTCATACCTAACCTGTGATATTCTATTCAATATCTCCAAACTAGTTTCAAACTTATGGCTTTTATCAGTGAGAAACTTTGAATCTTGAAGGAGTGTGTCTGGATTTTTAGGATCTAATGCTCCCTCCTAGTACAAATCATTTAATTCTGTTATAATATGAAGTGATCAACCCAAATTAAAACACACATAAATGTTTTCACTCTAACCCACTTGCTTGTAAAGTCATATAGATCTGAAATGAGTTTACTTTCTATATATTATGTCATCTTAAGTTTTTTTTAATAATTATGGACACCACTATTCTGTGACCAGGACTTGATATAAAGTAATAAATTATCACTGACTGTATCATATGGCTTTAGTTTACATTTTTTTGTATACTTACTAAAGCTTACTGTAAATAAAAAAATGTTATTATAATATCTGGTCAACTCATATGTGATGTAACAAATAAAGGAGAGGTCATTCATTTATAAATGATAGCCTATTGTTTACTTTTAACGCCTTTTCACACTTTTTTTTATTATTGATTAAAAGTTGTTATTTACATCTATAAATGCAAAATTGGATTTTTCTACTGTCTTAAATATTTTTTCTTTCTCATGTGTCATAACATCAGCCCGGAAGCTAAACCGCTAACCCAGGACAACTGTTTGTAAAGCAGCATAAGTCTATTGTTTAGCAAAATGTGGAAAACATTTCTTTATATATACTGCAATAATAATTAGGGGGAATCACCCTACTATACATGCATTGGATAGATTTTAAACCTTTAATGAATACTCTCTCCTTTACAAGCACAAGATAAAGTCTTTTGAAATGATCGAATGAATCCACTTTATCTTTTTTAACCTAAACCTCTGTGTATTGACAAATATTAAATATTTAGAAATGAGAGCATGAAGATTTTAAATAATCATGTAAATTGTAAAAATTTCTGAAGCATCATTCATTAAAACATAATAAAAAGAATTGAAAGTGATTATATCTTCATGCTCCCATTTCCAAATGTTTAAAGATTTTCCCATTATATATCTTGTGTTTGGAAAGAAGAGTATTCATTAACTGTTTAAAATCTATCTAGCACATATGTAGTGAAGTGATCCCTAATTATTATTACAGTTTAAAAACATAATGTTATATAATAAATAACTTGTTATATATATTGCATACATTTTTTAAAGAAGATTTTTACCTTTATTTATAATTTTTATATTTTCGCATGCTATTTTTAAATAAAGAGCAGAACTATGCTATTTTTAAATCCCAGTTCTATAATTATAAACATGCATGAGATTTAAATGTCAAATGAAGTAATATTTTTAAAAATATTGTCCTCATTATTCATATTATCGATTATATTCACCTAATTCTTTTATTCTTTTTTAAGTGAAGTGTTATGTTAAATAATAAAAAAACAGGTAACTGCATGCAATCCTTTGTCAATTAAATATAATTAGGAAGTTGTGAAGATTATTAATTAATATCTGTAACATGCATTTGTATACTTGCTACTTCTATGTATCCATATATTAGACAAACTTGCTATTGTTTCTGTGTTTTTTCATTTTATTTAGACAAGAGGAACTATTTTTATCTTCTAATATATACATATTAAAAAAATATTTTCTTAGATATAAAATATACTTCACATTTTGTCCTGTAGGTAATTTCCTTGTTTAATATCAACAATGCAGTGAATAGATATAAATTGGGCTAAACATTAGTACAATCATCTATATGGATGAACCTCAGATATGTATTTATGAATAAGTATAGGAATGCTTAAAAAGGTGTAAATTGTAATCATTTATATTTGATTATTTTTTATTTAAAAATAATGAATTATATGAAACCTATCTTTTAAAAGAAAAAGGTGTATAAATCATTTTTTTCATTTTTTTCCTGATTTTCTAAAATAATTGATAATTTCTACTTTTATACTTTATCCTCTTCTGAAATATTTTTAAATATTTTTTATTTTATTTGTAAACATATACTCAATTCTTTTTCCATTCTATTTTTTTAAATTTTTAAATTTTACTTTTTCTGATTTTTTTTTCTAATCTATTTTCATTTCTATTTTTTTCAAGCCAATTTATTTATATATGTTTTAACCTCATATTTTTTCAAGCATTCACTTTTGTTTTTATTTTATGCATTTATTATTTTCTTTGATTAAATATTTTTTTAAAATCTAATTTCAGTTTTAATTAGATCTTGTAATTGGTATTCTATTTTTTCAGCTGCCATTTGTAGCACCAATGAACAAACTTATAGTGTATTTAAACATACTGATTCTTTACTTGTCTCTGTGATTAACGTTTAATATTACATTAAATATTTCTTGCTTATCTCTTTGTGTTATAATGGCCTGCCAAATAAGTTCTCTAAATATAAAATATTGAGATATATCCATTGAAACTATTGACAGTTCACACTCAGAAATCACTGCTACTCCAAATTAATATCATTATTCCCAAATGATTTCATTATTGGTCTCTATTGGCTAATTATACAAAACTAAGATCTTATTTTTTCTAAATTCAAAGCAGTATAGCATATATTATCAATTATATTTGTGTAGTTAAATATATATCTTTGTGACATATGTTTTTCTCTTTTTGATTAGTAATTATAAATTTTATTAAATGCACATTATTATATTAAGTAATATGTACTAAGGCTGTAACCTTTAGGAATAAGCGTCTGAAAAATTCGAAAGTAAGGACCTCTACAGGTCTTAGCCACAAGCTTATGCTAGGAAGAAAAGAGGGAAACCCTTCTTTACTTCAACCTACTTTTATATATGAATAGGTGAAGCTGAAGTGGTTAGATCTAAGAGTGTGAAGCTATTCAATACTTTACTAATTAAGTCCACAATTCTTATTATACATTAATACTCACGAAATCTTATGATTTACAATGAGTCAATGGAAAGATCTTACAATAATAAATCTATTACGATAATTTAAAGTTGTAATTATAAATTTTATTAAACGCACATTATTATATTAAGTAATATTTACTAAGGCTAACCACTTCAGCTTCACCTATTCATATATAAAAGTAGGTTGAAGTAAAGAAGGGTTTCCCTCTTTCCTTCCTAGTGTAAACTTGTGGCTAAGACCTGTAGAGGTCCATACTTTTGAATTTTTCAGACACTTATTCATAAAGGTTACAGCTTTAGTAAATATTACTTAATATAATAATGTGTGTTTAATAAAATTTATAATTATAACTTTAAATTATCGGAATAGATTTCTTACTGTAAGATCTTTCCATTGACTCGTTGTAAATCGTAAGATTTCATGAGTATTAATGTATAATAAGAATTGTGGACTTAATTAGTGAAGTATTGAATAGCTTCACACTCTTAGCTCTAACCACTTCAGCTTCACCTATTCATATATAAAAGTAGGTTGAAGTAAAGAAGGGTTTCCCTTTTTTCTTCCTAGCATAAGGTTGTGACTAAGACCTGTAGAGGTTCTTACTTTCGAATTTTTCAGACGCTTATTCTTTTTGATTAGGTAACATTTTTGTGTCTTTTTATTTGGGAATAAAACAACTAAGGTCTGTTTAATATAAAAACGATTCAAACCTATTTTAGTTTATAGTTGGCAATGTTGGGACTCACATGTGAAGCAAGAGATTCCTCTGAAATTGTGCTCAGAACTTTACATTGTCATATTTCACAATTTAAAATTGACTAAACGCCTTATATCCTAATTAAATAAGGAGATAATAGAAGGTTCATAATTATACTATCTCATAATGTATAAGACATAGCTACGTAAAATGTTAATTATACACTTGATTATATATATTATTAACATACATAGAATATACTCAAACCAATTGTATTTTAAAAAAAAGAAATGAATTTTTACTTCAAATTAACAAAATAAAAAAATATGATTCATTTAATTATTAATATTATTCACAATTGTATTGGAAGCTTTTTTGTTATAATTTAAGTGAGTCGTTTTTTGTATTGAAAGTTAGCTCTAAATAGAAAAATAGTTTTCAATTTGTTTATTTTTTTTTTTTTTTGTAATACAATGTTATAAAATATTTTCACTATTATTAAAAAATATTTCATACAGCGCTTTGCTACGGATCTAATTAACCTGATTTAATATTTTGAGTATTGTTTGAAATTGATTATTTTTCAGTTGTTTTTTGCTTCAAGCGAGGTATTAGGTTTTGATAAATTAATAGCATTTTATTATTAGATGAAAAGTATCTAAACCCTCCCCTCTCCCCGTTATTTTTTTTGTTGAAATATTGCCATCTCTGCGATCCTTGCCTGAAGATATTAATAAATTTCACAAGATCAGAAAGTTGAAAATCATCTGCTCATTCGGTGTGTTAACAGTAGCTGGAGGGTTGGGCGAATGAAATATTTTAATGGTGCAATTTACCTAAGTGCAGCCATGGTTAAGTAAATGTCCAGTAGAGCTTCAAATTAAATTGAGACTGTAGACCATACAGGTGTGAATCATTAGATAAAATACTGTATATTTTTAAACTGATAGAATATTTCTTATTGTAATAATATTATTTGAAAATATTTTATTATTATTATGTTTATTGATTTTTATTTGATATATATATATTTGTTTTGATAAAAATTGAGGAAATCAAAAATAAGCTACCACTGATGATGACTAGGGGCTTATGGCTTTATTGCAAGAATTTTTGTCAAGCCACTCTTAGGAATCCTAAAATTCGTTTTTCACTATATCTCTTAATATTCATACCTTGGTCAAATTATTAATACAGATGAAAACAATGGATTAAATTAATCATAGAATTAAGCTTGACTGGAGCACTTTTATATGAAAAAAGGATATATGTATGTGTATTTGAAAATATTTTTAATAGATATATGGGTATTACCAGTTCTCACTTATGGATCTAAAACTAGGGCATCTAACAAAAAGTTGAAATTAGACTAAAGGATTATTTATATCTTCCTCATTGAAAAAATAAATCATATGCACATGTGATCACAATAAGGGCACAATATATATCATTAGTAATTATGTATAATTTGTTTAACAAATCATGTGGTGTATAAACAATAATTTGACAAACAGTTCCATTCAATAGATCAACCAAAGTTTTTTTTTTTTTTTACTTCTTCCCAATGATAATTTATCTAAAAATCTTTAGTTCTGAAATCTGCAATTTTTATCAAACCACATTTTATTAATTATTTACCAAATAGAGAAATTCATACATCAATATGATAACACTTTCCAAATCTTTCCATCTTATATTTTTCAAATCTTCACACTAGTTTTTTTTTTTTAAATTATTAGCCAATCTCTTTCTTCTTTTCTTTGGCTTCTTAAAGATCTTTCCAAAGTATTTTCCTGAAGGTTTGTGATGGTGGTGTTTTAGTTGTATTTTATATATTGGACTATTTCCATCATCTTATATGATGATTGAATGTCTTTAGAAAAATTTAACTTTATTTAAATATTCCAAATATATTCAAATGTTAATACTGTCATTGGTCAGGCCAGCAACACCTGAAGAAGAGGGGAGAATGTGCATATACTAACCTGTTTGATGTGCTATTACTAACAGATGAATGTATTTTGAATATTTAAATTAAATAAAAATTTTCTAAAGATATCCAATACTCATATTAGATGATGAAAATAGTCCAATATAAAAATACAACTTTCCAAAGTATGGATTGATAATTTATCTGCATTTTAAATATAAACTATTTCTTATTCGTATTTTTTAATAAAAAATAATTTTTTATTTATTCTTCTTTTTCATTCTCCTTCACTTCTAGATCTCACTTATCTTTATTTTTAAAAGAAATATTCAAGTCTCTGCTGCATTTAAAACTGCAGTCTTAGTAGTTAATTAAATTATAGTTTTTGTATTTTCGTTAAGTCTTATTTTAATAGTCCAATGTCTTTCTTTTAACTGTTGCAAAAAAAAAAAAAACTCATCAGATCAAACCTTCTAAAAAAATGTTTCCAATTCATCAATGGAAATTAAATTTATTTGCTTCAGTATAGTGATATCATGAGAGACTTAAGAGCTAAAAGTTTTATGATTGAAACTCACTACTTCTCGTGATTGAATATTACATGATACCCTGATCAACTAATCATTAAAATATTGTTTTTATTAACAAGGTTTAAAGCATAAAAATATTATGGGTATACTCAAGTCTATTTTTTGCAATAGCTTCCTGTTTTTTCGCATATATTTCCTATTCTTTCACATATTTTTTTATCAAATGTCAAAAAAGAAATTGTCTCACAGAAAATGTATAAAAAGTTGATAAGAAAATCATACGTGTCAATAATTCAAAATATGGTTTCACCCCCTGGGACTTGTTTCAAATCAAGATCCTCTTTTTGAATATATTTTCAGGAATATACAATTAAAAAATTATGGTATAAAAAATGGAATTCTTACGAGTTCCAAACAAATTTCTTTTTTTTGATTCAACAATAAAGCCAGCTAAATTTGATTTTCTTAAATGCAATTGGATTCTCATCAATAGATTTAGATATCAGTCTATAGTCATTGCATTTATCTGCTTTATGAATAGAATTTACTATCCACTAATCTATGAACCATGAACTATATAGTTAATGACTATAGAATTTGTGGCTATAATGGCAGAGAATTGAAAGTCTTAATAAAGCCATTAATAAATCTATCTTCTGTGTTGGAATCACTCAAGTTTTTTATGATATTTTGTTAATAGTTAAATTATTAAAAAATAATCCATATGCTAAAATAAATAAATAAAATGCATGAAATGGATGAGATGAAGTTCATTTTTTCAAGTATGAGCCTCAAACACCTTCATTTTATTCCTTTTTTTTTTTTTTTTTGCAGAATATGAAATAAAATTATGTTATTGGAATAGTAATATCTATGTTTTATTATTGTGATTATGGATTCTGCTTTTACAGAAATATTAATCATATATCAGCATAATATGTTATATATTTTTTATTTTATAATATTGCTAAACATATAAAACAGCAGATTAAACTGTTTTAAGCAATAGAAAAATGGTGCTAAAATAATGACAAAATGCCCCTCAGGCTCAGTAATTATACACAATTCCTATACTGTTGAAACTGTCTTCAAGTTAGAAACTTAATATAAAACTTTTTATTTACTTTGCATTAAAATGCTGTTTTCAGTGTTAATATTGCTTATATTAAAGTAATTAATTCTCTTATAATATGCTATTAAAGTATTTTATTACTAGTGCAAAATGAAATGTAAAAATAATTATATGGTATTGCATTCACATAATATTTGAGTATACAAAAGATTAATTGATCATATTATTTATTTATACAGTTGAGAATTAATTCAAATCACTGCGCTATAGAATATATACATAAGAAATGATTTTTAAAATTCGTTTAATTAAAAAAATTTTAAGAATAGGTATTAGATTTAGAATACTTTTTTTTTTGAGAATATAAATAGAAATAATATATATATATTTTTTTCTACAGTATGGCTTTTTTATACCTGCACTTCAATATGTAATATATAGGAGGTTTGAACTCAGACTTTCACATAACTATCAACTATCCATGGTATCTCATACTGCAGACACACTTGATCACACATATGGTGAAAAGATAAATCAATCACCAATAAACGTATTTCATACTAAACCAGCATTCGTCAGTTGGTCCAGATTATCATCTCCACACGTTATGTACAACCAATACACAGCTTATATTAAGATAGCCAATCTTTGCTTTCAATAATATATGATAGAAAAAAGGGGGAATACTTTTTTTTTTTAAATAAAAAAATAATAAAATATCACATTATTTATAGTTTTGAAAAATTTTATATATTTTTTGCATTGTTTTAAAAATAATTTTAATATATGTTTGACAATGTGTAATATCTAATTTTTCTACCATTTTTCTATATATATATTAACATGTTAACAAACTAGTTATAATATCTATGCGTTGAAAATAAGACATTTACGTTTTATTATTCGTAATAGCATTTTTTGATTCATTTAAAAATAAAGTTTGTAAGAAAATGCCTGATGTTGAATATTATTTCTTAACAAAAAGAAATAAATAAAAGTATATAATTATTTTTAAGTAAATGATATGTTATAAACGGATTATTATTGGAAGGTAAATTTGTGTAATATATTTATTAATAAATAAATAATCAAATGATTTTCTGCTCAGACTACTAAAGAAAATTGAACATTCTAAAAATTCTTGAATCTTGAATTCCAGAATCTTCCACTATACTTCTGCATAAATCTTGCAGAGTTAATGATATGACCATGGGTGAAGCTAATCAACTTATTGAGAAAACTTAGTAGAGCTAATTAAATTTGTATATTTGTGTAGAATACATGTTAAAAAAAAATAATCTAAAAGTTAATTATACATGTCAATAAAATTAAAAATAGACAAGAACTATTGCGATAATTGACAGAATATCACAAAGGAAGACAATGGATTTTTGTAGTTCATTAAAACTAAAAGGTTATTTAATCAATATAATTCGCAGTATTTTTATATTACATCCAGTTTCAGTTAATTAAAAGGAATGACATGTTTGAAAGGTATAGGAATTTTAAATAATGAATTAAATGTGAAGAGAAGTGATAAAAAGAAATTGCATTATAATTAATAATTCATTTTGTATCATTTAAGTCTAAAATCAACTTTGTAGGTAGAAATAATCGATTCTAGAAAACAGTGCCAAGTAGGTTTTTAAATTGATTTTTTGGCTATTTATCTCATTCCATGAATAGATAGAGTAAACAATTATTGTTAGTACTATAACAGTCAGATTTGTACATTCACGCAACAGAATCCAGGCAAATAGACCAAAGCTGATCAGAGTGGGATGGTGAAGTCCCGAATCTGACCAAGCTTCAACTTCTTTACCAGTACCCCGTAACTCAGTACCTTACAAATGACATCTGAGGTTACACCGTCTTCATTTTTTCATGACTGACATAGGGCAGGGAGAAACATGAGACTCAGAAGTTGATTCAACAAACTGACTACAGAATTATAATAGATTGATGATGTGGTGATGGGGGTATTATTTATAATTTAACATTAATGCCTACATCACTCGCATATAATATAATATCTAAAATTGAATTGGATTAGAAATTAGACTATGAGAAATACATATGAAACCAAAATAATTTAAACTTATATTTATTAATTAATAAGATAAAATAAAGGAAGACAAACTAATATAATTTCAAAGATGTGGTGAACGCATGCAAGTATTACAATGGATGAGAAAGTTATCATATAAATCTCATCTGTACATTCTAAATCAACACGTGTGTGGTATGTGTGTGGTCACTTAAGTTATGTCTATAATGAAAATGCCAAATCCTATCTTTACAGTGGTGGTTTTTATTTCATAAGTAACTTCACTAGGTCTTGAAAGACCATTCATTGTAACATTATATTATATATATATATATTTCTATGCAAGAGGTTAGTGCATAAACAAGCTCACTGAGGTGGATTGAACCTAAGAATCAAGATATGGTTTCAGACTAATGCTGAAAATTAATTCATAAGGAGGTAGAATTGGCTGCCTTAGTAACCCATGTACTATAGCACTGGCAAAATATCAATAATAAAGCTGCCCTGTGGATGGATTATTCTTTAAGGGTACTTGCGACCAATGCCAATACCTTGGGACCGAACGTCCTGCTGCTTATGCGAGCATTTAAAGTTCAAGAATGGGGTGGCTTACTGACTGTTCTGATATTAAATTTCAGGAATAATCTTGATATACATACTCAAAATAGTAGAATGGGATGGCCTAACTGAAGTCTCATTTCAAAAGATGCAGCAAAATGTTAATTATTCTGTATTTAATAAAATCAAATCTGCAAAACAATAAAGAATATAATATATATTTAAAATTAACTTTTACTTTAATGATAGCTTTTATCAGTTTTGCTAATAGGAGCCAATTTTTAACTAGCGTTATATATACGCTACTTAATTATATTATCATTCTTGTTAACATGTTTCACTCTACATCTCAATAATCAGTTAAGGCAGGAAAAGTATATTTGAAGAGAATTTACTAGAGCCTAACAAATAAATATACTTTCTAACTGTCCCTAAGGCTAGTCTATTACTTATTATAATATTAATTAAAATCATAAAGCAAATTTAAAAGCAAATCACATTATGCATTTAATATATAAGGGATTCAAACACATACTTTCAACACAACCATTTATATGACATACAAATAATTAATAATAACAAGTGCATGGGAATTCATTATTATTACTAATATAGGATTTTGAAACAGTGCTTGTAATTGACAATGTTAAGAAAAATAATTATGTGAAGACATTTTTAATTATATCTTCTCTAAGATTTATTAAATTTAAAGGTTCACTGTTTAAAAGCCTTGTCATATAATAAATATATAAAATACATTTTAAAATAAATGTAGAGAAAGGTATAGGCATAACTGCAATGATAGATAATAAGAATTATATAAGACATTAATTTGATTTAAATAGAACACAATTATATGTGTAGGTAGGCAAGTTACATAATTTAAAGGTTAATTTAGACAGAGTTTAAAGTTAACATTAATTTTAACATTCAAAGGTTTTATTAGTTTACATTTAGCTAACTTTAAACTTAATAAATTGAATATTAAATGCTAATTGATTCAGAGCTGTGCGGTTCTAAGCTTATATTACTGATTTCTTAATTTCAGCTGGAGGTGTAGACACTCAGACTTCAGACATGGTGGTAATCTTTCTTATGATAGTTCATGGTGTCTTTTTCTGGTGGTAGGCTGTTGCTGGAGATTTTCATCAGATAGCAGTAAAAACTCAGTTTTATCATGGAGCAGCAGCAAAACTCTGGCTTCCTTAGCCAGACATCAAAATTTCAAGCAGTATGGATTCTGGTGGCAAACTCTCTTACAATTACTGATGTGTGTTTTTATAAGCTCATAATATGACCTATTTATACATTTTCATCTCTAGCACTTACTTGTTGAGAATTTGTTTTGCCTGAGAACCCATTAGTGTGAGCAGTCACTTTAAAATTCCAGATTTTAAAAATTGATTTTAAACTTTTATTCAATTTTTTAAGGTGTTCACCCCCACAGGAATCTCAATAGTGCTGGTTCAGTGATTTTATTTGTATAATAGTTTTGTTGTAAACAAATTAGTGTAAAAAATTTGCTAAATTTAAACTGATTTCCTCACAGGTTCAGTGGCTTAATGCAAATTTCTTTACAACTATTTTACCTTTAATTGACAATAGCTAAAACTTTTAACAAAACTAAATCATGCCATCCTATATATATATATATCATTATATAGAGTGGATTATACATCTACATATGAATTTATAATGAAACAAATTAATAAATTGACTTTATATAATTAAATTTATAACATAAATGTTTTTTAATAGCAAACAAATTAATCCGCTATAATATTTAATATAACTGGTATTAACAGCATCTGGTTGTATGTACATATATAATACAATGCACATAGGCATGACAGTACTCTTATTTAGTTATTGTAATTGGTTTTAAATCCAGCACAGATAGGGCTGGTAATCAAAACTTGAAGTGAAACAGTAAGGGATCAAAACATACCATTTCAGTGCAGATTAAAATGTATGCATGGGGAGCAATTTGATGTTGTTGTTTTTAAAAAAAGTTATATCAATTATAAAAAAAAAAAAAAGAATATCTGTGCATTCTTGAAGGGAAAAGAAAGATACTCAATCACAAATTGATATATGTTTTAGTAGTTAATAATGGATATGTAAGCCTTGTTACTTGATATAAATTATTAAATTATACATAACGGTTTTAAAAAGCTTCAGTAATTAATTCAGAATCAAGTTTAGTTATGGTCATTAATCAGTTAAAAAACTTAAATAAAAGATTCACTTTGAAAGTGAAATCATAATCTGTGTTCATCTCTACTTGTACCAGTAAAAATTTTAAGATTTTTTAAAATGTGAACTTATCATTTTTATATATTTTCATCTTTATTCATAAAACTTAGATGTAAGTTAGTTGTATATAAAAATGTTTGATTCTATCATTAAAATTAAATTTCCATCTGCAGAATTATAAGCATAGGTGTGCTTGTAAACATAGTCATTTTTTAAATCAATACATTTTAAAAATATGTTCAAGAAATCATCTGAAAATTATAATTTAATCAAAGGTGATTTCTCAAATATTTTGAAAATACTAAAAAAAAATCAAAAGTTTGCTGTGATGTGATGTGATGCACTGTGACTTCTCCTTATATGGAGTCAGGAATCTCTCAGCCACTATGCCCAGAGAAACCTGTTAGCCACTTTACCTTTCCTTTCCATTCCCCACCTTAAGTTTTCCCATAATCTGTTCCATCCCATTTCCACAACATAATCTTTATCAATTCCATGGCCTTCATATCTAAATCCCCCTTATCTTTTCCCAAATCTAGCATAAAAACCAATAAACCACTTTCTGTATAATCACTTTGTTCATATTTATTCTTCCATAACTTCATTATTTGTATCCTTTCTGATGTGATGTGATGAATTTGGCTTCTCCTTAAATGAAGTCAAGAATATCTCAGCAATTATGCCCAGATAAACCTGTTAGCCACTTTATTTTCCATTCCCCACTCTAAGTCTTCCCATATTCTACCCCATCCCATTTCCACAACATAATCTTTGTCAACTCTATGGCCTTTATATCTAAATCCCCCTTATCTTTTCACAAACCCAGCATAAAAACTAATAACTCACTTTCTGTATAGTAACTTTGTTCATACCTATTCTCCCATAACTTTACTATCTGTACCCTTTCTGCTTTCAAGCATTTATGCCTAATATTTTCTATACCTTCCTTACACAATTTGCACACTAAATCATCCATAGTTTTCCATTTACATGTATATTCTCTTCCTTACTATTATCATAAATTAACTCACATCCAATATTCCGTATATTTAAACTCTTCTTACCCTCCATATTAGTTCTCCATCTGCTTTCAAGCATATCACTACTGCCATCTTTTGGCTAGTATCTGAATGATAAATGAAAGTTCCTGAACAAAATAGTTAGTCATATTTCAAGTTAAAATAATGTTGTGGAATGTATATAAATTTTTTTATTAATGAAAATCCAACTAATGTGCTTTATCAATATGAGTGATAAGTTAAATCCTATTAAAGATATAACAGATTACTGGTACTTACTTTATAATTTATTGTTTTTTGATTATTTTTTTTAAATCTTATTTTTAAAAATTGCAATATCATGACAATTCCAGTAGAGATTTAGTGAGATTCACAAATAAATAAATAATGAAATAGCTTTCTTCTCAGGAGTTCATATGAAGTCTAAGTATAACAGGATTTGGCCAGAATTCATGGAACTTAAGGTTCAGAATCTACCATTTTATCCCTACATCAAAACAATTAGCAAATAGATATTCGTGTTCCCAGGTTTTTCATTTGTTGCAAAAATCAAATGGAAATATAAAATATTTATTTACTTTTAATTCAAAACTATGTTAATCAATTTTCACTGTTTACCAATTTAAAAAGTAAAGATTTTATAGTAGAAATTAAAAGCTTCATAGTATAGAGTATATTTGCCTGGATTTCCCATAGAGTGTAATTAAATCTAGGCATGTAAAAAAAAAATTAAGTACAATCATTTAAGATTTTTTTCCTTCTGATATCTAGCTCATAAACAATATAACTAACCATTGATATTATTTGAAAATGAATATCTAGTTATTTTTGAAAAAGAGATTGAAGCAAAGCTCAAACCTTTTCCATCTGATTATTAACAAGCTGAGAAGTAATGATGATTGTACTATCAATTGCTTATGAGGTTGATGTTTGTTTTCCAATGTAATCATGATAGAAGCTGACACTTTCATAATACTAAGATTTTTTTTATGTTATGTAATTAGGAATTGAACAAAAAATGTTTTCTTTGCCATCTAATTATGTTCTCTTTTAAACATCGACTTGGTAGGGTCAATTACTACATATTGTATTAAATAAAGGATGAAAATAAATGCACAAATAATAAAAATATAAATAGTTAGTATAGATGAAGGATTAAATTTTGAAATTCATAGAAAATCTACATAATGGATTGGTCTATTTTACATATTAGAAAATTGCATGATTGATATACACAAATGATAATAACAATATAAAATAAAACAAAATAAAGTAACTCCAAACACAAAGAGATTTGTGTGAAGGTTATTCATAATATTTTAAAATATTTACAAAAAAAAAAAAAAGAATGTATATACTTAATCATGTGCAAACATACAACAAGTAAATTTAGAATGTTTAATACAAAAACAAACAAATAAATATCTATCAAAATCAGTTGTTGAAAAAAGAAGATATATATTTTAAATGCTTCCAAATATCAATTCAATAATAAATAAAAATAGTTACTTACAATATGATAACCAAAGATTCAAACATTTTTTAAATATGGGAAATGATATATGATTAATAATTAATGAATAAAGAGCAACAAAAAAAAGTAAACAATCTTACACTATTGTAACTGAATTATTTATAACTATTTTCCAAATTTAAGTCTGGTAATGCGAACTGAAAAATTTTAGTTAAACAAATATTAATAATGAACATTTTACAATAAATATGTGCAGAAGTCAATCTTAGTTTAACAGAAATAGTACACATAATGAGGATACTGTATAAGTAGTACAACCAATTCAAATAGAAATATTATAAGAATTATTTTGATAACAATATAGATAGTCAACAAAACTGATCTAAAAAGAATTTCACTAAATAAAAAAAATAATTAATTAATCTATATTTTTTCAGGTGTATCAGTATTATGAGATAGAGTGGAGAGTGATGGCTCTTGTGAAAGTCTGTGCTCATATACCCTATATATTGCATATAATAAGCCTGTATTTTAGTTATTACATAGTAGAAATGTCTGCCTATCCCTCATGTATGTATTAAATGGATTATGTTCTATACATGAGGCATCAGATTGACTTTAGGTCAACATAGATGTGACAAGAATCTTGGCTTCAGGGTTGCCTTTAAGCATTCCATCATCAGATTTTTAATTGGATGGACAGTCGAAGAGTTGGAGTGAGGAGTATATTGAAGCCTGCCCATTAAAGTATGAAGATTAGTTATTTTAATATATATCCGAGCACTTATTGCATATATATGTAGAGATGATAGTCTGGACCAACTGATGATGATTGCTGGTTTAGCATGAAATATGTATATTGGTGATTATTTATCTTTTCAACTTATATGTGTTCAGGTGTATCAGTGTTATGAGATAGAGTGGAGAAGGGTGGGTCCTGTGAAAGTCTGTGCTCATATACCCTATATATTACATATATTGGTATAGGTATATAACAAGCCTGTATGTCAGTTATAATTAATCTGGTGTATTCAAAATCTTAGATTAGACTTAGACCAAGATAACTCAAAATTACTAAAACATTCACATAATAATTATCAATAAACACAATATTACTGCAATTTATAATAATTAAATATGTCCAATAAATCTTACATTTACTGCAAATAGAAATATTAAGTAAGAAAATGTTTATAAGAAAAAAGAACACTTCTCATTTTATTATGATTGAATGTTAGACAGTTTAACATATGCCAATTACTAATTAAAACCAAATCTTTATTAATCATTTGTTAGCACAATATTATCAGCAAAAACATAAATGTATGAATCCAAAGGCAAAAAAAAAAAAAATCATGTATATAAATCAAAAATAATATGGGACTAATTATAGATCCCAAAGAGCTACATGATTAACCTAATTTAAAATCATTAACAATACTATAAATGTTGGTTGTCTGTTTTCTGTTTTTTAGATAACTTTTTAATGATGAAGCAAAATGATCTAGAAAACTATATGAATATAATTAATGTAGAAGAATTGTATGATGAATAGAGTCAAATACTTTAGATAAATCCAAATACTCATTTTAGTCTTAAGATCATTATCCAGTGAAGTCCCTGAATTGGGCACATGATGCAACTAAAGCAAATTGGTATATAGAAATTACTTTTTATATATACAAGAATGACATCATCTTATCTTTTATTATCATCTCAAATAACTTAACAATATCAAAGATGATTAAAATGGGCCTATAAATGCCAATAAATAATAGATCACACTTTTTAAAACCTGCATGACAACACCAATTTTTATAGGCTGTGGAAATATACCAACAGATAAAAATTAAACAAGTAAACCAGAATTGATATAAAACAAACTTATTATCCTTAAAAAAATTTAAATTTAAATTACCTGCAGCTAGAAGATTATTTAATAATCAATCAAGTATGATAACTACATATCAGAAGCATTTTAACAAAAAGAAAGAATCAAGAATAAAAGCCAAATCACTATTAGAAAGCAGTAATATTAATAGTAGTAGAAATAAGAGTAGTTGTAGTAGGAGTATTAGTAGCAGTAACAACAGTAATAATAGTATTATTGCAGGCAGTCTTCTGTAATTCCACATTATATAAATTTTGAATGAAGATATGAAATATAAAAAAATTAAAAAAAGGTGATATATAAATTAACATAGCTTTCAATTCTTGTATGTGTCATGTTATAATATACCAAATGTTTTGAAACAGGGAATACTAATTTTTAATAAACTTTTAATGGAGATATGATTAAGATCTCCATTTTAACATTTTAATAATGCTGTTTGGACCATTACACTTGTTTGTTATCTTATATTTTAATTTACAAAATCGATTTAAGCTTTTTTTTTCTCATATGTCATAGCATCGACCGGGACGCGAACCCACAACCGTCTGCAACCAACTACTTGCTTGCAAGGCGGATGCGATGACCTCTTGGCTAACAACTTTTGTTTAAATTTTAATCCTGATACTTTTAATTTAACTTGGGCCATCTCCATCCCTAAGGACTTGGTAACAGTCCCTACTCAGTGAATTTTGTTTATTATAAAGTACATTTTTGGAAAAATATTATAACAAAAATAAGATTCAAAACTTCGCTCATATGCTATATTGACTCAGGTGTGTGGTGGGGTGATTTTTGTTTATAATTATTTTAATTTGAAATTAAGAATTATTAGAAACTTTTAAATAACATTTCATTACATATGTATCATGGCGATATATGTGAACTTCACGCATGTACGTGCGATTTTAAATGTAAAATAATAAATTGACTTTTTTTTTAATAAAATAAAATCTGTAATTTAAAAGATTTGATTTTAAATAAAATATAAAAACTGTATTATATAAATCTATAATAGTACAGTCATTTGTTCATGTATATATGTGTGATGATACATATATAACTGTGTTAGCACTTATATACATGTACTCAGAGAGGTTTAAATCTGGCACAGATGGAGCTATCGGAGAAAAATAGATGAAACGTATATGAGGTCAGGAATATACCATTTCAATATATTGTAATATTTACTTCTATTTATTAAAAATTATTTATTTATTCTGGTCCATTATTATTGATTAATATGAACTTGAAATAAAAATTTAACTTATATAAAATTTGGCTTAAATAAAAAGTGGTGAAATAGATTATTTGCATAAGTTGAGAACTTCCTAGTAAGTAAATAAATAATTCCAATACCCAGCAGAATATTGTTGAACTTTTCTACATAAATCTTCTTTCATATATTGTCACACAAAGTATTTAACACATGAAGCAGAATTCATATTTTAAATGAACAAATACTAGGCAAAGAAAATATAATCAGTATTGTTTTTTAAAAAACAATAACCCATAACAATCTTGTTTAGATATATTTTTAAAACTGAGGCATTGTTAATCTGACTAATGACAGTCTAGCATAGAAATTGAACCAAGAATATTTAAATTTGCGAATTTAGTTATTAAGGCTAAACTTTAAATCAAGTTCCCATAAATCTAAATGATATTTGTTCGATTCTCATTCCAGGCTATCATTGGCCAAATCTGCAAACCTGAAAAAGAAAGAGGAAAAACACAAAGAAATATACACATAAAAAATGTCAATGAAATACAGTAATAACAATTCAGGAAATTACAGATTTGTCATTAAATTTTTTTTTTTCTATAAAAGTAATAATTCCCAAATCTATATTTACATATCACAGTCACATCACAAATCTATTATCCAAAATATACTAAAATACCTTTCAGATCAAATCTATAGTATAGATTAGCTAGCTGTATTCCATCTCAGTGATACCTTTTCTTAAGAAAAATATTTCATCACTGCTTAATGATCTTTGACCCATTTCAATGATCTCCATTCTAATTAAAACTATAGAATAACTAATAAAAGATAAGACTGAACTTCCCATCCTTCCCTGCCTATCAAGTTTTCAGTTTTATAAAAAAGATTGGTCCATCTCTTCTACAATTATGCTGTTTAAAATGATTATAGATGATATCAGACATTCTAGAAAATCAGGACCTTTTGCAGCTCAACTTGATATTGCAGTCTTTGATTCAGTTCCTATTCACAAGCTACTACAAATCCTTAAAACAACAGTGTTTGCTTCAATTATCTACATATTAGTAAACTTATTTAGCAACAAAAAATTCACATTACCATATCGCAAGTCCCCATCTCCTAAAATTAATTCTTTTTCTGACTTACATTAGTCCATTATTATTAAGCCTCCAAAGTAAACTACTAGAAATTTATATCTCTCTTGTAAATCAAACACTTAATCACATAGCATATATAGATGACTTAGATATAGTTATCTTATTAGTGTCAAAAATATATATCTATCAGCTAATTGGCATTCTAGACAATTATTCAGAAAAATACCTCAAATTCAACAAAAAAAATTCTCTTCCTATAATATTCTCTCAGGTAAATTATCCTTTTACTGCCTTACCATATAAATTCTTAGGCTTCATTTATTCTTTTGCAAATGCTATGAGATCTGAAATACAAAGTTAGAAAACACAACTCTTTATTTAAAGTGTATTTTATCAATACATGCAAAAGTATCTCTTATTCAATATTTTGGTCTTTTCAAAAATCTCTTATATACCTATCATCAAGTAAACTACATCATTGATCAAAAATATAAATTCACTATGCAATAAATTGATTTGAAACAAGAAAACATCAAGTAGTACCAAAGCAATGCAAAAACATGCCAAATATAATCGGGTATCATTTCACTGCATCTCATTATCTTTAGAGAACAATAAATGAGATCATCAAGTCTGTATATTTGTATTCTGAAATGCTAATCTTTATATTGATTAATCCTTCAGATTATGCCACTACCAGTCAAAAATTCTTTCATTAAAGGATTAATCACATCCATAGCTATATATAGTGTACTAGATCAAAAATTATTTACTACAAAAATGACATACAGGGATGCATATGTAATAGTCCATAAAGGTGAACTAATTAATCCACCACAATATAGATTTAAATTTACTAACAAACATATAATTCAAAGATTTAAATTTTTGGTAATTGAAACAAAAATACTTCGATTTTTTAATTAAAATTAATCTTGAGACTGTTTCTATCAATGTCTTTTTAGCCAAAAAAAAAAAAAAAGGGTTGTTTTTTTCCCCACAAATATATAGACTCATTATGTAGTCCTCAATGTTACAAGGAAGAAAAAAATTATGGAACACTTCCTTAATAATTATCCAGCATTACAAAAATACCAAAACGTAATAGTTTCAATTACTAGATCTCAAATCCCTTATCTCATTTATTTAATAAGAGCTTTTCTCTAACATACAAATAACTATATTTATACGTTTTACTCCCATGGTTTCGAAAGTGTCATTTTTGTTTTAATTCAACGTCTTATAAGCTTCAATCGCTTTTCCATAACAAACTTTCTAAAATAAATAATAGAGACTAAGCACACAATCTGCCTGATATCTTTTTAGCTTCATGGAGTTTAAGCCAGCTGCAAATTCCACTATAATTATTAGATCTTTAAAAATGAACTTCTTTATATTATATATTAGTTCAACAAAATCTTCTTTATGTAAATTCAAGTAAATATTCAACACTTTGGTTTGGATTTTATATTTATTAAGTCTTCTCTTTAAGATATGAAAACACTCAATGTAAGTCCTAATCTCTGTAAAGCACTTTTAAATATGTATCATGTAATATAATATAACCTTTTATTTGCAATAAAGTATATCACTAAATATATATAAAACCTTGCAGGGGAGAGGGAATGGATAAAATAGAACTAGGAGAACCATATATTGTTCTAAGACAATCAGTTCAGCCAAGTTTAAAATTGGCCGCATTAATTTTGAAGTTTTCTTTGTTTTAAAGCATTTTTTAAAATAGCTTTATGATATTAAAAAATTAGAATTTTGAAATAAAAATAGGAAAAAATACATATAATTATCGAAGTATGTGTGTATTGAGGATTGTGGTTAAGACCATGATGAAAGTCTGTGACTTGTGTAATAGTCGACAGCCAGCTAACCACACATTGTTTAAAAACGTATTTTATGAAAGCTTTTCTTTATATCTTCCTATTTAGTATGAGTTAAAGCTTATAATTTTATAGTTATTCAGTAGATTAAAAACGATAGTGATCTTGTTTAGATAGATTAAAATCTAAAAAATAGATTGATGGAAAGAAATGTGACCATATTCAGTCAAATAGGATATTTTACGAATAATGAGAATAGATTTGAAAGTGAATGAAAATTATTAATTACTGTTTAAATTAATATCTCTATATGAGTTATTCTCTCATATTGCACTTGGGAAAAAATAAATTAAAAAAAATAATGTGATAGGGAATGTTACTTTTAGAAACAATACAGAAAATATAAAGAAATAATTTATTGAAGAAATTGATATTTTTATATATACTTGATCTTTTGACACATTAAATATGATGCAACTCAGCCTAAACGGCTGCTAATACTTTTTTGCTGTGCTACAAATCATTAATAAAAGTTATTTTAGTATTTGGTGAGCTTGATAAAATGTCTAATTTATGTTGTATTTTAATCTTTGTTGGCTTCGACTAAGAATCTTCATTTTTTCTTTTATATTATTCAAGAAATTTTAAATACCTTTAAGTTTTGAATCCAATTCAGTCTATTTATGTCTGTTAACAAGAAGTCAGCAACTATATATTATCATTATATATTAATTATGCATGATTTTCCTTTTTTGACATCACGTTATTTTCGTTATATATTATATTTATTTTAATTGCTAAATATTATTTATTATTCTTTCATTTAATTTACTAGAAATTAATTGTACTAAATTTTTTTTGAACAAAAAAGAGCTATTTTTTATTTTATTTGTTGGCTCTTTTAGGAACAACTGACACTTATTTGACAGGTGCAGTTGATTTAATGATCTTTTTCATAGACATCTTTTTTGTTAATATTCATTTTTGGATTTAAATCTTTGCTTTTCTTTCTTGCAATAATGGGGAACAAGATTTTTACTGATAAAAAAAATTACTGATAATATTATCTTCTTTATAAATGATAGAATCGAAGGAAATCAAGTTGTATTATTGATTGCAGAGTTACTATGGATACAGATGACAGTGAGGATGAAATTTTATCTAATGAAAAATGCACAAAGGAATGAAAACTTTAGTCGAAATTATTAGGGGGAAAAGTGCATTAGATTTTATTAAAATAAATAAAAAAAATACAAAGGATTGATGATTTAAGAGCAATATTAAATCAGTATTTTTTAAAAAATAATCTTATTGTTTTACAATTTCTTAATGTATGACCAGATCTCTTATATTAGAATTGTATTTTTTTTGTTTTTACCGTTGGCGCGTTGACATTTTGTCTATAATATAGATTAATCTGAATACTCCATCTTTTAATTAATAATAGCAAGATATCCACTGATCAACCAATATTGGGCATCTATCTTAATTGTGTAAGAGGAGATTACCTGAAAGGAAATCTGAAATGTCTCTAAAAGCAAACCAGCTTAGATTTGAACCCAGATCATAATGTTAGCAAATAGATATGCTAACTATATATCATAAGACCTATACATACAATTATTCATAATATTTGAGTTATTATAGTTTAAGTTGCTGATTTATAAAGAGATGGTTAAGAGTGATAGTTATATATATGTAAAAAATACACTAATTATTTTATCTCAAATTTCTCCAGTTAATCAACTAGATTTGCTCCAATCTTGCTCAACTTCATTAATTTAATTATAAGAATCAAGGAAAGAGTTTAAAAAAAATTTTAAAATATTTCTCTAGAATTTATTCCAATAGAAATATACTTGAGTAAGTTTGAAAAAGATTGTTAGGCCTATACTGGTTCGATTTCTTCATTGCTATCTCAAAATTAATGTAACAATATAATATATTATCAACTATCACCCAATTCATTATTTTTGTCTGTTTTTTAAATTACTATTTCTATTATTTTTTTAATATATTAATTAATTTGTTTAAGCATTTGCTTATAAATGTTTTGCTTAGTTTAGTTAGGTATCTGTCTTCCTTTATAGTGAATGCATAATTTTTCTTTATCGATATTTGTTTCTGTTTATTATTTTTAGAATATACTTTCATGATTATATTATTAATATCAATTTAAAGAAAGAATAAAGATTACTTAAAACATTTTTGAGACCATTTATACTTTTCTGGTATAAACCTTTACCAATTTTCTTTTATATTTTAAAATAAATATTTTTTTATAGAGAGATTTTATATTAGTACTGCATAATAGGATTGAAGAACACGAGTTTATATCAAAGAACACCTGATTAGTTTTGTCACTGTGTAAGTGGTGGGATGATAGATTCAAATCTTATATTTATTATTAGCTGAGAAAAATAAAAACATTATAGTGTGAATTGCTGTGTCAACCTGCCATGACTTGCCAAGTAGTTAAGCATATAATTACCTTTATTAATTATTTACCCATACAACAGTGATATCTTTATTCACTCATATCTTAGTATCAGCTGAATTCTTATTGTTAACTTGATAGAATATAATATATACATTCTATACTCTTTCCAGATAGAATATAATACATACATCCTATACTTTTTCCAATAACACGTTATCTCCAACCAATTAAAATGAGATTTCTTAAATAGTTTTTGGAGTATATATATATATATTGTGCCCTTATCTATAGGTCATAATAGGGTAGAATGGTCAATTGCTAAAAAATTTTAAATTTTAAAATACGTTTGTGTAATATATTGATAATTGTATGATCGATTAGATCTTATAGTACAATTTAAGGCTGAAAATTACCTGGTATATAAAAGTGTAATGGATTATTTTAAAAGAAAACAGTTAAATAAAGTTTAATTATATCCTTGCTTATGGTTGTAAAAGCTGCCCATATAAAATAATACAGCTATAAATAGTTAAAAGTATATTAAACAATTCAATTGTAATGTTTTAAAACTAATAAATTAAATAAAAATGATATGTAATATTATAATTATAATTAATATTCAAATTTAATCTAATATATTTTAAAATAAACTTTGGGATGGTGAGAATTATATTTGGTTCTACATTTTTAAATTATTTTCCAAATTTTTATAAAATATATCAGTTTTGGTAATTTAGACCGAGACGTAAATTAAAAAAATCATCTGAGAAAGTTAGTAATCATGTGACTGTATATTATATACCTTCACACACACGCTTGTTAGAATATAATAATAAAAAAACTAAATATAATTGCTATCTATCGTTAAAGTAAAAGTTGAAATATTAAATGATATTTTAATAATTGTTTTAAAAAAATAAATGACTTTGATAAAACTATAATTGAGTTTAAAAATACTATTCTAAGTAATATTTTAAAACATGACGTCATAAATGTCTTATTTGAAAAATCTAGTCTGTTATAAAACTAAAAAAATGTGTAAATTTGTTAGCGCTAAAAAAAGTCATTAACCAATCAACGGAGGTAATTTAGCAGACGAAATATAAGAATTAGACGGAGCGGGAGAAGGTAATGTGTAAGTAAAGGAAGGAGTAACATATTTTTTAGCTGTATAAGATCGTAAGCTAGAAAAGTGATATAATTTTAAAATTTTGTATTTGTTTTAAAAGTTTTTTTTTAAATATAATATTTTGAACTGCCTTTAAATGGAGGGATAATTTTAAAAGTTTTCTTACCAGGATATTTTATTCAAGTTTAGCCAAAACCTTACAGTAAAATGGAAATACTACAGAAAACAGTATATAGAAGTTATGATAAAGGAAAAATATTTGTAAAGTGCCTTGATACAGCTTTATTTATGCTCAACCAGAAACTTATTATTGTAACTCAGAGGAATATAATTTGGATGTTATATGGAAAACTTAAAAGAGAAGTTACTTGCCGTCCGAAAAATTTATGACGTACAAATTTATAAGGCTACTCTGAAGTTTTTTTTTATTCTTCTCTATGGAAAAATTAAGATGCGTATATCATAAAGAAAAAATTATGTAAAAGTTATAATGAAGAAAGAATGTTTGTCTTTTTAAAAGAAACATTACAAAGTATATAGTTACCAGAACTTTAAAAGAAAGGAAAAATTACCGAATAATGATATGAAAGAGTCATTATTTTTTTTAAAAAAAAAAAGGAAAAGAAAAACTTTATCTAAGAAGAATTAAAAATATTATAAAGTGTTCATTATAAAAGCGCTTAATAAAGATAGAGATTAGGAAAATGGAAATTTAAATTACTTAATGAAAATGAATCCATGGAGACAGAAAAATTTACTGAATATTTAAATCAAAGTACCTAGAAGATGCATCATAAAAGTCGCGCGGGAGAAAATATTAGCAGAAAATATTAGAAGAGAATATGTAGACGTTTTTCTTTACGGGATATATCATAATTAATAATTGTATTAAATATTATAAAAACCAAGGATTGTCATCTATGAATATTTATTAAACAGAGCAATAATTGTTTTGCCTTAAAATTGAACAAGCAGGGAGAAGAACATTAAGTGACTGAAGAAGAAATAATAAACATTTTTTTTAGCTTTAGTATGAATGGTTTTCAAGAAAATTCGATGAAGAAGTACAGTAAATATAGTTTGGAATATTTTTTACTAATTTATTTTAAAATATAAAATGTTATGTGAGATTAGGGAAAACATAAAACACAAATTTAGTAATATTAAAATTTAAATATAATAACTTGATAAAATTATAGAAATATTGTTTAAAAATAAAGTGTATGGATGTGAATCTTATATCTACAAGGATCAAATGGATGGTGAAGCCTACGGAACGCGATCGAAGAGATAAAGGTCGTTTGGTAATTTTAATAGTTATTTATAATGCATAATGTATTTTTTTTAGATCATCTATTGATTAAGAATGAAGTGTGAAAGTCTTAATTATATGTACACATTTTATGCAACATTTTAACATATAATGAGATAGGAATAATTCGGAATATGCATACAACAATTTATTTAAAGTATATTAATAATATAATTTAATAGAACAATTGTGTGATTCTTTTGAACTTTCATGTGATAAAGTATTCAGATATTTAAATAGTTTGTATATGATTAAATATAGGAGGAAAGTAGTAAAAAGATTTTCTTATAGAACAGTGGAATAGTTTTAAAATAAATAGATTTTATTATTGTTAGTAATGCAGATATGTATTTGTCGATGTACAGTATAGAAAAAATCTTGAGAAATAAGATTGGATAGTGACTTGGAAGTACTAGTGGAGAGGAAACCAAGATGATGTGGTTTTTTTTTAAGAAATAGGAAAAATAAAGGATTTGGATCATATTTAGTTTTGTGTGATTTCAGTATAGTTAACAAAGTCCTATGACTGAACACATATGGTTTGGACAGTGTTTTGCATATCTTTAAACTTTTTGATGTTATAATAAAGCTGAAGAAATAGCTTTAGCATCATTCCTATGATAGAGGTTGGTAGACAGGTAAAGGTCACTCCTCTATAGTGTCTTTTAATTCACTGTGCCATGATTGTCAAGATATATGACGAGTAATATTCTAGTTGTATTTTGATCCTATGCATCTATCTTCGCTATCCTTATTTCGTGAATCTGCATCGGTCAGAAAGATATTTTCAAAGAAATAATGAATAAAATAGAACTGAAGATATGTTATCGTTTATGTAAGAATAGTTATTTGCTGGAATGTATAGAATTGTGTAACTTTAAAATTGAAAGTCCAAAATATCATAAAGAGAGAAAGAATCATATAATACATTGTAAAATTAATTCGGAAATGAATATAAGATTTTTTGAAAGAGAAATCTAAACAAAGTTTTTTTTTTTTAAAAGTGATAATAAAATTTGAATGTTTTAAATAATATTTAGAAAATAAGTATTGCATATTTATTAAGAAATAGTTCAATAATGTATAATAAACATATACTTGTGCATGGTATGTTAATAGTTATAATTATATCATCCGAAGTAAGGCTTGAATGAGAATATTAGGATTAATAAACATTGGATAATGAACAATAAAAAAAACCTAATACCGAATGTAGAACAATGTTTTGACTTTGTAAGATTCCATACAACCAATATAAAACTAAAATTTGTTATTTTGTAGAATTTTACTACGAATGTAAATTTTGTAAAAAAAAATGTAATTTTAATAATATTAGGGATGAAAAGTGTTTGTGATAATCATATAAGAAATGCATTTTGTAATAAGCTAACCATAATAATAAATCAAGTAATAATACTGTATTTTCTTAAGTGTTAAAAAAAAAAAAAAGATTTAACTAGGAAAAGTAAATAATATTTTGATTTCATTTTATAAACTAATAAACTAAGTTGAGATATGAAAGTAAGGGATATCCAATGTATATAGTGTAAAAATATTGTTAATTTATTTATGTTGTTAATAAACTTTGTTTTAAATTTGTTTTAAAGTTTTGTGTCCGAGTTGTTATTTCTCCACATGGATGCATGAAATCACAGTACATTTATAATTCAAACAGACATATAAATTTTGTACAAAAGGTAAACATAAAAGTGTTATAAGAATTTTGAGAATTTATTGGTATGTTAAAATTAAAAGATCATAATTTTATATTATTTATTGGTCATAAGTCGGTTACCACAATATTACATTAAATTATATGCTAATGTTGCCACACGTATTCTGTTGTCAGATTATTAAAATACTACCACGTACGTATTTATTTATTTCATTTAGGAAGAAAGAAGATTATATTATATTATTATTGTTATTATTATTTTTATTATTATTAGTTGCTGTGTAGTAGATTATGACATAAAATTCCCTTTTCATATTTTACTACCGTAATTTTAAATTAGTTAGAATACAATTTATGAACCTGAGATTTTATTTTATTTTACTTCATTTTATTTAATTGAGCTAGATTCTTGTTATAAAGAAGATTAAGATATGATTATTATTTTAATCGTAGTGAATAGAGCTCAGAAAGTCGTAAGAATACTATGAGTTAGTTATTTGGTATAGTAAAAAGGGGGAATAGTGTTCTTATGCCATTGAGGTAGTATCGTGTGGATAATGGCTCAATGTAGTCTATCTCGTTCCCTGTATTGTCACTCCATGTCTCATGAAAATAGTAAATATTTGTTTAATTCATTTTAAAATTGAACCGTATTTGTATTTTAAAATTAGAGCTAGTAATCATTTTAATTAATGCTGAATATTTCATTTATTTATTTGTTAACTGAGCTAGAACCCGTAATATTCGTAATAAACAATATATTTTGGAGTGAGGATGCGCGGGAGGAGGTTAGAATATATATATATATAGCAGATGATTTGGATTTAAAATGTTATTATATAGTCCAGATTATTTGTTTAAAAACCATAATGGCAAAAAGGTAACTCGATATAGGATACTTTTTGTTTACCAACTTTTTTTGCATACATGAATGTCCATTAATATAAACTGTAAATATTGCATGCTGTAAAACCTGATGACCATTGATAATGAAATAATTAAAGTGATAAGTGAAGCAAGCTACTATTAATCCATAAAAACATTTATTGTATTTACTTTTCAATGATTCTGAAAGCATTGATATTTTATCTCTTTCTTTCTCACTATATATAAATATATGTTGATAGATAGATAGAAGATGGATTAAAGTTGGAGAGAGATTTATTCTTCAGTGGATTGATAATGATTGAAAATAATGATGGTGGTGGTGATGATATATAACACAATGACTTGTCTAAACTTCTTTTAATATTTCAGCCAGAATACTGGTTAAAATATTAAAACCATCTCTGTAGACACATAATAATGTATATTAAGAAATATCTTATTATTTAATACAAAAACCTTTTTCAGTTTGACACATTGTAACATGCTACCCCTTTTCTCATTAGTATTTGATTGATTAGACTAATGCTATTCTCCAAATTATTGCTTTGTTATTATTATATTTATTATTAACAAGACATTAATGAATGATACCATTCAAATGACCAAGCTGGCCTTAATATCACAATTATTTATTAACACTTCCCACCCAGTATATTTATGGATTTCAGTTTATTCTGACTCCAAGCACCAATCTTATGCTTGCATAAGAATTATACTGGAAGGAATGAGAAGAGCAATCATAGCTTGTTAATAAATGCCCATCTGCTGGCTAGCTCATTCAGGGCGGGTGATACTTAGACCAACAGAAATGTGCATAGGTAAGGCAGTAAGACTCCAATTAATTAAATTATTCACTAACTACAACATGTGTAAATATTTTAAATTAAATAAATAAGATATGAAATAATGAGAAGAGAATAATTAACAGTGCTCAAATATTTAATGACACAATAGCATAGACATGTATATTTATACAGACAAACAACAAAAATGTCTAATCATTGTAAATACTAAATAATTTATCTTTAAGATGGGAAAACTGATTTAATATAATTAGGAATTAATGTCTCTAAATATAACATTGAGAATGCACATTAATAAGAGTTAGAATAATGTATGTATTACTTTAAGTTTCCCAAGGAAGATAGCTTATTCAGATTCATAATGAAAGTGAGTTCATTCAGAAATACTATGGCCATGGAAATTGTTCACCAAGGATGTCTTGTTCATAATTTCCCCCCTAAATCTCCAATAATCGTGATTCAGGATATTGGTAGAGAAAGATGCAGATGGACTGTCACAGATTCCTTTTAAACTTCAGGTGGTTACACAACCATGTAGCAGCTTCTGTTTCTTCATGGTGCCTTGGGATAAAAGTCCAGCATCTTTAGAGTTTTACCCCAATCTGTTCATATTATCTGGTGAATATATATATTTTTTTCTTTAAAAAGCAGCACTCAGAATTCTCCGACATTAAATAAATATAGCCACGAAAATAACAGCATAAAAACTAAAATAGTCTTCTTAATTTTTTTTTTCTATTTGTACCTTTTTTTTTCTTTTCTCGAAAGTTCTATTTTCCTCAAAAATGTTAGGTACTTTTTTCTTATTATGTGATATCAGAGGTCCAGCTTCTTCTTTACCAAGAAAACCTTTTAGAACCTTTTTCTTTTTAAAAGTTTCTTTGAACACCTTGGAAAATAACTTCAAACAATACCTCAGTAAAAGCATTCCAGAGATAAAAATCTGTTTTGTTTTTCTTTTCTGTTTTCATTTACATATTTCTTTTATTTTTATTAAAAATAAAACAGAATTAGACATATATGCTTTTCCAGAATATTCTTTCTGTACATTTGACTATACAATAACATATACATATTTCATTAATACAAATTAGCACACATACTCCCTTATACCTCTTTTAACTCTTTATTTAATTATTTTAGGAAAAAAAATCAGATATATACATTAACATATGTAGCAACCATATCTATATACATGCATGGTTACAGAATCCTTTGCCTTGGAACAGGGTTTAAACCTGCCCCTGTTAAATATATATATATATATAGTAAACTTTTATAGATGATTACAATATTTTATAATTAAATATTTATATTACAATTCTCTGTAAATTTCATAATAATATATATCTTACACTAAGGAGGACAGTGAATTGTTGCTAAAAAGCTTTTTATATTAAATATATTTGTAGTTTTGTAACTTTTTTATACATGTATTGAACCATTAACAGGTACAAAAGTGTATTGGTATGTAGAGAGAGGGAAATAGAAAAGAAGATTGCTTCAAAGAAAATTAAAAAAGAGAAAATATGTTTAGCTTTATTTACCCTCTCCCAGAGGATTAAAATGTATAATCAGAAACAAAAGACTAAAGTTGGTTTAATTATAGATAAATGACTAAAATGTCTTATCATGAGTGAAAGATTCTGTCAAGCATTGTTAACCAAGAGGTCATCGCACTCGCCTTGCAAGCAAGTAGTTGGTTGCAGACAGGTGTGGGTTTGCATCCCGGCCATGCAATGACACATGAGAAAAAAAAAAGATTAAAATAAAAAATTAAAAATGCCTAATCCTAAGTAAAATATTAATATTGGTAATGATAAATAAATGACTAAAATGTCTTGTCAAAAGCAAAAGATTAAAATTAGTTTTAATATTTTGAGAAAAAAAATCTATAATAACTCTCAATGTAAAGTACACATTTTGAGCAGTCAAAATATTTTCTTTAGAGTCTTAAATGCATGTTATAGAAAAAAGAAAATGTCTACTTGATTATGTAAAGTTTTAGATAGGAATTTATATAGATAATAATGAAATGGTTTGTCTTAAAATTTTCATAAAAGTATTGTGTTATATTGATATTTTAAAACAATTTTTTTTTAAATCATTATGTGAAACTTTACCTTAAATATGATTTATTCTGTCTTAGCAGAATGAAAAAAAATAACATGATGTAAAAATCCTAAATGGAAGGAGTTTTTATAGTTTATTGAAATGGACAAGATTGTTGAGAGTCTAAGAAGACTAATTAAATAATGGAAATTTTTTTTCCATATACACCTGGGTCTCATTTTATGTGGATTATTTTAATGTGATTTTGAAGTTATGTGATTCATGTTTCTTCTTAATATCTTTCATATTTCACTATATTTATTAGATAGCAAGAAATTTAAATTATTAATAACTTATTTTCACTTGAAATGCTTTTTTTTTTTTCAAAAATATAACATTATATTAGCAGCTAATGTGAATATGGCCTGAAGCTGTATTTAGAACTTAACTTCTATATAAATAACCTATTTATACTAATGAGTAAATAATAATAATAGATTTATACTTACATATAAAAATATCGCAATAATATTGCAATAAATATTCAAAAAAATTAAACTTTTAAAACGTAAATTTTGTTATATATAACAGAAATAAATAATCTTTTAGATTTTTAAAATAAAAAACGAAGATTTTATAAACTGAAAATAATCTTTCTAATGATAATGTATAATCTTTTTGTTTTGATTTCGATCTCATTTGTTTAATATAGAAACAGAAAACCATTAACACAACATAAGACTGAAAGTGGCACTAGTTGTACATCACATCATGAATAAAAATAAAGTGGCTTACAGGTTTTTCTGAGCATAATTGCTGAGAGATTATTGACTTTGTTTAAGGAGAAGCCACAATACATCACATTGAATCTGATTTCTTACTAGTTTACAAACAACACTAGCGGTAATGATTAAAATATGTGTGGAAAATGTAAAATTAAATATTGTAGTTAATAAAAAAGTAAAAAAAGTTTGTCTTGTATTAATTTTTTTCAAATATTTGAAATTTTTTATTAGTCATACTTTATTTGCTTATTTTTTTAATGCGAATTTTAAAGTAATTTTTTTTTTTTGCTTTGTTTTTATGCGATTTCTGAAAATTACAGTACCTATCCCTCATTTTTCAAGGTAAATTAAGTCTATTTTTGTGCGATTTTTTTAATGCGGGTTTTCTGTGGAATGAGACCTAGGTGTAGATCATTAACTGATTTTTTAAATGAAGTTTGCATTCATCTTTTTTTTTTAAAAAATAGTGAAATTTCCATTGGTGATGACATAACAATTAGAATTACTCTTAGGGAGGGAATTTTTCAATATAGTGCATACTTATATGGCTTGCTAAAGTTATATAAACCAATTATTGCTTGTGATACTAATTGACAAACACAGATTTTAATTAATTTTTTGATTGATATCATAACTTTAGCTGATAACATGCGACCCAAAATTAAACATCAGTCCAGTTTGGTTTAATCATTTAAAAATTTAAAACTATTTTTTAAAGCTATATATATATGAAAAACAACATTAATAGAGAAATACAATTAAAAGAATATTTACATATTTAATTATTAAATGAAGATTTTTCAAAAATGAATGGTATTGACATAATTTTTGTTTTATCTGTATGCAATTATTAATATGACAGTACCAATGTTTTGCCATTGTTATACTGCATCAAGCAACTACAGAAATAAATAAATCTGAAAGTTATATATATATGCATGCAATATAGGCAGGGTACCAATAACTATTTGTAAATACAAACTTATAAAACCAATGTCACACAATATATGACTTGCTTTATTAATTATATATATACGAAACATTAATATAAAATAACTGTTTGTGCTTGTACTTATATATTGTAAGTATGAAGGAATCTATGTTGATGCAAAAAGAAATGGGAAGAAAGATAAGAAAGAAGATTTATTTCACTTTCAAATTTAGTCTTATGTATTTAAATATTTGTTCCTTGTCACTTTAGTCTGATGTTAAAGGGTTAAATCAATAATTAAAAGTATAAATTGTAAAAATACAAATCTCACCAAATGTATCCATGCATTCACACTTTTGTATACCTGCATACATATCAGAACATATTCACTTGACTACTTACAAACACACATATAAATAAAACAAATAATAGAATAAATTTTTTTAACTCTATTAATTTGATGCTTTCTAGACCCACAATTTTAAATAAAAAAGGGAAAAAGTGATCAGAAATGAAATGACTACAAATGTTTTTATTTTTTTGTGTTTTTTCCTCCTTCATAAATTTTTCTTTGCAAAATATCTAAATAAATTTTTAAAACTGAGTGGAACTTCTTGCTTTTTTATACATTTTTTACATAATATGATTTCAATCAAAAATCATTTAAGGAAAGAAAAAAAAAGATAATTGTAGTTAATGTATAAAGTTACCTAGTTTTAATCGAAATGTGTCAAATAGTGGGCTAGTTGGAACTTACTTAGGTTCCTAGTCCTAAATTTACCACCACCACCCAATTACATGTTTAATCAATATCTTATGAGGGAAGAAAAGAAAAAAAATCCTTTGCAAACTTGTATCTATAAATAAAATTTTATTCATCTGTTGGATCTTTTATAAACTATTATTAATAATTAATTGATGTCAAAATTCATCATATTTGTTATATTTGAATATCCTAGCATCTCAATGAGGAAGCCAGTAGCAGAAACTGTTTTGGGGTTGTGGATATTCCACAAAGAGCTTGTTTGTGAACTATATATATATATATAACAATAGTAGTAATATTCTGCACATTTTATTTTAATAATTACCTTTGCCTGAATTTATAATTAATATGTATATACTTATTTATGAACCATTATAAATCTGTTATGTTTTACAATATGTCTCCACTTAAATTTTATAAAATTTGATGAATATTAAGATTAACTTGGAAATAACACATAGTGTATCTGCATTTAAAAAATATATACAACATCAAAACCAAAAAAATGTGGAACTATTATGCATTCAAATAATGGTTTTACAAAACAATAATATAAAGAAATGTTGCTAAAATAACATGAGCCTTATTCTTGATCAATTTAACATAATTGATATTCTTATCTGCTTATTTACTTCATCATTGCCATTTTTTTATTTTCATTTGAAAAAAAATGTATACGTGATCCTTATGATGAATTCAACCATCAAGATTTCATATTTGTTTACTTTCCTAGCCTTAACTAACTACTTCATTGAAAAAATGATTCTACATTATTATTTGTGAATATAAGTGAATAATCATCAATTATTGATAAATTACTGTTATAAATTGCTTAACATTTTACTTGCTAAATATCCTTTATTCTATTGAACTATACAAATATTTATGAATTAGTTCAATGAAGCATCTCTTCAAATCATTTATATTCTAAGAAGTGTCTATTTATGATCCATTTTTATAAAGGAAGAAACAAAGGAGTCCAATATAGTTCAAATGTTGAATATACATTGTTATGTGTATTTTTTAACAATTATTCAATGTTTCAAAGGGGGGAAATGGCTATTAATGTTTTTATATTTTAAAAATAAATAGAATGTAATAAATATACTGTTAATTATTATTACTTTATTATGATACATTTTCATAAATTATGGGTTGCTTAGACTTATTTGCATTTTATTAATATTTGCTATATAGCAAGTTCTGATCTTATTTGTCATTTATTGCTATTTGGATAGATATTTTTCTGCACTATCTTGATATTTAGAATATTCTACTTTTGAACTATTCAAAATGAGGCTGATATATTTGGATTTATTATTTAATAAACTCTTAGTTGTAATTGCAAGACAATTATTTAAAATAAAATGTAAAATTTGATAAGAATGCTTTACTTGTATAATTAATTGATCTAATATTCATCGTTTTCTTATAATACAATTTTATTTTAGTATTACATTATTCTGTTTTTATAGTTATTATTATTATTATTGTTTCTTCATGCACACCTATGTTTTGTGTGGGCATACATATAAATTTAATGCCCACATAGTTTCTATTGTGTTGAAGTAAATCTGAAATACACAGAGTAGTTGATGTATCATAAATTTGAAGGTATGAAGTTGATTTGTTTTTCATTTAAAATTATTGTCATTAAGTATTTTATTTTAATTATGGTGTTTCTGAAAAGCTACTTAAATGCTATTCAATGCTTTTTTTCCATATGTCAAAGAATCAACCGGGAAGCAAACCCACTACAACTATCTGCAAGCAACTGCTTGTTTGTAAGGCAGCTGTGCTGACCCCTCGGCTATTAACGCTTGACTCACTTTTTTAAATATAACTTTAGTTGCTTATAAGATAGTGTATAATTTTTATTTTTGTTTGAAATATTTTGTTTAAAGTGTTTTTTTTCTTTATTGATAGTGAGTTTATATTTGATATTTAGGGTTGACTGTGTTTTATGTACCTATTAGGTTTATAAATTTGATAATATTACTTCATGAGCCTCAATTCTTTGCTCTGAAATTATATGTTACTTTTCTTATCATGGAAATCATATTACTATTCTCTAACTATTTCAAATCATTTTTATTTAGTTAGTAACAAACTGGCTTTAGTCTTTAAAAAATTCTAAATTTCACATAGATTTCATCTCTAGACCATGCACATAGATTAATGATACAAAATATCTGAATTTTGTGATTTTTGTGACTGAATTCTTATTTTAATTTTGTAAATAAATATTTAGTTTTCTGAATAGATTGGCTTTAATATTGCTATTTTACAATAACAGTGTACATGTTTACATTTTTTGATAGTAATAGTATGCAATTTTTCACATTTTAAGATATAATTTATTTAATCTATATAATTATTATGTAATTCATACAGCTTGCTGTGAATATTTAGATTAGTATGTGTTATCTCATAATTATTTTTCCAATCAAGTTGCATACACATCTTATATATTGATGAAAGTAATTGAGGCAACAAACTATCATGCCTGCAAACTAAGATTGGAATTTATGCTAAGTAGAACTGAGAATTTTTTTCGATTCCAAACAGACTTATGTTTGTTTCATGTTACTGCCCTGTAACCAACTTAAATAACTATTCAACATTGTTTCAATAAATGAATATTTATTTAAAATAGGAGTAGAAAAAAAACATTAAAGTCTCTACTCAACAGTTGATTAAGTTTCGTTGCTGTTTAGCTAACAAAAAGAATATAATAAACTTTTGGACTTCCGTCATTCTTTTACATTATGTTTACCTCATAAGATAATAACTATAATAAGTTTTGATTTACAATTATAAACATTTAACCTTCTTTGCTTATTACATCTTACAATTACAAATACAGAATTAAATTCTGTAATGAAACCATGTTTAATTAATAAAAGTAATACACATATAGGTATTTTTTTATTTATCACTGTTTATATATACATCCAAATTGTTATTAAACTGTATGTTTATAAAATCTCTGTTGATATTGTATTTGAAAGTTATTTTATTAGTTCCTAATTTGTTTTTTTTTCCCAACACCTTCTTATCTTAATGCTCTTGATTTCATAGTTTTGTTAGCAAGATGTCAAGCTTGTTATGTCTGCTGTAGAGATTTCAGCCCACATTAAAATCAGTGGCGCAAAAAAAAAATAATAACATAGAAGATTCAGCTGTCACTATAAGCGATCACGGATTCCTTTAGTTTTAAATTAATTCAGTAATACTATTTCTTTGATTTGAAATTGCATTTGAAATAATATTGCTCAGTCAGCCATGAAATTTTTTTAAAAACTTTTTTACCTTCACTATTTATTAACACATCATATGATTATTCCAGCTTTCTACAGTATTATAAGCAAGAGTAGCTCTCGATTCTAATGCTATTTTTGCTAAACTTGGCAGATATTCTATATAACTTTACAATGATTTGGTTTGAAAACTACTTTGTTTTGATTTGTTTTTTTTTTTTTAATTTCAAGCTATTAACTTAATGGTAAATGTCAAGCATTGGTGGTCGAGAGGTCAGCGTCAGCTGCTTTACAAGCACTTGTCCCGGGTTAGGGGTTCGCTTCCCGGCTGATGCTATGACACATGAGAAAAAAAAACTTAATGGTAAATAACAAATATTTTATAATAAATGTTTGTATTTACTGTGCGAATATTAAAAACTTAAAAATAATATATATAAAACATTTACTACGGACTCAAAAACCTAAAAATAATTGTTTCCTTAACCACAATTGAAGTTTTTATATATAACTTGAAATAAAACCTCAAATGTGATTAAGAAAACAATTATAGTAAATAAAAGCATTAATTATAAAATATTTTGTATATATATTATTTTTAAATTTTAATATCCTTGCAGTAAGTAAAATTGTTTATTATATTTTATTTATATATTTTTAATTTTTTTGTATTCAGATTTTTTTCCAATAAATCTCATGATAGATAATCACGCACGTTAAAGATCTTTTACAATAATAAAACATTTTATGTAAACCAATTCCCCCCCCCCCCATATGTCATAGCATCGGCGGGAGACGAACCCGCAACAACCGTCTGCAAACAACAGCTTGCTTGCAAGGCGGCTGCGCTGACCTCTCGGCTAACAACGCTTCACAATATATAAACCAATTTTTACAAGCAAAAGAAGCAGAATCTCATACTTTTTTTTTTTAAAAAAGGAAACTTTACAATCAAGAAAAATCAAGATTTTCCATGTAATGAATAATATTTCTGTAGGTTAATTTTCGCTAAGTGGATAATATTTAATCTAATGAATGACTAATAAAAATTATTAATATATTTCAATTAAGTGGTTTGTGTCAAAATTCAAGGGCAGTAAGTTTGACACATCAATTAAACTGTACTATACTGAACAATGATAAAGATATGTGTAAGAGATTGTGATCTGGGCCAACAGATGAGTGCTGGTTCAGCATGAAATGTGCATCTTGGGGATTATATATCTTTTTCACGTGTCTTTGGTGATATGTTTCTGATTGCACCTCTCCACAAAGTGTTAAAAGTGGATAGAAACCAGCCCCTACCTTGTGTAAGAGTGGTGTAGTGAAAATTAAACAGAAATTTTATTCATTAAGTGGATAGTCTCTAGTAAAAAATTACTAAAATCAAGATTTGTTTTTATTTCTATTTTAAATGATCTCTAAAACACTTTTTAGTCTAAGCTTTTAAAAAATATGTATATCATTCTCTTGTGCACATCATTGAAAACTTATTGAACTGATATCAATGTGTGTGAAATTCAGTCTTCTAATACCTCTACAGTAAACAAATGAAGATACTATCTTGAAATATTTCATTGTCATTTTGCATTTTATTTATTTTTAAGACTTACAAAATCTGAAAGAAATTCATTTGATAGAAGTATATTAATTTTTGTTTTCAAAATTTTTCTTAAACAGAGTTTCCAATTTAAATAGAAATATTTAAAAAAAAAACATTAAAAATGGCTGCCAGATGCATAATCACATTGTTATCAGATTTGGATCTCAAGTCCATATTGGTAAAAACAAAATCCAGAGCCCAGTATTGAGAATTAAATTGCAGTTGCTACCATTTGATAATTACTAATTATTAAAATTGACAACACATTACTTAAGTACAAAGATGAACTTATTTAGCAATAATTTGTTCAATTTTCATATTAATTATAAAAATAAATAGCATGAAATATTGGAAAAATTTAATGTATAATCAAATATAAATTAAAACAGAGATGCAGTAATTGTTTCCTTAATCTTTCATATTGCTATTATTTATTTTAGAGATTTTAAAAAATAAAGTCATATAGAAAACCCTCAAACGAATTACAAGGATAAGCATTGCATATTAAAACAAGTTAGCATAAGTTTAATGATATATGCACTTAAAGATATTTATTATTATTTTATGAAGTATTATCTAGGTTGTTAGTATATATTCTATATGAACTTTTCTTTAGTTCAAGGCAATATTTAATTCTTGTGTGAATGCTGTATTGGTTTTATGGGTGTGATTAAATAAATCCTTTTTTGCACTTTCTCCAACTACCGAGAGACTTATGGCTAAAAATTACCAAAATCCTATAAGTTATATTGCATATATTCAACTGTGAAATATAATGAAAATGTCTGATTCAGATAGCCAAAGTATTGTGTTCTCTTAGTCTCATTGTCACTCGGCATAGAAGCATTATAAAAGTAAATTATTTAAATATTTTGGGGAAATAACTTTATTTCATTGCTCACATAATATTTTAGGCAGTACTGTTATCTCTAATAAAAAATAAATAATCAATTGGTACTGTTCAGAATTACATGAAAATTTGAGGGCTGACAGTGTGATGAAGTTGAAGATATGTGTCGTGCAGAGTTCAATTTTACCAAAGCACTAGACTCTAAGGCCACTATCATCTCTGAAGATTATAATTACAGTATTCATGCAACTCACACAATAAAATATCATTTGAGAATAATTTACACATCTTTCTTTTTTTTCTGATTTAAATGTTATAAAGTCATTTTTGAATGCTGTATAAATAGCTTATTCTCTCTACTGATATTGTGCTTAGAATTTGAGGCTTTTTGATGAGGAATGTTTTAACATTTTATTAGATGCAGTTCAAAAGTTTATATAATTGCTTCTGATATAGAATATAAGTAAGTATTGATGAAAGGGATGATTCTATGCCATATTAATAAAATAATTTTGTCGATGATCTATACCACTTTTAAAAGCAGTTGCGACTGATTTAATGTGTTCATGGCAAAAAATAATCATAATTATAATGAATTAAAAAATATGGCTTTAGAAACTGAAAAGACAATAAAGTCTATTCAGTAGATTTCTTTTCCAAATGGGTATTGTTTTTCTAGTTATATGATATATAGCATTCATTGTCTTTTTTAAAAAATAGTATTGCTAAAACAGCATTGAATATAATTGCAAATATTACTCATTACATGAGTTTCCTAGGTTACCTTTAATATATAGCAATGACATTTTTTCATTTAATTTACTGTTAACTTTTATTATGATTTTTTTTAAATAGTCAAAAAACCTGCAGTGAGTTAATAATTGAGATTACTAAACTATATATATATATCATAACATAATATTCAATCTACATAGCTTAGGTTCAACATTTTAAGTCATTAAATTAAATAGCACCCTAAGAATACAAAGTAGTACCAAATGGACCAAAAGCAATATAACTAATTAAAAATTAATCATAGTCATCTGATTAAACTGCCATCTAATGCTTGCTTATTTTACTTGATGGTTTCACTTGTTTTCTAGAGTCTTGAAAGAGAAATTAAATTATGAATTTTAGTTTATTCAATTAGAGGATCTTTAAACAAGGCACATAAATTACTTTAGGTAAATTATTTCCTCAATTTGCAGAATGAACAAAAAATAAATATTTTTTTATGCTCATATTGCCAAAATCAAAGAAAATTTTAGGATGCAGAGACAGTTTGTAATGTAGTTTGAAATGTAGGTATCTTCAGAAGGAGTGTCAAGATTTAAAAAAAAACAAAGGCATTCTTAAAATCTATCTGAAATACAACTGCAAGGTGATATGTTTTAACATGTTTTTGGACATTCTATGAAGTGTGCTAATTTTATTTTCTGCATATTGATTAGAAATAAGTATTTAAAAAACATGATTAACCTATTTATCAGTGTTTTGTGGTTTTAAAAGTATTACTTTCTAAAAAAAGAAAAATGAATCTTTCTTTTTGATTAGGAATACATTTTGTTTAGTTTTACACATGTAACTAAAAAATAGAGAGCAGTATAGACTATCCAAATAGGAAGTTTTTTAAATAACTAGAAATTAAATTACTGGATTTCAAAGGTAGTATTAATGCTAGGAATTTTTTTATTCCCTAATACTATAGTTTTTAATTTAAGAAAATTCAATTTCCATCTTCCATTAATATTCAGATTACTGTCTAAACCTGAAATAATTTGGCAATCAATTGCTTTCACTAAATGAATGCCTTCATCGCATTTTATTGAATATTTGGTTTGTAAAATTCACAATAGACTTGATTAGATTATTATTATTACTAAGAAACATAGTCATTTAATATTTTTAATTTTTAAAAAGTGATTTTTAGATTTGCTTATAATAAATGTGTTATTATAAAATGACATCTTTTCCATGTGCTACTTTATAATAAATATAAGCCCCTAACATCATCGATAATAGTTATTTTTTATTTCCACTTAATACATCTAGTTTATTATTTCTAAATGTAAGCTGACTGTTTCAGACGTCTTTAATGCTTTTTTGCTGAACATTAGTTACATTTTGAGGAAGACTGTTAAATAATCTAAACTTTCATGTTATATCTGAAAACAATTAACAAACAACTTATAATAAGTGCCCATGGAAAGTGATTATTATTTATTAAATGTGTTTACTACCCAGAATAATTTATTGCAATAGTTCTGTAATGACAAATAAATTTCAGTCAATAAAAGACCAAACAATTATTTTTATTATTAATATGTGTAGAAAAAATGTGAAATAAATTTTCAATTCGTTTCTCCTTATTATAGTTATCATCTCCTTTAACTGGCAGTCTGCATGCCCAATAAAGAATGTCTTCAATGGGGTGTTGGTGTTGGATGGGTAAAGAGTGTTTGAAGTGAGCTATTTAAAGTCTGTTTTGTTTTTACATGAGGTTTAAATATATTTGTTTTTAATTCAAAAATAAAGTTATTCATTAAATTTAGTGATTTATTTGTCATATATTTGTTTTTAAAATACAAATCATTCTCACGTTTCCTTTGTATTAAAATAATGTAATTTAAATTTCTGCAGTAAATCAATTTTAAATAAAACTCAGACATTCGCCTTAAATAAAGCCAACTGCAAAAAAAAATATCGACAAATAAAATAATATCGGTCAATTAACTAAAGATTTTGTATACCTTTAATACAGATAGTCGTTTTTTTTTACGTAGAAATATAAAAGATTATTATTTCATAATGTAACTGTAATCAGAAGAAATCATTAATATAGTATCCTACTGATTTGAGCAATGGTAAAAAGGCAGATTTTGAGCCTCAAGGTTTATGAATCATGGCCCAGCTCATTTCCAGAGCTCATACTTTTTGTCAACTTCTGAGCAGTAAACCATTCTACTATTTTTGCCCTGTATGATTTGATGTAGTGATAGAATCATAAAATGGTAGTACGTCATTGCTTGCTATATTTTCAAATGCAATTTACTCTAGAATTTCCTATGTAGAGCTAGATCATAAAGTAAAGAAATGTGTTATATCTTTAAGGTGCAAGGTAAAATTTATAGTGATAAACAATAATATTTTATTGCATAATATGTTACTGACCATTTGCATTACTTCAGTTAAAGAAATTATGTATATACAATTTATGGATATGTACATATGCTTGTAATTGTGTATCAAGGTGTTCACTCTTAGAAAGAATGTAATAATTTTGGTTGCTGTTATAGGTGATGGCAATTATATTAGATCTTTAGCATAATTAATGAGTCTGTTTATTCAAAATATATGTGTAATGTAAGAAGAGTTTCCATTATATGGCAGTTGATGACAAAACTCACTCAGATGTTGGTTTTTTAAACTTCAGACCAAAACTCCATTCTTAGGAGGGCCCCACATTTTCAAACTTCTAAGAAAATTTGATGATAGAATTTTTTGATAATAAAATATTTAATGTTTCAGAGATGTAGCGATATGGAGCCCAACTAAAAACTTTTTCTAAAATCCTGCAAAACTTTCAACCATCTTAGCTGATGATATTATGGGTATATATTTGCAAAAGAATGTACTAAAATCCACATATAGTTTGTTTACTTAGATTTTACTTGTATTTACTATTTGTTACTTATATTGGACCTAATGGTATGATAAATACTAGTTAATATAAGATAATTAATGAAATTATAATTACATCTACCTTGTGTGGTGTGAATTTAATGCTACCTTACTAAATTAAATAAACTGTATAGTTTGGTGCAGAAATATAATGATAGATCCTAGAAATCAAAGTTTATGAATCATAGCACCCTGCTACCTCTAAATTTTAAATTTCTTATGAGCTCCTAAGCAATAAACTTTTTGATTATATATATATATATATCAATTTAAATACAATATATATATATATAATTGTGTGTGAAAATATTCATATTTGTAACAATGAAATACTTATATATTATGTTTGGATTGTTATTTTAGCATATTTGGAAAGTGTTTGTTTATCAAGTGCACCTGATAAGATTGTTTAACCAAAACGTATATATAGCATAGAATGATAAATCTGTTATTTTATGTTGAATAGTAATTTATTATTTTATAGATTTATGTTTGCAATGTAGAGCACCAAGATATATGCATGCACATATTTCAACTCTATATAAGCTATTGAGCTTAGATTGAAAATATTATTGTGTTTTCAATTTTATTCTCATAGTTTTGTAGTTAAGTAGAGGTAAAACGTGGCTACTGGAGGGTTGCATTAGATCCTAAGATCTAGGTGCAGTGCTCTCAGATCCAAAGCTTCTCACTGATGAAGGCCACAAGGCAGAAACTAGTCCGGGGATATTGGATGAGTAGGCCCTAGATAGGGATTTTATGTACAAGCCTTCTAAAATCTATTGAATACTCTGGTTGGCACTGACTGGCACTACTATATGGAGAGTTTTGCCTGTTTTAAGAACAGAGGGAGTTTGCTTTATTGCCAAGTAATAACTTGTAGATTTATGACTTTGCGCTTGTCCAAATTATGATAATATTAAATAGTGCTAACACACTTATAATGTAAAGTTGTATAATTAATATCAATTAGTCAATTAAAATGGCTGAGCACTATGATTATGAGAAATATAGTTTCTCGAAAGTGCTCAGCCATTTTAATTGACTAATTGATATTAATTATACATTTACATTATAAGTGTGATAGCACTATTTATTGTCAAGTGTAATTTTTAATTTATGAAAGCATCCTGAAATAATAACTTACCATACTTAAGACTACAGTAATTAAATGTACTCTAGACAATATTCAATAGTCATGTGGAGTCAGCTTATTGAATTCATATTTTATTCTCAATAGCCTGATCTTCAAATCTCTGTGCAGATCGAGAATGCATATTTATACCTGAGGATTTTTCAAAAAAGCTTAATGTGTTTTTATGTAGCTGTCCTAATGCCAAATTAGCTATCAATATAATATTACTTAGTAACTGAGTATCTGGATAGTGAAGCAAGTTCCAGGATAAATGTTTTTGTTAAATGAATTTTAGCACACAGTCATAAAATAAAAACTTGATTGTAAAAAGATAGGTTACATATCTACACAATGTCTGCATACACATTCATGTGCAAGGGCTTTTTCAGAATTCAGGTGCAGAGAAATAATGAAGATTAGTCAAATGTTAGGTGGTCTACATTTTTAAAATTTAATTCTCTAAAATTACTAGATATTTATTCAAGTGTCAGTATTTGGATGTTTTGTTGAATTGATCTCTAGTTATCTTAAAGAAAAATCTGGAACTTAATAGGAATGTAAAAAAATCAAATTTTACTAACATCCTGGGCCTACATCTTGGTCATTCCAAGCTTCAAACACCATGAAAATGCTTTTTAAATCAAATGCTTTTTTTTTATAATCTACAAATCCAATAGTAACTTATATTTACTGATTTTTTTTATAACTCAATACTTGAATGTGATCTATTGTGTTAAAACCATTTTTAAATACAGCTTTTTTTGAAGTTGATTAGAATAAGAATCCAGAGTTTTCCTAGATGAATTGTAATTATCTCCATAGAGATTTTATATAAAACTGATATGAGTGATATGTTTGTAATTTGTAATATCTTGTTTATTATCTTTTTTAAATATCAATATTACTACTGCATTTTTCCAATAATCTGATAATCTTTATCATTTAAACATTTATATAAAGATTTACCAACAATATTTCTATTTTTTCATCTTCTTTTAAAATATCAATAATAATTTCAGCATTTTCTGCAGCTTTTCCTTTTTCATATAATAATTGTAAGGGATACTTTGTTTTTTGTTCTTTATCATCATCATCATTATATAATTCTTTATAGAACTAATAGTTCCAACTTTTCCTCTTATTGCTGCAATAATTACCAATATGCTATTTTACACTTTTGAGACTTATTTTCATCTATAGCTTTTCATCACCAATTCACAATTATATTTTGTTATGTCATTATTAACTCTTTTGTTATTATTCTATAAAACTCTAGATATTCAATTGTTTTTAATGGATCATTTAAAAAAAATCATATTCTTTCTTTTCTTTACACATTGGCTTTTCTCAATAGATTAGTAATAAGTTGTGGTTTTTTTATACCAGGTAGTTATTGCTTTTTTAATAGAGTATCACTTACTAAATGCTTTTATTGAAATTGAAAAAATTTGTTTGTTTATTTGTTAATTCACTAGAGGGTAGTATAAATATTTTTTCTTACAATTTAATATTTTTTAATATAAAAAGATACTAAATACGATATATACATAAAGAATATGCATAGTAATTTACTGCAGAAATATCTAATGATATATATATACACTGTGTGAGAAATTGATTTCAAGTAAAATTATATGTATTAAGTGAAGTCCATTTACAATATAGTTTTAGTGAACATTTATTTAAAAATTTCTAATCAAAGTAAAAATATTAAACTTTTCATTTAAAAGAATATTTCATGTTTTTAATCACTTATATACACATACATTATTATGTATATATAAAATATGATATATACATAAGAGGTATACATTTTAACTTTTAACATATCTAATTATATATATATATCAATTGTAAGTATCCAATCAATTTAAAGTATGATATAGTTTTATATTTTCATTTACTGTGCCATTACTAAAAATTTAAAAATAATGGATACATTTTTTATATTAATTAATTGTGTATTAAAAATAAAAATAAAATAATTGTTTCTTCAACCATAATTAGGGTTTTTAGATTTAACTTGAAATAAAACCATGGGGTCCATAAATTAATTAAGTCAATCCCTATTTTTTAGAACAAGGGATTGTCTTAATTAACTTCCTGATGCCCATGCTTTTATTTCAAGTTAAATCTAAAAAACCCAATTGTGATTGAAGAAATATTTTTTACTTCTTTTTAGTACAAGGTTAATAAAAGCATTTCATATGCAATTTTTTTTATCTCTGTTATTTTCTTATTGATTTCAGTTAAGTTTAAAGTATCTTCAAAGTCTCTAAATAATTTAAAAATAGTTTGTAAGTCTAATTTAAATTCTTTGGAATGTTTTTGAAATTTAGGAATATCAAGTGTTTTAATATTTGACTTTCATAATAGTTTTCATCTTTCCAGTTTTACATTAACATGTTTTACACATCTTACTAATTGACAATCATTTTCTATGTTGTATCTATTAAGAACCTTACAATTTTGAAACACATTTGTTGTTAGTCAAAATATAATCCAATTCTGTTGTACCTTCATTTGAATGTTTTCAAATCTATTTTATTTAAAATGTTTTTCAAAGAATGAATTTATAGTGTATAGTTTTTTCTTGTTTTTTTGTTATAAACTTCATAGGCCAGTGTCTTCTCTTATTTCTATCACTGTGATTAAATTTATTCACAGCATTTTCATCTTCAATTCATATACCAATTCTAAGATTAAAGTCTCCTGTGACGGATTTAAAATGTTTGATTTAAACAAAATCATTTAACACATCTGTATAAAAATCATGTACTTCATAACAATAAGAACTTGATGGGACATAAAGCTTAATTATCTGCATTTGGTATCTTCTATTAATTTTAATAACTCATTTTGCCACATTGTGTGGTATATTATCATTCTCTGCAGTCATATTCTTTCATTTTTATTTATAATAATTTCAATATATGAATCTGTATATATATAAACATTAAAACTTGGCATTGCTTGTGAAAATATATAGAGAAGCAAACATTATTAAATAATATATAACAATTTTATTTTTTTAATTAAAGTGGAAGGGGGATATAATTTTCAAATATTATATGCAATATTTTTGTATTTATAAAAAGTAGAGCATAATGAATTGAATAATAACACTTATTTTAAATACAAGAAAAACCAGTCTATTTGATGTTGAATATGTGTATAGCTTGTCATTTTTAACTTAAATTAATAATATTATATAATGACACATCATACTTCGATTTTTTATCAATTTGTGTTAAATTTGAGTTGTGTTTTTTTTTTATTAATCTATATGCATTCTTCATATTTGTGATCTCAAATTCATTACAATGATTTTCAATCAGTACATTTTAATTGACTTTTTTTTAATCTAAGCTTGGAAGTCTGTGATCAAATCCTCTTTAATTACATCTGGATTAAGTATATATACTATATTTGTGTTAATATAATACTAAATGCAAAAAATAAATAAATCATGTGATCAGTTGATCCAGAGAGTGCGAGACATTTATACACCCAAGGAGCAAATTGAGCACAATGATTTCATTTTATCAAACTGGGATTTTTTGTTGTTTTTACTCTCTTCAGTTGAAAATCATTTCAAAATTCTTTAGCTTTTAAATCCACCATTTAATCAATCACTAAGATCACGAAACATTTAAGAAAGCCTGTGGTAAGGCATGAACTGAATTCAACTGATCAAAAACTTCTTTTTATTTCAATATAGTCATCATTAGATTCACCAATTCATATCTGCATTAAACACTAGAATGTTAAGGAGATAGCAATTGGCATTAAACTACCACTAACATTGGTTCACTATTGCCATCTGCTTATAGTACTCAAATTACTACTTATCCTAGCCTGACTTTAGGCAGAAAACGACATGCACATATATTTTTGGTACTTATGTATTTCTTTGACTATGAGATATTACATACATTTGCAATACGTTTCTAATCTTACGATCGTGGAAAATAATGTCTCCACTGGAGCTTGTGATAAACTTAATCGATCAATTTGGAAAGATTATAACGGATCGTTTTCGATAGCAGTCAGTTTCCAAACTTTAATCATTTACTTTTGTAAAAAAATACTATGCACATTCCCTTTGCAAGAATTAAAGATAGGCAATATATCATGTGTACACATTACTTTCATCAAATGATCGATTACTCAAGCTTACATTTTTTCTTTATATCACAATATGGTTTAAATCGTAAAATGATGAGCAAAACCAATATTTGGACGAATTATTTTCTCCTCATGGGAATATTATTTAATATTTACTCACAAAATTAATTCATTTTCTTTTTAGTAAATTGTAAATATGTTTAATTGTGTGCGACTTTCTTTACTGCTGGACTAATACGTATCTTATTATATATATATTTTACATTCTCGGACATCCGTTCCTGTTTGATAGTATACCTGTGCCTTTGATCTGATTCAAATTTGAATTAAATAAACTTGGAAAATTTTTCATCAATCGTAAGATTTTTTTAAGTAATTAACCATAGCTAACACCATTACCTGAAAATCGCTCAAATTCTTGATTGTTACTCTATGAGATGTGTAGTTGGAGAAGCCTTTCCCCTTGTAGTACGTTATTTAAAGTCTGTTTTAACTTGTATAATATATATGTCACAGTATGTTTTTTGGACGAGTCGTTTCATTTGTATGTATATAAAATGCGTTTTTTTCTACTTTGATGGTTTTAAGTAATTTTTTTTTTTTTACAAAATCGAGTTCAACTATCAAAAATTCAAATTCAGACGTGTATAATTTTATCATATTAAATTCAACATGTCAAGATCATTAGGTAAGATAATTGCATATTAAACCAAACATTTACTTGAATTTACATTTCTTGAATATTGAAAAGCTTTTTACTTTATTGCTTGTTCTTTTATCTTCTCTATTTTATTTTCAAGCCTTTGAAAAAAAAAAAAAAATGTTATTCAATTTCTAAATCTTTATTTTAAAAAATATTTGCTTCTGACGCGTAGAGGCATGTTTCTTTATTTAAAAATTTATTCAAACAAATATATATAACAAATAAATTTATAAACGCACGATAAATTTTTTTTTTTTTTAATATATTTTTATTTTTCAATAAAAGTTAACAATTTTCCTTTAGGAATGTTTATTTCTAAAACACGAATTTTAGATACTTGCATTTAATACTTTTTGTAATTTATATGTTATCATATATTTAACCTCTCTTCCATTATCTTTCAATTCTTAGTAATTGTATGAGAGATATTTATTAAGTAGATTAATTTGAAAGCTCTTACTGATTATAGACCGGCCAGATCTTAAAAATCAAATGATTCAGTAGATCCTTACTAAAATGTCTTGTATGTTAAGCCATTTCAAATTGTTGTTTGATATTTAAAATTAAAATAAAACTCACTAAATTATGATCTTAATACCCATAAGATTGAGACACCTATAGCGGAAAAATATGCTATTGCAAAAATGTTTTTATTTCACCAATCAGGATTCAACATTTGATTAACCCCGATTAACTTGGAATCTCTAGTATCTATTTGCCAACTAATAATTAGATGAAAACAGAATTGATTATAAACTATGGAAAGAAAAAAAACTTCCTAGCTTATCTGCAATTTCTAAAATTTTTAAAATTCAGCAAACCTCAGATGATGAATAAAGCAGGCTTGCAAAAAGCCAAGAAGCTCTTGACAATAAATCAGACCAAATTTAAATTAGATCATGTAGTAATGAAATAGATGTTATTCAGTTCAAAAACAAGCATCTGAAGTACTATAAGTTGGAAGTATGCCTTTTGCATAACAATGTGTTTTCTTATGATGCAGTCACCACATGGAAATGGTTAAACATTATTGGCGGAAAAATTTTTGACTTTACTTTTTCTTATGTAATAGTAAGTTAAAGACCTGGAAATTGTGATGTAAAAATTATAATAAAAGGGTAGTTTAATGAACTCCCAATGAAATTTTATGATGGAGATATAAAAACTCTTTTTACATGCACAATTATTATTATCATTTTTACCAATTCTTGATTCTTCTTCAAAAGGAAAATATCTCCAAGTTGAATCTAGTTTCCTTGATGTATAGCTTCTTCAAATTTAATCCAGCTCATATATAGTCTATTTCTAGGACTTTTCTAATCTTTTTTAGTAACATATTTTGCCTAGATCCATTTCACTCTTAATATTTTTGATGTCAGTGATACCTGTTTGTTGTTTCCCCCCCATATATTTCATTATTGATTTTTTTTCATATTGGCCCAGCATACATTTCCCCACACTTTGTTGAATAGTCTGAAGTCTCTGTTCTACTTTTCTATTAAGTTCCCCAAATTTCAGATACATAATGTAATAGGTGGATAATTATAAGTAAGAATTACATGCAAAAAATAATTTGTTATGTTTTAAATACAAACCACGGACTCAGTATCTATAAAGGCATGGTACTTATCTTTGTGGAATGCTGCATCATAATTATCCTCATATTGCTTGTTTTTACAATTACTATATTAACACTTATCTGACCAGCTTAGTATCCACCTGGGACTTCTAGCTGATATTAGTCAGGTACTCATTTTCCAACCACTTCAAGATGACAAGTTGGGTTGTCTAAAGGCTGATTATCTGAAAAGATTCAAACCTGCTTACATCTGAAAAAATTTGCAAAATCCATTCAACCTAGACTGAAAGCCCAAATTATGGTCATGGCAAGAAAATGCATTATCACTATGCAATGATGTAATAAAGTTGTTGATATTTAAATTTATTTCACTGATAATGTTTACTTTATTAATAACGCTTGAAAAACTTTTATCACATTTTTTTTTTGTATATATATGTAATAAAATAGCTATTTTTTTCTCGTGTCATAGCATCAGCCGGGAAGCGAACACGCTAAACCGGGACAACTGCTTGTAAAGCAGCTGCCACTGACCTCTCGACCACCAATGCTATTTTTATGCCTAAATTTTTTAAAATCTTGTTTAGTATTGAAAGTAAGATTTTAAAAAATTTTAAATCTTATTTACTATTGTATATCTCATTGTAGACACAGTTCAGTCTGATATTTCTAATGAGCAATAAACCATTCTATTATTATTATTCAATATGGTCATATTTTTTAAGACTAACTCATGTATCAATTTCCAGCACTCCTATATCTATATTGTCCAGTATTTTTTTCTCTTTAATAATTATAAAGCCTTTGGAAAATGAGTGTTGTGATATGCTTTCATCTTCATTACGTTGGAATTAGTATAGTCATTATCCATTTATGTTAATTTATTCGGAATAAAAATTAGTTTCAAAAACTATTTCATGGCATTTCATTTTCTTATTAATAAATTATTAATCGGAGTGAATACTAAATTGTTATTCAATCAGCTGATTTAATTATTATAAAGAGTTGTAGGAATACGTATATTCTTGTAGCTTGTAATATAAAACATTATAGTGCGCAAATTGTGTACATATATATATCTTTACCTAAACTCTATATCAAATTTGTGATAAGATCATAAAAATATTTTTATATGCAGTTAAAATGTTAAATTTAATCTCTCATCTCTGTTTATTAAACATTACATGAAAAGAAGATAGATCTATTTGGAAAGCTCTTTGCGCTATGGCTCGTTCTTTTTCTCTTCTCTATTTCATTTTCAATCAAACCTTTGAAAATAAAAACAGCTATTCAATTTCTAAAAATCATTATTTTTAAAAATATTGACTTTTAACTTGTAGAGGCATTTTCTTCTTTCTTTATTTAAAAATTTTTTAAACAAATATTTTATAGAAAACATAAATAATATAAAAGTTATGTGCTGATAAAAAAAAAAAAAACGTTTTTATTTTTATAATGCTGCTTGACTGTTATACAATTTCATAAAATACTTTACTATATATAACTAACTATTACCATCGTCATCTTGTTAAATCTGTTCACTTTAGAGCCTTACTTTTACAGGAGTGATTTATAGAAAAAATTATTATATGATGAATTTTTTATTATTATGATATCCATCTATGAAGTAGTAATTTTCAAGCTCAACCAATATATATTTGGCCTACTTATTCAATTTAATTTAATTTCTAAGACCCTTTTGCTTTTGTTTCAATATGACTGCTCCCAACGACAGAAATAATATTTTTGATATTAAATATGGAAATGTGTTTTACTACATTTTAAGGTATATATGTTAGGCTATTGTAAGTTCAGGATTTTTTTCAAATATCTCATTCATAGCAAATCTATAGTTTTATCTCGTTATTGATGTTAAATGGGTGTCTAGCTATTTTTAGATAGATGTTGAAACATGGAAGGAAAAAAAAAAAAAATTCTAACTATCTCACATTTGATTAGCCTAGGGAGTGATGTGATTTTTAATGATTTTTTGGATGGATGCTGAAGAAGCCATTTCTTTAAAGAGGATTGTTTAAAATTGTGTTTTTTTTTTTCATGCGTCAAAGTATCGGTCGGGAAGCGAATCCGGGCCAACTGCTTGTAAGGCAGCTGTGCTGACCACTCAACCACTTGTTTTAAGTACAAAATTATCATTTTGGCCTATGTCTTATTATTATGATCAGTGCATTTGTTCCTAGATAAAGAATAGTGATTGGGGGGGAACGGGACTAAACCACTAAAATTTGAATATGAACTATTTTATAGAATTTAATAAAATAATTTATTTTTTATTATTTAATAACAATAATTGAGATCTTTTTGTTCAACATACACATTTATATTAGATCAGATACACATATGAAGGATACCCCAAAATAACTGGACTCATTCTCTGTTTTGCACATCTGTTATAGTATATGCTTCTGCTGCTATATATTTTTTGCAAAACCCTTCTGCATTAATCTGGGAAATGACATCACTGTGTGAAATTATGGTGCCACATAGCACACTGTTTTGTAAAGTGTGTTTCACATATTTGGCAATTTTTATAATAATTGAAAAGTTCAGACAATGTGAAATTCTATTTTTGTTTACAAAAAATGGCAGGGAAAATATTTGTAATGCTTGAAACAACAGATGCAAACAAATTGATCTTGTAAAACATAAGTTTATGAGTGATGTTAAATTTGCCATGTCCCTAAAAAAATAGCAAGTGAAGCCCAAAGTCAAAATTATGCTGATTTTTTTTTTTTGACACAAGCAACATTTTTCATTCAAATTTTGTTTATAATGGTCAAACATTTTATCTGAAAGTTCTGAAATTTTTACATGATACAGTAAAATGGTAAAGAAAAGAGTGCAGCTTCACCCTGATAAAGTCTCATCTTTCAAAATCTTGAGTGTGAAACACTTTTTAATTAAATTCAGCATCAATCATATTTTCTCAATTTTGTTTCATGTGATTTTTTGTAGTCTCTCAAATGAAAAAATCTCTCTCTTTTTTTGCAGACTTAGATGTGGTAAAAAAATGCTGCAGGCATTAAAAAGCATCACTTTACAAGTGTTTCTGGATTACTCTGATAAAGGAAAAACATGTTTAAACCAGGGTATTGCCTCAAATGGACAGTAATTTAAAGGAGATTAAATTTATAATACTTATAAAATAAACATTTTTATATTATAAGATTCCAGTTACTTTTGGACATCCCCTCATATAACAAAGTGCTTCAGTTTTATTATTGATAATAATTCCAAATTTTTTTATCTTGTGGAATGTTAGGCTGTCATATATATAAATATATGATAATTTACAAACTAAATTAGTGTAAGCTTTATATTAAAATCTTTATTAAATTATACAAATTTGATATTTTTAGTAATATTTTTATTTCTTTTAAATGTAAAAACAAAGAAATGAAATGATTTTTTTTTACTTTGATTTTAAAATGCATTACTGTATTTTATAACATCAATCTAAGAATATATTTGGTTTATCCAAATTAATTTTAAAACATTTTTTTAACTGTAATTTTTTGTATATTTCAAAGCAATCATTAATTCCTAGATTGAATTATAAACATTTCAAGACTTGTTTGAAAAAAGAGAAATAGTTTTTGATAAATGTAGAATTAATTAATGTTGTTTAATTACAGGGGCTTTGATCCTAGACTTTCAAGCCCACTTCAGCTATTTAATCTAGCTCATACAACTGATACACATGACTGTGCACATGTGAAAAGATAAATGATCTCCAAGTTGGTCCAGATCATCATCTCTCAAACACACATACATAATCAGTTCTTGTTGTATATTAAGATAACAAATCTTCAAACATTGTCTTGCATTGGTGGTCGAGAGGTCAGCGCGACTGCCTTGCACTTGCAGGCAGTTGCTCGGGTTGCGGGTTCGCGTCCCGGCCAATGCTATGACACTTAAAAAAAAAAAAATCTTCAAACATTAATACTCCACCATACAAATCATCAGCCTTCCATGCCATTGAATATCTGAAGATAGAATGCCCAAACCCCTTGATGATGCCAATATTATTGTCATGGTCAGGTTGACCTCAAGTCATTCTGACCTGTCCATAAAGGACCTTTCCCATTTAAATACACATTATAAGCTGAATCTGTAATATTTAAATACAGGTATATTTTATATCCCTGGAGTTTAGATTAATTATAGAGGATTTGAACCCAGACATTCAAGCTCTTTTCAGCTATTCACTCTATCATACAACTGATACACATGACCACACACATGAGAAAATGATAAATGATCTTCAATATACATATTTCATGTTGAATCAGCACTCATCATTTGGTCCAGATCATCATATTTCACACACTATATAGAGTGATTGGTTTATATTAAGATAACAAATGTTCAAACTTTTATGTACAGGCTTCAGTCTACTCCACCATCCAACTCTTCACCCTACCATGCCATTGAAAATCTAATAATGGAGTGACCAAATCCCTTGATAATGCCAATATTCTCATGCTCATGTTGACCGTAACTCATTCTGACCCTAATGTATAGGATGTTGTCCATTTAAATACACATAAGAGGGATGGGCAGGATACAGACTGAATCTGTAATATTTAAATATAGGTATACTTTATATACCTGGAGTTTAGATGCAATTATAGAGGATTTGAACCCAGCTTTCACGCTCCTTTCAGTTATTCAATCTATCTCATAGAACTGATATCCATAACCACACACATGTGAAAAAGATAAATGATCTTCAATTTATGGAGTTAATTAAAGATTAAAGATATCAAATTGCAATTTTGATAGAAAATCACTTATCTTATTTTTGTGTTGAATGTGGCATTCCATTAATGGATTAGGAAGATATAAAAGACCTCTAACATGTGTCAGTATTATAGTTCAAACTTATAATGAGCCAGATAGGTAATCTTTTTGGATAATGATGTAATTGAAGGATACTATCTAATCTCATTTCAAGTATAATTAAAGATGCATGGGTAGTTTATTTAAAGAATAAACTTCTAACTAGAAAAATCCCATTAAAAATTATATATCAGCATGAAGAAAACTGTCTAAGATATAATAATTTCAGAATCTGAGGGTTTGAAATTTCTGCATTGTCTAAAATAGGAATTGTATGAACTCACACTCATGAGCTAATGTTAATCTAAATGTTAAGAAACAATCTTTATTTTAAGAATAAAAGAATTCTCATGGTTTATCAAGTTAGTAGTAAATTATTAGAGAAATTTCAGTCAATGAAAACTTCCCATAATATGACAAAAGGAGCATCATTATTAATGCTTTCTTTATATTATATTGCCTAGTATAAGGTATTGCCAGCCTACCGTTCATTAGATATAAACCTTGAGATTATCACACATATTTAATTTTAATAAATAAATTTCATAAACGTATACAAGTAAATAAAATATAATAAATGTGTAATAAGTTAGAAAATTGAAATTAAAGAATAGGTGTAAATAATAATACTGTAAAAAGATAATAATGTATTATAATTTTTGATTAGATCCAAGGAGATCTTTCTCTGTTAATATTTTAGTTATGCTAACTAAATCTTGTTTTATGTATTTCCCATTTATAAGTTTGATCAAGGATATATATATATATATATATATATATATATCCTTGATATAAATTGACTATACATATAAATATATATATATATATATATATATATAGTAACCCAAAAGGTTAGTCATCATTAAATTGGCTCATGTTGGAAATCCAAGAACTGTGATTGAAAGGTCCTACCCCAGGTCATAAGAGTCTAAAATTAAATGGTACAATACAAAACTGTTACAATGCAATCCAGTCACAGCCAGGGTACACCACAAAAACTTGTCACAGCTTTACTTAAAGATACGTTAAGTTATCTAATCTAAATTGTATAAACCTTTTATTAAATATGGTTCTCCTTCATAACTGGATCTTAAAACCACATTTCCAAATCTTAATTTACAATTTTATTTACTTGAGATTCGATGGCCAACCATGGATAAGCTGGCATGATCTATAAAACTGCTAGTCATTACATCATGAATATGAGCATTTAATAAGATAGTAATAAATCTAATAAGCTTCATAACATAATTGGTTGTAGCTCAAATATTCTCATGCTCTAATTACAGAAATGTTCTGTAAAATAATGCTTTGCAATGGAAGGTGAGTAATATGAACTTTTAAGTTCTTTCTTCGTTAACTCAAATATCAAAGCAAATCAATAACAATGAAGCTCTTAATGGAAAAGATAAAATACTTGTTATAGTATTAGAGAATATGTTGAATTGTTATACTGGCCAGCACATTTATTATTAATTTAAGTATTAATGTCATAAATATCATTAGAGGTAACAGATTCTAGATAATATTCCAGAATTGACAAAGTGGAGATGATGCAGAAGGTAAATGGAATTTTATTACATCATGAACTACTCCAGAACCAAAGCATTAAAATATTTTCTGAATGTTTCAGTAGATCTTGTATACATCATCAAGGACAATATGTGCTCTAATATTTATTATCTATATACTACATTGGATTTCTGACTCTATGTGTGACAAATAACAATGGCACAGATAGATTAAATTATAAATTAACATTTATTTATGACTAAAGAAGCATTTAAATAGTAGTTGGTAACAATATTCAAAAATTAAATAAATGATAAACAACATAAAATATCATTATGTATAATTGTTCTACATGGATAATGTACATTAATTAAATAAATGAATAAAAATAAAATATCATCACATGTACTTAGTTCTGTACATGGATGTGTGTACTAGTTTCAGATAATACAATCTAAGATTTTATTGCAAGTGCATTGATTTAAACCAGGAATAAAAATGGATTCAAATATCCAGTCAATGGCACCTCCAATACATTGCATCCATACTTCAAAATTATAATAATAATAACAACAATTGGTATTAATAAACCTATGAATTTTGATCATAATGAGATAATAGATCAAAAGGGGAATTTGAACTTTATAATAAATTATGATAATTATCTCACTCAAATGATCTTTATGGCTGATAACTGAACATGTATGCGATAATCATAAGGATGAGGGATACAATGTAAGCATCATAATATATGGAGACTGCTCAAACATTTATATAACCAAGAGCAATAATATACCTGCAGATGTATTCATCCACACAAGGAATAATAAAGTAGTAAGTACTTGTGGTTTTTTTAACCATAAACAGAGCAAATGGTATAATTGCAGAATGTTCAGTGGATTAACCACCAGTGCTGAAACATACTTAAAGATTATACAAAATAATGGCAAACAATTATTCTGTGAATTAGACCACCAGCACACAAAAAAGCCATATAACATTAAAATAGTATTAACACTCACTTCCTTAATAAGATAGAAATAAATTATTCTCATTAATCTATCAGCTCAATTGGAAGACATGTGCCATCTTACAAACATGAATTCAGGCAGGGAATGTAATAAAACTTTATTATAGGCTGACAATAGACCAGATGGTATAAAAAATAATACCTAATATTATAATATGAGTATAAGCTCAGAATCCTGGAAAGACATACAGGATTAGGTCATGTGGTGACGATGCATTATAGATACATTGGATTAATCATTAAATCGTTATGCAAGCAATTGACTCTCTTTAATCCCTATCATATGCTCAATCATAAATCTAAGTTGACGAGTAATTATTTATATCAATAGATTATATAAATCATGAACCTCACACACATATAAAGAATATAAAATATAAATAAAACATAAAATACATATTTATTAAATTTCTACACTAGGTTCAAAGACATATTATTTAAATATGAACTATCAGTCAATAAATTAATAGCACATTTCTTAAACTTAATAACATATATAAATTATATATATATTTTATAATATAGAATCCTAAAAGTTGATTGTATTCTTCTTCATCTCCATTTGAAAAGAATATTTATAAATTAATTGATTTAAGCACAGGTCCTGTATACTCAAGATATTTTAAGAGGTAGGATATGTATAATTCTAATTGATTCAAATTATTCTCAAAAGTTAATGGAATTGTATTGCTTTATTTTAGGTGTGATTCAAAAATTGAAATATTTTACTACTTTTGATCTATCAGTGTTGAAGATTAAGAATGGTTGCTCAAGCAAATAATCCCACAAGTGCTATAATGGCCAAAATAGTTTCCTGGTTACCTATTATTTCTTTCCACAGCTAGACTATAATTTTAATAATAAAATAACTCACAATGTTGTTTCTAATGTAAGTTCAAAGTGGGATTATAATTAATTCTTTGTTGTTCAGACACTGGCACACAAAATATCAAAACAGTATTTCATTCCTCACATATACAATACTACTTTATGTGTTAAAGTCATGAGAGCAAAACTTTATCCAAAGTTAAATATGTAACACCACTATATGCATTAAAGTTCATAAAAGTAAAACATTTTATCCAAGGTTAATTATAATATTTCATTTTGCACATAGATAACACTACAATATGTGTTAAAGTTATGAAAGTAAAGCATTTTATCCAAGGTTAAAATATAGTCTGTAAGCAATATGAATTTTCAAATAGACTGATCATTAACACTGCTACTCCTGTTTTTGCAGTTAACAATAATTCCACTATATTTCAGTTGTAGACATTTGGAAGATTATTAGCAGCTAGATTCATGGTTAGAAGACTGTAATAGATTTGTTAAGATTTAGCTATACATTTTGCTATTAACACTTGATAATATTACAAGTTAAATTATTTAAGAAAAGTTTTAATTTAATTTCCTTCTTTGTCTTTAAATTCTCTCTCTTTTTTTAAAGATAATCTTTTGTTTTTATTATATGTTTAACAGTAAAAAAAAAATAAAGAAAAGATTTTTACTTTTCTTTTTCCACCCTTGCTGTTACTACAACCATTCTTAAAAAAAAATCTCTGGCAGTTATATTTTATTTCTTAGACAATTAAATTTTACATATCTGTTAAAATGAAAATGAAAAAGAAAAAATGTGTTTATCTTCTAATATTTTAAGAAATTAAATAAATCTTTTAATTAAACCAAAATAATCTCTGGGATTATTTGATGTGAAATGCTGTTGGTTTTCACTTTCAGGTTAAGAATAGTTTATCTAACTTAGTGTTTGGAAACAGGGCAAAACTAAAAGATAAAAAAAATACAATAAGGCAAAAAAAAAATGAAATTATATAATCTCATCATTCAATTAATTTGGATACAAGTGTCAAGTATACAAAGTGCTAGCTATGCTAATTAAGTCACCTAGAAGTAGAGAGAAATTTTAAACTAGTTCTACCAAGTTTTATATTTTGTACCAAAATATCAGGTTACAATATATATATTTAAATGTGTAAATATTGTAAATAAAATTATTTTAAAGATGTATCAAGTTGTCAGTAGCCTTACTGCTAAACACTATCCATGTTGTTATTGCTATTACTATATTCATACATTATTGTTATAGCTATCACCATCGTCATCACTTAATATGATTGGTTTTATTATATATTCAGCATATCATTAATCAATTTTGCTAAACTCTTATGTTGAGAGTATATAAAATCATAATATTGATTGAGTAAAATATTGTTGATATTATGCAGAAATGCTATTTTAAAATGATATATTAAAAGTAAAATATTCGATTTTAAAGAATAATATTTCAATAAGTTGTCAATTGCCATCATTCACTAAATCTGGTCATACTGTTCAGAGAGATTAAACTCAAATTGTTGTTATAATAATTGTGATCAAAATATTTTAAGATTATCTAATGGTTAAGCTGATTATTATGTCTATATTAGTATTATGGACTCATAGAGTTATTATAAAATTTAGAATTTTTATCTTTGTTTTTACTAGTAAAAGAGTCAAATATCTTTTATAGTAATTCCCTTTTTGTAGTGTAATTTTTTTTTTTTTTTTTTAATATTTGGACAGCATTAAAATCCCTCTTGTTGATCCCGATATACATTGTAAAATTATTAGATTTTGAAATTGTATGAATCCTGAGAAATTAAATTATTGATTAATAATTTCAAACTTTGATTTTGTTTGTCAGATTTATTTCTTAAGTCATTTGGTATACGGTACCTTGGTCTCTTATTTTATTCTCATTATTCTTAATAATTAATTAAAATTCCAAAGATTTAAACCTTCTTCTTTAATTAATTAAACTTAGAACTCTTGCTTTTATTTTAATAAATTAATATTTCAGGTTTCCATTTATTATCACCAACATTGTCATCATACTTCATCCACATTTTCTTTTTTTTAATTTCATCATCATCTCATTTTATTATCCCAGTATAGTTTATTCATCCTTCATTGATTCCCCATTTCATCACATCAACTATTCATTACCTTAACATATTCCCTTTTCTTCTTCTCATTCTTAGGTCTATTCATTATTCATTTACATTAGATAATTATTATTTGCTCTTCATTATCCTCTCTAATCTTGTACACTCATTTGTCATTCATTTCATACTGCTAATTTCAAGATCATTCACTTAACAGATATTATCCTGACTATTAATCACTTAGTATAACTGTAAATTAAACAGATTTCTTTTAACATTATTACCATTCAGGTATTAAAAGTTCAATTAGAATGCTTTATATAATGTCAGATTATAAGAGACTTAGGGTTAATGTACTGTAAGATCTGCAGTGTACAGTAATTGCTCCTATTCTTGCTCTACTCATATACTCATGCTTTATGCATGCTCTACTTATGTGCCATGCTCTATGCTTATGCTAACCAAGCCAGTTCTGTTCTTATATGTTGTGTTAGCTCTATTATTTTGTTTTAGTCATAATCTATTGTAGAGAGTAGGTGTTACCAATATATTGTAATGATATATAAATATGTCATTACATTAAATTAAAAACAACTAAATGCTAAAATTAAAATGTTCGTTAAACGTATATATTCGCACAGATACTAAACTTTAAAAATATTTTTTTTTTATAAATAAAAAAAGGTATTTGAACGTCCTTTTTTTTATAAAAAAAAGATTTAAATATAAAAATAGTTTAAAAAAAGAAATAACGTAAGTAAAAATAAAAACAGGTATTAATTAATTCCTGTAATCTGTAAATGGAAATGATTGTTTATTAATTATCCAAAAGCTGTGTAATTAAAAAGTCAGATGAAAAATAGATAAGAGAAGAAAGATTTTAGCTTGACCAATGGAAGCAAATAAAGGCCCGGGCCATAACGAAAAAAATGGAACAGTGACATTTTTGTTCATGGAATCCATAGGAGGACTATAAAAAGAAAAATATTGAGTTCCAGTGACTTTTTCCGGCTTGTTTTTTTTTTGAGGGTCATGATAGGATGCACATATCACACTCTCTCTCTATTTTAAAAATGAACTGACTGTGATACCAAAATGAACCAGCTAATGCTACCTCCGGAACATCTGACCGGGTTTTCAAATAAAGACTCCGTGGAAATATACATCAAGAGCAGTGATTTTTCTACTGTAAGCTATTGACATGAACTCTAAAATTTAAAAATAATTAAGAACTTTCGTTCAAGCTTATGAACTTATATCTGACTTTTAAGTTTAAAATCAATTGAAAATATTTAAATTTATATGTTTTGCATTGATAAACATCATTTCCCTTTATTTTTCTTATTGTATAAATTATTTATTGTATTAATACTTATCGTATAAATTATTTAAATGCATGAAATTTAAAGTTGGGTATAGACGTTGCATAGATTCGTTAGCGGTTAATTATGTTGCTGTTTCATAGTTGATTGGAATATATAAGTCATCATGTCACTGCAGTGTCTTATGATGAACACCATTGTGTTTTTTTTTGTATTCCCTATGCAATTGACATTAGCGATGACTTTGTATTTTGATCGGTTATGTTTATTTTGGAATGTTTTTAACCGTGGAATCTGTGCAGCCAATCTATACTCAACATTTTAAAACAAATTTTATAAAATTCATCTGTGCAAACATAATAAAAGTTAAATTTAAGTCAGGCATGAATGGCTGTATAGATTTTTAAAGTTATATATAGTTTAAGGGAGGGTAATCTTAGGTTATTCGTTTCGTAGTTGAATTGGCTCAATGGATTGGATATATTTGTGTAATTAGTAGATGTAGTATGAGATCCGCTACGGGCAGGATTGCACATATATGCCACATACCTTCTGTTTGCCTATGGATGGGTTTGTAAGACGGCAAAGGACCGCAGTCCATTCCTATGGAGTTTTATGTTTATTGTTCTACTCACCAACAGATGCAGCATTCCTGTTGGTGGAGGGACAATGTCTTCTCTAACTCTACTTACTGTTCAGACGTACATTCCTGCCAGTATAGTATTTTGTGTTGTCGTATTTTCATGCTACATTGAATACATAAATGTATCAGATGGATTGATGCCAGTTTGACTGTGAACTTTTTGGCCTAAGGTTAAATAAGGGATAGAATATTTTCTTTTCAAATTCAGAACTATGTAGTCTATTCATACTCGACCATCTAAATAAAATATTAAACTCATTGAAATTTATTTAAATGTAAAATTAAAGATTAATATAAAAATCTAAAATGTTAAACTTATTCCTCAAATTTAGAATGATTTTATATGTGCGTAAATAAATATTTTTATGTGTTAATTTCTGGCAGTGGCTTTTATTTATTTGTATTTAAAATATAAATTAAAGTTATATTTTATCATCTCTGCTACTCCCTAAGCTAGTGACTTGGGCTAACGATCTGAATATTTAAATAAAGTGGAATGTTAACAGCGCGTATCTGCCTACTTGGTTCAAATGCCTAGATGGCGCCCTGTAGTGCAGATTGCAGTTAGATTTGATCTTCACTTTCTTTTCGATTGTTATAATATATATATATATAATATTATAAATTGATGCCTATATTTTTTCAAAATAATGTATGCAAATTTATAAATCAATATTTAAAAATACAGTATTTAAAAGCTTATAAAAAATATATGTATAACTGTCACTTAGGAGTGCTTTCAACTAACTTGTAGCTTTGTCAACTATCACATTTAAAATGTCAGCTTTCCCATAATTCTGTGATCTTAATGTTTGCTGCTTGCCTATATATATATATATATATGATAAACAAAACAAGTTATAAATTTCATAACTTGCTTTTAGCTTGCATTTTATGATCACTAGATGGAGTTTTACCAATAGCTCCTAACAAGCTTTTGTTTACATAAACACCAAGAGAGATAGAATTCAATATCTCTCATTGTCTCCACCTCCAGACCAACTGTTTTCGAGCTAGTTGGCTCACATTAGTGAAGGGTCCTGACATGAGCCAACTAATTCAAAACTAGCTGGTCTGGAAGTGGAGACAATGAAAGAGATATTGAATTCTATCTCTCTCGGCATTTATGTAAACAAAAACTTGTTAGGAGCTATTGGTAAAGCTCCATCTAGTGATATATATATATATGTTGTTTAAAAGGAGATTGCCTTGACAACAGATTGATATTGTTGATTGTTATTGATATTAGGATTGTCTATGAGTTCACTGGTTTTAATGCTTATATATATATATATAGATCCTTGATAATGACTATAAGAAGGTAGTTGAAACATTGAAAACATGTGTATAATGTATTGGAATATATATAAGTTCATGGAAATAAAGATTTTAAAAAGAAAAAGGAAGAAAACAATTTTATTGAATTTTTTATATATATGAAAGATTAGTAAAAGTATATACAAATTAATTTTATAAAAACATTCAGGATAAGAGAAAAAGAGTTCGGTTATTATTATTGTATTTAAATTCTACTTTTTTATATTTATTTAGCTAATTAAATAATTTCTATTTGTAAATCAAATGTTTTAATATTTGTGATATGTTCAGTTATATTTCAAGTATTTTAAGTCATGTATTCAGTCATAATTAAATTTTATTTAATAATTTAAATATTTTAACAGCATGCTTTAGTTATCTTAGTGTGTGTTTGAAAATAGTATCTCAATCAGAAACATATTCGGATTAATTCTTTTGCAATTATAGTTGTTCAGAGTCAAGCAAATTCAATTAATATATATTATATACTAAACAATTGTTTATTAATTAATTATTTTTATTATTAAAATATAATCTTATCTCTTTATTATTGATTCAATATTTCTTTTATATATGTTATTTTTGATACTCTGATTATTTTTTTAAGCTAAGACTAAGTTCTGTAGCTAGGATTATAATGAATATAAATGTATGTAGCTTTACTAATTAGTTGCCTTGTTTAGAAAATAGATAATGCCCCAAATATAAATAGTTTTCTTTTTATGAACATGTATATGACTAGAAATTATTAAACAGTGCTGAATATAAATGGCTACATATAGCTAAATCCCCTTTTGATTTTACTGTGATTGATTTGCTATATAAAAAAGAGTATGATACTATCATAATTCTTTGTAATTTTGATCCACACATTCCATTATATTTTTGAGCATCAATATTTGACTATATGTGTGTGTATAACTTTTCATGGATTTTTATTATGAAGAAATAGAAGCAAGAAAATTATATCCATGTAAACAGAGATTATTTTATCTTTTAATATTGCCAGAAAACAATTACTTATTGATCATCATGAGGCTAAAAGGTGTCCTCTTTTACTTCAAACCCAAGTTATAAGGATTTAAACTCAGAAAGCTACTTTTTATAGATATAAGAATACATAAGACTAACATTATGAGAATGCAGAAGACTAACATCCTCCTTGACATCCTGCAAATAATAATTAATCTTTTTCAGAGTATAATATATGTAGAATTAGAAATTTTCATGATTTTTTAATTTCATAAAGAAATAGAAATAATGCGATTATACCCATGGAAACAGAGATAACTTTACATTTTGATATTTCCAGGAATATATATATATATATTTTAATAACAAAAAAAATATAATAGTAATTACCTTAGATGTTTTATTTGTGTGTGTATATATATAACAATAAAAATAATAAATATAACAGTAATTAACTATTATATACAGTCTTTCCTCAGCTGCCATTAAATTCAAAAAACATATCAGAACAGTTGAGGAGGATTAAGGAATTAATTGAAAGTACTTCTGTGGATTGAAGAACTGTATATAATAATTAATTAGCATTATATTTATAATTTTGATTGTTATTACAAACCACTTGGATTGAATTTGAACACTGGAACTATTACATCTCTGGGTTACCTGGTCTCCTAAATGATTTCTATATGTGTGTTTTTTATGTGAAAATTTTCTTATGTGAGGTTTTTTATGTAAAGATTGGTTACATGGATGTTTAATATCTGTGTTTAATTGGTTTATAGATAAATAATTAGTTATAAATTATTGTACTTTGCACTAACTATAATTTTTGATTAAAATGTATAAGTATTTTAGTTTTTAATGAATATTAATGTGAGCACAGCTATTTTTTGTATGTGAGCATAGTTTAATTTTTCTATGTATGCACATATGTATATTTTAATTTTTAATTTTGGATTTTTTATTTTTATATTTTAATTTAAATAGAATTTAAGCTTGATTAGGAGGGAATGTAGTTTTTTTTTTTTTTTTTGTTTGTTTTTGTTTGAATTTTGTCATTGATTGGGTAGATATTCTGTGTTAGATTTTGTGACCAATCAGGGGGTTTTTGTTAAATTTTTAATCTTTTACCAAATCTGTAATTTTTGATTATCGCCATTTTACTGTGTATTTTTTTTTCTTTCTGATGAAAACCAGTCCTCTGGTTGAAATATAATATTATTTATTGGATTTATAAGTCTTTTTTTTTTTGTTTTTATATATATATAGAGAGAGAGAAATACATAATTCTTTCTTCTTTAAATATAAGAATATAAAATTCTTCTAAAATGAGTATTAATTGGACAAATATATACCAATGATAGCTATCAACAGCAGTCAATATTGACCTTATTTCATTTTATACTAATCACAAGTATAAACGTTCAATATAATAAATTTGCTATCTCAACATTAAAATTTTTTCTATGCTTTGCCCATTTTGAGAACATATTGCCATTTATGTAATTAATGGATAGAAATTCTATTGTGCCAACATTGTCCAGAGTAGAAAGATGACTGGTGGCATGAGAAATTTGTGACAACTTGGGTTATATATATATGCTCTAAGTAATTGAAGATATGTATTTGAATGGCTTTATTGTCTGAGAGTTTATAAGAACTTCAAGTGCTATCAGTGGAATCAATCCTATGTCTTCACATTCTAGAATCTGATCCTCTATTACTGTGCTAACTTGCACAGGCATTTAAGATAATAAGAGACAAAGAGCGGAGAATGGCATCAGGAATACCGAGAGAAAAATAGAATAGACTATTTGCATTGCTGACGAGACATCATCATATCCTAAAAGATTGCAGAAGATACCTTTTGGTCTGACACTTTATTATTTATAGTTCACCTTTATATGTAATAATCAGCTAATTGTAGTGCCATTAATAATAGGAGTTACAGCCTGGTATAAATATCCAAATATATAGCAGCAAGGCAACATTTCAAATAGGCCTGTAAATAAATAAATTATTAAATGTTTATGCATTTATTAATTAAACTTGGTTATATATGAAAATTGAGTAGTTTAGTAAATACCTTGATGTTTTGATATTTTAAGTGAATCAGCTCTTAATTTAATCTCATTAATTGTTTTAAAAGCAAACATAAAAGAAAAATCAAATCAAATTATCAGTTAAATTAGTATAATTAATTTTTATTAAGTTTGCAGCAATTTAAATTATGAATTTATTGTCGAACATAAAAAAAAATAATTTTAGAAATAAAATTTAATAACTAAAATCTCAACCTTGTATATATATTTTTAAAACTTGCATTTATAAATCACCTTGCTACTGATGTCTAGTGACAGCTTTCTATAAACATGATAAATTAGAGTTCATCTTAAAAGAATAACGTATCTTTTATAATAAAACTAACTTTAAAAAAGATTTTTATATTAAAAGCTATTAATTGATTCATAATAATTACCAGTTTCTCTATTTCTTTTTTTACAAAAATATTTGTTTCAGAACAATAAAAAAAGTAAAAAATAATTTTCTGACATATTACTAAACTTGCTAAAGTGAGGCTATTTTTAGTAATATGATTGATGCTTTTCAATCTGATATTTCTCCAACCAGATGTTTTTACTTAAAATATTAATACATGATTTAATGTTATAAAATACTGCACTTCATGTAAGAAAGGTGTGATGAAAATAGAATATATATAGTAGCAACTACACATTCATGTCAGAATGTTAAATTGTCAACGTAAGCATGAAATGTCATATATTTAGTCTAACTCTTTTAATGAGTAAACATTGTTCATCAAATGCATATTTAGTGACAAGATCATCTGCATTTTTGCAATAGGAATGGAGCATGAAACAGAGATGGATAAATAAAAATTTAAAGAAATTTGGAAAAAAATTCGCGTATTTACATATATTATCAATAAAGTGTTAAAGCTAAAAAATTTGTATTGCTTTTGCGTTTAGAGAAATAATATTTCAATTTACTTTTTTTGATCTGTAACTATCTCTTCTGTTTTCACTTTTTTTAAATTTCAATTTTTTTTAATCTACTTTTTCTGTATACTTATATCTCTATGCCATACATATCCATTTAGCTGTATTTTAATTGCAAACATATATAAAATGTAAAAAAAAAAAAAGTTTTAAAATTGTAAACTCATCAGAAAATTTAATTTCAGTTTATACTTTTTGACACAATTCAAGATCGTTTTATAGCTCTTATTTTTCTGCCATTACTAAATCAATAATTTTCATTTTATTGCTTACAAAATTCACCTTTTAATTTTTTAAATTCTTTTGTAAAACTATAAAAAATATTTTATAATGTTAATAAAAATCAGTCATATGTCACATGACCTATATAGCTTGTATTACCAATATGTAATATATAAAGAGCATGCTAATAGCTCTAAACAAGCTTATTTATTTTATTTTTTATGATAAATGCTACAAGAGAAAATACCTGAAGCCTTTATCGATGATGGTCCCCATCCCCAGACCGGTTTCAAGCTATGACTTTCATCAGTGAGGAGCTAGGACATTAGATTCAAAATATTAACTCAAGCCAAGCATTTATCTAATTCTTAAATATTAAGAAAAAGATCCAAATCTTCAGACACCTACATGGCTTAAAACTCAGCTCTTTAACCAAAGAAACTATATGAACCTGAACTAAGTGCATGTAATATTGTACCACATCAAAATTCAGAAAAGATAAAAAAATACCAAGAATAAATTATATGTGCTATTAATAAAACTCAAAGAAATATTATTATTAAACATGATCACATATTGGGTTTCAAGATGGAAAAAGGATACTGTTTTTTCATAAAATTAATAAAATTCATGAATTTTAATGTTTTTATTTTTTGTTTCATTTACATTTATTTTTGAACAGCATATAATTGAAGTAGTATATATTGATGCAGTTCATATTATAGTTTTATTATATATGTCAGTTTTTAATAATCTATTAAGTATGCACTTGATAGGTATTGGCTGGAAGATGTAATGTCATCAGTTTTTAATCTAGTAAACTCTGTATATAACACACAAAGTCTGCTTGAGCATATCATTATTATTTAATAAATATTTAAATGATTCCTATTTATTTTGTATTAAAGTAAAAATTATTTTAGTTCATTCAATCTTAGCTGCAGACTTTAATAATTTTCAGATATATCTGTAATATTCTTTTGCAAATGAATAATAATCTTCATTTCTAATCATCCATCTTCTTTTACTTCTGTGCCATGATCTTTTGCTTTCTAGAATTTAGTATTAATCTCAGTTTATGTTACAAACATACAGTCTTAGACTTTGTTTGACACACATTTTGAATCAATTAAGACCTCTTAATTATACCAATCTCACAAAGTTTTCCAAATGAATGAACATTCTTGATGATGTACCTTATAAAAATTTACTCTGCAAATATGTATTCTTTAATTAGTCTTTGGAGAGTTATATGTATTATGAGATTGTAACTGAGAATGTTTAATTAGTTGAAATGCATCTGAATATCTATTAAAATATTTTTGTTTTCTCTAAGCTATAAATATGTTTGAAATATAAAAGTATGATTGATCATTATTTTAATATATATATCCTCAAAATTGAATGTTGTTTTTGTAAAATGCATGCATAGTAAGAGAGAGCGGTCTGAATTTCTGCACTGATAGATTGTTGTAAAACGGTGAAGATGAGAAAGGCACTAATAAAAATCAAAAATTTGAAAATAGTTTATATATATATTGAATATAGAACAAAATATGGTTACAATATAAAACAGTCTTTATTATTGGAAAAGATGTATTTTGAACGTATGCTAATGACAAAATATTCAATGTGCATATAAGAAAGTGAGTTATAATGCTGCAAAAGTAAATCAATTAAGAAATGTTTAATTAAACTAAGTTTAAAAATAAAGCTTTTTAATAGAGATACACACACATATATATATATATTAATTGTAAAGATCCTAAAACTTACCTTATATGGAAATAAATTCCTAAGACATTTAATTAATTTGTATAAATCTTAAAACTTACCTTATATAGAAATAAATTCTTAAGAGTTTAACTAATAGTGTAGATCTTAAAACTCATCTTATATGGAAATAAATTCCTAAGAGAGTAATTAATTGTATGCATAATTAAAAAGCTAAGAGGAATTTCATTGTAGATAAACTCTTAATACATAAATTAATTAAGAAAACTGATTAAAACCAAAGTCAAATTACTCCAGAAAAGATAAGGAAAACAAAAAAAGAGATGGATATAAAAAGCTAGAGAAAAAAGATTGGACACTTTTTGTGGTTGCTGTTCAGATTATCATTGGTGGATATCATTCCCAAGATCTCAGCTCCTGTAGGTAACCAAGCTGATTAGGATGTTTAGCAGACCACCCCAGTCTTATTATTTTGAAATGCCTCAAGGGGCTTGCTGAGGGTTATGTTTTTTTAAAAAGCTATAGATTATGTAGTAGGTAAAATACATCATTGTTTACCTTATCTAAAAGAACATTTTATTCATTATTTGTTATTTAATTTCGGAGTTATGCTCACACAAGGGCCATCTAATTGTATATTGGTTTGATTAGAATTGTCTAATTGTTAATAAATTGTCTTAATACTATTTATGCATGTGTTGTTGTTAACATCAAGTATGTATTCTTGTGTGCTGGATGCCCGGTCATAGTCAGGGACAGCAAATAATTGGTGCAGTCATTTCGAACCTAGGGAATAGAAGAGAGTTAAAGCCATTAGTAAATTAGCAGTCAGAATTGGAATTTAGTAGTTATGAAAATAGTAATAAGGATAATTAACAGTAATATAAAATGAATTTTGGGCAATATAACATAGTGGAATTCGATGTTAGTATCATGTTGGAATGGCCATTATATATTATGCAGTTAGAGAATTTTTTTACATTAAACTGTATTGAAGATAGCAAATGGAAAATAATGGCACTGATGTGTTTTGCTGGTATTAATGTAATAGAGGTCATAAATAGATTGTTTGAGATACCTATTACAGAGAAAGTAAAGTATGAGGACTTAAAGAGAATAAGTGATCATTTTAGCCCTCATCCATCACATCATATATTTTGCTTAACCCTGCAAAACAGGAAGCAGTTCAATGGGAAAAAATTAAAGAGTATAACTCAGCTCTGAGGGAATTAGCTAAAGATTGTGGATATGGAGATTTTGTTAAGGAAATACTCATAGACCAGTTATTGTGGGGTATGTCTGATGATAGGCTTAGACATCAACTTCTTACAGAGTTTGATATCACTTATGATATGCCCATTAAGAAGAAAGAAAGGCATAGCGTACAAACTAATTCTTGAACAAGTTCAGGTTTTTAGAACAAAAACTGAGAAAATGAGAGTCTTCAAGACAGAAAATGAGAGTACCAGACTATGGAAAGCTGAGCGCAGCCAGAATTCTAAAATAAGGATATTTTTGTTGTGGTAAAAAAGAGTCCTATAGCAAAAGGGTGCAAGTGGCTCAAAGAAATGTGCTTTAAATGTGAAAAAAGGGGCATTTAGCATATATGTATAATCAGGAAAGTAATATCAAAGGGCAAAAGTAAATTACCAATGCAAGAAAATAGGGGTGGTACTCACATGATTAAAAACTTGAACATCCAGGGGTTAAATCAATTAATGATTAAATTAGTATTTTGTGGAAAAGAACTGTTGATGGAGAATATGATTACAATATAAAACAGTCTTTATTATTGGAAAATATGTATTTTAAACCTATGCTAATGAGGATAAATAATGAATTGACCGTCTAAAGGAAAAGTATAACTTTTATTCAAGTTGAGAAAATTTGTTATATTGCAGTTATAATTTTATGATCCTTAATACTTATATGATCATTCAAAATTAACTTAGTATTCGTATTCTTCTGTTATGAATAGCTAGCAATCCATTTACTGAATAATAATTGGATGGAGTCAGTAAAGAAAATTATAGGCTTGTTTAGAAAGTTTCAGTTACCCATAAACTTTAAATTTTTTTATTCATATTCAAAGTATTGGTTATGACCATGGTAGTAGCCACTGTGATCTAATTTTATTAGAATCATAGTTTATCGTAAGTTTATTTATGCTAAAGATAACACATGCATGTTGTCTAATGCCTGGTGAATATGAGTTACTTCAATTATTTAATATTAAAAATTATGTATATATTACTTAGACAATTTACTGCAGCGATTGAATTTATGATTTCAATAATTAAAACAGTAAATTCTTGTAGTTTTTGTGTAATAGAATTTAAAGTAGAAAGACTTTAAAATAATATATAAAATAATTAAATTATGATGAAAAGTAAAGAAAAAATAATATCTTTAGCATTAACGTCTTTTATTATCTGTGAGTCGGTATGAAGCGACGTCAGTTGCAGACATTTTGTCCTAGGAGCTTCCTTATCTATAGAGTTGCAACGATTCTAACGAGATATCTGAGTGTAAAATAATGTAATTTAAATAATAACAAATCCTTTTTATAGGATGATGGGATTAAAATTGTTCCGCCTTATGAAAAGTAGTTTTTTTTTTTAAAGATTGAATCAAAGATAGTGGTAACATAAAATTATCATTTTATATTAATGGGAAAATTTAAAAAATTGGTTACATCAAAGATAAAATACCTATTCTTTTTTCCTCATATTAGATTTTTATATCTCTAAAACGATTTGAGGTTTTTTTTTAAAAAAAAGATATTTAAAAATAATTGACTCACACCCACACACAGAAGAAAAAATTTGAAATTATGAAAATACTAAAGTCACACACACACACGTAGAAGAAATCGTATACAGTTTTTATAAATGCACTATATATTTAATTTTTTGAATACAGAGCAAAATAGATAACCAAGATAAGAATCTCTGATACAATAGTGGATAAATTAAAGACATTTATTGAAAAAAATAAGATAAATTATAGACTGTCACTGATCTAAACAGTAAAGGAATCATGAAGAATGTTTTGAAGAAAATTGTGCAGGGTGAAAAGAATAGAATAAGAAGAATGAAGATAATAGGTGATCGTAAGAAAAAAAATCCTGATGATAATTGAAAAACAACATTGTCAAGCATTGGTGGTCGAGTGGTCAGCGACAGCTGTTTTACAAGCAGTTGTCCCGGGTTAGCAGATTCGCTTCCTGGCTGATGCTATGACACATGAGGAAAAAAAAGCAACCATTTTTCTCTACTATTCAAGTGCCATCTATTGTAAATTTGAGCAATTAGTTGTTTACCAAATGTGCAATTTAATTTGCATTCTCTATTTACACTCCAGTAATATGAAAGAATCAAACGATGTTGTTTGTGTTGGTATTAACATTCTTATTCAAGAAAAACGCATTTCTACATTTAAAGTATATAATTACTGATTTAGTGTTAAATTTATATATCTATACAAGTGAGCTGGTTGGAGTTCAAAAATCTTAACTTTTTGAATTTTAATTGTTGATAGTAAAAAAGAAATTAAACATAGCTGACAGATATATAATTACATTTATTTCAGGTTTGATTTTGATAAGAACAAAAGCAAGACTGATCTAGGAATGTGAATCAAATTGCATTACCACTTAATTATTCAAGCCTACAATAGATGACACTAGAGTAGCAGATGAAGATGCTCTGCTTGTACAATAGTAAGCTGAAAAAATTAACATCAGAACAGTTTTTCAAAGACATAACATTCTGCAAAGGGATTTTAAAAATCATATAAACCGATCTCGCCCAACTGATGAATGCTGGTTCTGCACAAACATTGGGGATCATGTATTTTTTTTTTGCATGTGTGTGATCATGTGTATTGGTTACTTGAGATAAAATGGAGGATGAATACACTGAAAAATCCTGAGTTCAAATCCCTCTAATTACATATATTAGAAACATCCAGTATAAGCATATTACATACTGCCTTAAAATTATATGTTGCTTGGGAAATAGATTACATCTTAGTATAAGTTCAGTCCAGCCCTTTCGGTATTAATATATATGGATTCATAATGGTCTGATAATATGAGGAGTTAGGTTGGCACAGTGTCTACATGAGTATGACTACAATATCAAATCCATAAGGGCTTTAAGTATTCCACTGTTGGTTTGTCAATGAAATGGACTGTTGAATAGTTTGGAAGGTGAGAAGACTGAAGCCTGTCCATTAAAATTTGAGGAATTGCTATCTTAATATAAATCAAGCACTGATCGTATATGTGTGTGGGAGATTGTGATCTGGTCCAACTGATGACTTGCTGGTTCTGCATGAAATATATATATCTATGGGGATCACATATCTTTTTCGCATTGTATGGACATGTGTATTTGTTGCTCAAGATGGAGTGGAGGATGAATAGAGAAAAATCCTGAGTTCAAATCTTTCTAATTACATATATAAAAAACATTTAGTACAAGCAAATTAAATACTGCTTTAGAAATCATAAAATTGAAAAACTAGGATTGCAGCTATGAAATAGATAAAAATCCTGAGTTCAAATCTCTCTAATTACATATATAAAAAAAACATTTAGTTCAAGAAAATTACATATTTCTTTAGAACTCGTAAAGTTGAAAACTAGGATTGCATGTATGAAATCCCATGTAAATGTAAAAAAAAAAAGGAAGAAAATTAAATTTGAAGTGATAATAAATAACTCCATGTGATGTTTGGCAGTGAATATTCAGAATTCACATTAAATTCAATATTCATGAATCTACAGATTATTGATTCATTAACGATACCAGCATTGGATTGTTATTAGTTAGATCAGTGACATCTAAAGAAGCAAGAAGAAAAATGTCACTTGAAGCATTGCGTCGTATAATATATGTTTTATCTGTAACAGATAAACTTATTTGATAAATATAAATAAAGTTTAAATTTTAAAAAAAAAAATTTAACACTTTAACTAGGTAATGGCAATAATCCTATGTAAAACAATAAGGAAAAGGTTATCATTGCAAACTTCAGATAAATATGGAAGAATCGTATGGTATTGTGTTGTTCTTAATTTTAAAAAGAAGAGATGATTGATAAATTTTATTTATCAAAATCAAGAAACATGAATCAATCAACTTTGGAATAAAATCGTTTTTACTTTTTTTTTTTTTCAAGCTTCTTTTCACAATCATTCTGTAGATATTCTTTAATCTAGTTTTACTGTTCAAAAAAATTGTAGCATATATAAATTAATGTAAAAGATTTTTTTATTTTATTTTAAAATAATATATGTGTGTGTGTGTGTGCAAAAATAAAGAGGGGAAAGATCTGCATAAATCCTGAAAAACTTAAGTTAAAATTAATAATTTAAAAGTTAATATATTTATTAATTAATTTGTTAATTAAAATAAATTAATATACATTTCACAACAGATTTATAACTTTTTTTCATTTCTAACTTAAGGAAATCATTTGATATTCTCACCAAATTGCAAATACGAAACAAAAGTGCATTCAGTATGAATGGAAGCATTGTTTTGATTTTTTTTAAAAATTTTTTAAACATGTTTATAATCAATTTCTGAGTATTTATAAGAATTAGTCTTCCATGCTCTGGTGTTATTTTAAATGTTAGAGTCAGCTTTGCCATTGCGTACTTAAAAAAAAAAAAACTAAATGAATTATAAAATTAAATTCAGTATATATTAAACAAACTACCAATAAAAAAAAACAAATAAATAATATCTAGTTGTTAGAATAATATCTATATTTTAGTTCTTAAAAAACTGCAAAAATTTATCATATTTTTAAGAAGTAAAGTATTGACTTCATATAATATAGTTTAATATCCTTTATTTTATGGAAATATAATAAAATAATAATGAACTTTTACTATTTATTTGTGTATGTATATATAGGTGTGTCTATTAGAAATATGGGTAAACCGAAATATGTAAATAAAGTTTTCTGGATTTTTTATTATTATGTGGTTGTCTATTATTCTTGCTCCAGTGGTTGGATGAATGTAATCTGTTATACTTCTCTGATGATGATAAATAAGATTTAACTGAAATGCCAATATAAAAAATCTGGTGTTACAGAAAGAGGAATGAATATTTAGAATGATGGTGAGAATTGTAAGAAAAGAGAAGGGACTAGAAGTTAATGCTGTTGATATAATTATAGGTAACAATAATGATACATCAAATGAATTTATGAGATATGTTGGTGATACACTCTAATATTAGTAAAAATTAGTCACATGTCACATGACTTATATAGCTTGCATTATCAATATGTAATATATAAAGAGCCTGCTAATATCTCTAAACAAGCTTATTTATTTATTTTTTAATGATAAATGCTATTAGAGAAAGTATCTGAAGCCTTTATCTATTATGGTGTCCATCCCCAGACCAGTTCAAGCTATGGCTCTCTTCAGTGATATCTTGAAGGAAAAGATTATACCAGAGATAAATTATTGGGAAAGTAGAAAGCCATATAAATGGAAAAAGATTTTAAATGATATGTTTAAATTTCTAATGATTATTGTAGAGTTAGCATTTGTAACCTAGTATAAATTAAGATATACTAAAAGTAAGTGAATTAATATAGTTGTTGGTGATAAGTAAATAAACACAAAATTAAAGGATAAATATAAATGAAAAAATTGTTATAACCCCTATTTATTACTATAAATTCTGAACAGTGATTAAAAGATGTAATTGGATATATAGAGTCCAGTACCTAAAAAATTCATTGAACTCAGGAACTAGTATTCTCAATGGATTAGTATTCAAAAAGATATGTTTTCTATTTTCAAGAAGATCAACTAAATGTACTTTTTTTAAATTAAAGCTATATATGAAAAATATATAATCTTCAAATGAATTTACTCTGAATATTTGATTTAGTAACAGGCCATCTTATAAAAAAGTTGATCCTGAATAATTTATGAATTAAATTATGATGAGTATTAATTGAAAGAGTTATAGAATTGTTTTACCAGCAGAGATTTGCATAATTAAGAGGATGTTAATAACATTGCATTTGTGATGATATTTTTGTACATGATTTGTTTTGTTTTCAGCTGTTATTTTTATGCTAGTTGTAGACCTAAAAATATTAATTGCTGCTTTATTTAATATGGTGATTATTATAGTATTGAAAATGTAGAGTCATTAAATCAGTTAGACCTCTAATGTTATAGCAAGATAAAATTAATTTTGTGAGCTGTTTTTGTCATTAACTTATTTATAAAAAATATTAGATTGTTTTTGAGTGTGGTATGATGAATGCTTCTTTCTCATTGGTTCTGTATGAGTAAGAGACATGATTGGATTTGTTGATTTTATTTTCACTGACATCTATATTTTGATATGTGTATTAATCCACATGTGAGACATACTCTTCATGGACAATTTATAATATGATGTATTTATTCCTGACAATTTTAACATTAATATGTGGTGCTTAATAGTATATTTTCAACAATATGCAGAATATGTTTGTTGCAGGAAATTTTTTCTGTAATAAAATTTAAATTTTATTGACTTTGATAATACATTATAAGGGATATCTATTTCTGCTTGTCAAAAAAAAGAAAGAATTTACTGCGATTCAGGATAAGGAAGTTCACATAAACCGAGATATAATTATCAAAAAACTTTAGTGATCGAAAAAATTGCTTTTTGTAGATGATTATGATATACTTTTAATTGGTATGAGTAAAGAATTTGTATATATTTTCCTATGTCTTATTTTTATGAAAATTGATGGAATATATTTTGTTCTACTAATGCAACATAAGAAGGACTGTCCTGCATGGCTTAGTACAGAGGTAGAGTGCCAGCTTATGGAGTATACGATCCGTGGAACAGCATTCAAACTTCTGATTAATAAAGCCATTCGATTATGTAAGTAGGACTGTTCCGTATAAATACGTTTTCTTATAAGATCGTTCTTTGAAATACTCTTGAAAAATACTATTTGTATTTGTATTTTTTTTCTATTGACAATAGAGACTATCTTAGCATAACATTTTCTTCATATATATATTTTCAAATTGTTAAATGCGGATGTGTTTTAAGAATCCAAATTATTGTTTAATGTAACGTTCTCGCATTTATTGGGATTATTCTTTTTTAATTAATTTATTTTACTACTTTAATTTATTTACTTACTTAATAGTTTTATTCCGAACACAAATTAATTTCTTTTATGTTTTTAAAATTAGAAAATTAAATTACGGCTGTGATTAAAATCAGTTTTAAATTTTAACTTGTTATTAACACATTCTAAACTTAATTTTCCGTAATGAATATTAATTATAATATTCTTATTTACACGTAATTTATTTTTAATATTTGTAATTGGCCCAAGACTTCTTTTTTTAATTAAAATTTTTTTTATTATTTTTCACAATAAAAATTTGAATTTATTTATTGGTTTAGAATTTAATTAATGCTAATTACATTTGTTTTGTTTCATTGTTTCTAAAGATATAAATCTTTTTTCTTCCTATTTTATTATATAATAAATTTTTCAAGTGTCACTTTATGCATGCGTACACGTAAGTTTAAAAGTGTGTCCTCTCAAATACAAGTATTGAGATATAAGTGCCTATGGATATTATATTATGGGCAGTGCTTTACCATTTACTTGATCAAATTAGATTATGTTAGACTCTTTCTAGATATAAATACCAATTAATGGATATCTCACTAAATTGTTTATATAAGTCAGTTTCCTGATAAAATTCTAACTTTGTTTAGAAAATTTTTATCTACTTGAAAGTGTAGCCAAATAGAGTAGTCATTCTGTCAAGGTTTTTTTTTTTTTTACGTATATTGATAGAGGAATTTCTCCGAAATCATTTAATGTGAACCTTGCCTTAACAACAATAAAATTATTCTATATCACTTCCTCTCTAGCTATATATATATATATATATAGATGCAAGTAATGGACACCAGGTGGTAAATAATACTAATTTACATTATTTGCATTCATTGGGAGAAATACTTGATTGCATATATACTATTCAAAACTTAAAAATTTCATAATCTCTTAAGATTTTGAACCCAATGCAACTTATATTAACTATAAATTATAGGTTTGATATTAGATCAGAAACTATATATATTGAGAAGAAAATATCTCCATAATTAGTTAGGCTGTCATTTAAACCAAGCTTTTGTCTAAGACATTAATGATGTAATGAAATACTAAGTTTAAAGAAGTTTTTAATAGTGTATCATCAAAACATAGATATTGTTAAATATCTAAAATATAATATATGTTTATCTACAGTATTGATACTCATAGGACATGTAGTAATATTTTGAGATAAAATTAAAAAAAATAGGTAGAGAAAGAATTAATTATAGTTGGTAGTATCTTTAAAGATGAAAAAAAAAAAAAACCAACAGAAAAATTGTTCTGATCTGTAAAATTATATTTCAGATTTTTTTCATATCAGAAATATGTAGAGTTAAAAATAATATGCCAAAAGTGCACATGAATTTGTGATATAATTGAATATAGTAGAATAAAATTTATTAAATTAAAAGAAAAAATTGTATCGTAAAATATTTAGATTTATGTAGATTTTTGTGTACATGTGTATTCTTCCTTGTATCGTATCTCTTCACTGGGTGTTTTTTGGTTAATTATTCATTTTGGGAGGCATTATGTTTTAAAAAAAAAATGGCTGTGTTTTAAAGATGATTATCGTATTAAATATTTCTATTGATTTTTTTTCTTAAGATCATTATAAAAACATAATAAATTACACAAAACTCCAAATGATTGTAATTAAATAAAATTTAATATAATTGTAATAAAATAAAAAAACATGATGAAAGAATATTCGCTTTGAACACTTTTTGAGATTACACTGCCATTATCTCTATTTACACATAAAGTTTCATAGGCCCATTAGCATACTTTTTTTCACACAGGCACTAATATTCTGTAATTTTGAAAATACTTCACTGCATCTTCTGTCTTTGGTAAATTCCAAATTTTAATCATTTTTGCAAAAAGTTAGGAAAGATAACTAACCAACAGCTTGAATAAATAGTATGGAAAACAAAAAAAAAATCACAACAGTATTTGCAATGTATTAATGGTTTATATGTTATAATATACATAAATAAAATAATTCATTAAATGTTGGGAATGGCATATATAAAAATTATTATTTTTTAAATATTTATATTTGATTTCTTAATATTTTTTTTAAAAATTAATATGTAACACTTGTTTGAGAAAATAGTTTGAGAAGAAAAACTAACAAATACTTTGACACCCCTGAAAATGGATAATTAACCAAAAAACATCTCATGAAGAGAGCAAAGTAACAATACCTAAGTACCAATTTTTGAATTATAAATTTAGAAATAAAAGTGAATTAAGAAAACAAATTGATATTTTTAGAAAAATTAAATGTCAAAAAACATATAATTATTAAACATTGATGGCATAAACAAATGTTTAGTGTAATTAGGAATGTTGACCAAATAATTGGTCAGTTAGATTATTCGGCTGTTTAGATTATTCACATGTTCAAATTATTCAAGTGACATCATCTTAGTGTTACAGACTTAAAGAATTGCAGTGAGAACTAAGGAGAGACGAAAGTGTAATTCATCAATATTTACCAAACTGAAGATAAAGTCGTTAATAAGAATATGCAGAATGAATTGATAAGTATCATTGTAATATATCTGCATTTCTAAGTATGATATTATTCAAATTTATTGATAAAAGAATTGATATTTTCTCTCAGTGCAACATTATAAATAGAATGAAAGAGGACATCCATCTAAACCAAATTGTGAGTCTAAAGAAATGTTTGATCAGTCTAAAATATATTGCCTATAACAAAATTTTAAATATTGGAGAAGATGTAAAATTAGCCAAAGCTTTGATATACAAAACTCTCAAAAGTATTAACATTGAAAGTATATACTAAATTTGAGACTTCTATAAAAATCATATGAAGTGTACTATCTATAAGTATAAACTGTAGGTGAGAATTTTTATAAAATCTAAAACATATTTTAAAAAGACATTATTTAAATCTATTAGCTTTAAATATATTTTTTGACATTTTAATATTTATACTTTGTTTCTGAATTTGATATTTATGATTTCTATATTTGATAGGATTTTTATTTACTTGATTACAGTACTTTCTTGCTTTCATTTTTATGTTCAAATACATTAAGAGTAAAAATGCAATGGAAGATGCTTAAACATGATAATTTAAGTACATGAAAAATATAATGATAATAGATTTACAGTATGTCATCTTATATGAAAATTTGGATATCATCAGATTTTTAATGGTATGGATGACTGAAGAGTTGTAGAATGGAGTAAATTGAAGCCTATCCATTACAGTTTGAAGATTTGCTATCTTTATATAAGCTGAGTGCTGATTGTATATGTGTGGGAGAAGATGATCTGAACTAATTGATGAGTACTGGTTCAAAATACATAATATTGATCTTTTATCTTTTTCACATGTGTGTAGTTATGTGTATTGGTTGTAAGAGATAGAGTGGATAGCTGAAGGATGTTTGAAAATCTGCACTCAAACCCCCTAGAATTTAATTATATTATGTTTATGTAACTGTAACAATATGAGAATTATTTGCCTACACCCTCTATAGAAATTTTTCAGTTTTAAGAGGAATACATCAAACAAAACTTTAGCAAAAAAGTAGGTCGATTTTTGAAAGATTTCTAGAAGGTGTAGATAATTAATGTTAGCATTATACACACACACACACATTAAATTAAACATAGCTCAATGTATATGTAATTGAAGGAAGTGAATCAATCTCACTTCAGGCTATGAATTAAAAGCACTTTAAATGTTGAACAAAGGATCAAGAATTAGAATAAGTCCACCCATTCTTGGAGCTCTTATGTTTGTAAGCATACTGTTGTAAACTTGTTAGTAATTCAGAGTAAAATTAATTTATTAACCAGATGGAATATGACATTAAAGAGTACTTATAATCAATTGTACAAGGCTGGAGACAGAATCTCATTTTATCACCTTGATTGTAATAATACTTAAACTTTAAATTAAATATAGCTCAATGTATATGTAAACAAAGGGATAAATCCCCCCCTTATGCTATGAATTTAAAGCACTACATGTTGAACAAAGGCTTAAAAACAGAATGAAATCACCTATTCTCGGAGCTTTGATGCTTATGCACATACCTTTGTCAATATTGTTGTTAATTCAGAGTGAAATTAATTTATTAGCCAGATAGAATATGATACTAAAGAATTAGTAAACTCATAATCAATTATATAAGGCTGGAGACAGAAGTTTACATATTGAATCTTATTTAATTATTATAACCAAGGTGTTAAAAGTATGATTTTGTTTTCAGCCTTGTATAATTGATTATGAGTTTAATAACTCTTTAGTGCCATATTCCATCTGGCTGATAAATTAATTTCATTCTGAATTACCAACAATGTTGATAAACATAAGCTGTAAATATAAGAGCTCCCAGGAATAAGTGGATTCATTCTAATTTTCATTCTTTGTTCAACATTTAATGTTTTATCCCTTTCCTTATATGTATATAACATCAATATACATTGCAGCAAATATATAAAATAAATAAATAAATCATAGTAACATATATGTGTAAATAATATTGCCAATGTTAATTTTTTTTATGTCCTTTATCAAAATTTTTACAATTTTTTAATTTTTGTAGTGTTGAATTAATTATATGTGTGTGGCGTGCAATTATAAAGGTGCTTTCTAATTTTTTTTTATTTTTAAAAAATGAAAATTATTGCATAATTTTATCGATATATTTTTAAAGTTGTAAATATTATTTTATTAAGTGCAATGTTAGCACATACCTTTGCACATGCGCCTTGAATGTTTAATTAATTGTAAGAGAGACCTCTACAAATCTTATGATTTTAAATTCTATTAATGTTTTAAATATTTGTGTTTTTATTTATATTTAGTGACATAACATTCATATTTATTGCTTATGAATTATAGGTAAAATAAAAATAAAAAAACGTGATTATTTGTTCTCAATTTATAAATTACACATTACAAATTATATAAAGATAGAAGAAATGTATAGTTGTTTTTTAAAAAAAGAAAAAAAATTATATATATAAAACTTGATTTTGTGTAATAAATTATATATTTTTTTATAAACATTCTAGTAGCAGTAGAAAATGATTTAAATTATATTAGTCAAACAAAGAATAAAATTTACTAGACTAAGATATTCCCCATGTACAGTGAAGCTGTGAATTATGCTATATCAATATACATGACTTCATTTATATAATATCCAATGAAAAAACAAACAAACAAACAAAAATATAAATAAATAAACAAAAAAGCATCAAAATGTGTATATTTAATACATTTTATATTATGCAAGCAGACATTTCCCCATCTCTAAGTGCCATATGTAATCATATAAAAAAATGTAAAGTTTTTTACAATATACCAGCAGCTGTTTTTTCATCTTGAAATGCCATAAACAATCATTTTTATTAATAGAATTTCTTTGGTTTATGTTTGAAAGCACATATATTTTGTTCTTCCTTTTTGCTTTTGATGTGCAGTATTTTGCATAATAAATTATTTTTCAAAGCATAATGCTAAAAGTTTTACAAAAAAAATATTGAAGAAAAAGATATGACCAAGAGCATATTTAATTGTGATGAAAGTCAGACATTTCACTATTCATTTTTTTTAAATTAAAAATATAGCATAGTAACTTTTTTTCTTAATCTTATTTTTTCAGTGAATGAATCAGTGAACATACACTCAGTAAAATATATATGAATGTGTCCCCTCAACTTAGTCTTGGTTATGTTGTTGTTACTTTTAAAAAAATTTGGTTGTATTATAATCTTAATTTAGATATGCATAATATATATTATTTAAATACAGGTATATTTTATATCCCTGGAGTTTAGATATAATTATAGGGGATTTGAACCCACACTTTCAAACTCCCTTCAGCTATGTGATCTATTTCATAAATTGATACACATGACCACACTACTGTACTCTTGCAGTTCAATAAATAATACATTTTCTATTCTAATCAAAGTTTATAACCAAAACACGAGTTATTGATGCAATGTATGATGTACACAAGGGGAGCTTAGGAAAAAAATATTGCAGATTTCACTATTCTACTGTATTCTATTATTATTATTATTATAAAACCTAAGAGAAACAGTTAAAACTAGGTAATAGGGAGAAATAATTATTTCCAAAAAACTGAAACTTTAATTCTATATTCATATTTGGTATATTTTTATAAAAGGAGCAAAAAAGATTCCAAAAATTAACAAAATATCTTTAAAAAGAAATTAAATTTAAGTATAGTATATAAGCTTAAGGCATTAGCGGAATTGTATTAAACAAAAAATTTGCGAGAGAAATTTGTCCAATATGTGAGAGTCCTATATAGAAATAATTTTTCTAACTTTGTGCACAATGGGTCAAGTTGCTTTGTGTTTGTAAAAAGAACTGATTCAACAATATAAAAATTCACAACTGCAATTAATTATCATTTCGATAAAGTTTTCCTAATCTTTATTAGAACTAATATCTCCATGAGAGTTATTGCATGCATTTTCTAAAATGATAATGAATATGTATTTATATATTGGTTTTATAAACATTTTTGATTATTCATAAATGAAAAATGTTAAAAAGAAACTTGTAAAATGTTCCTGTTAATTTTTTTTGACCAATCAATTACATAAAATTGTTTATGAATGAAAAAGGAGATTAAATTGAGAGATTTTCATAATACAAGAATAAACTGAATTTTCTTTATTTTATTTAAACTACCTAATCTTTTAAATAATATTATATTTGTCTCAAAGTATATTTTTAATTGTTAATGTTTTATCAAAATCATGGGTACAATCTAATTCTAAAAATATCAGATGAAGGCAGATTAGATATATTTGAGTTTTGTCTACAGGCATTTTTATATTTTGGAATTTTTCCATTGATACATGTATTTCTTGACCAACATAGAAATTCATTGGACCTTTTGATAATCCATATTCATCCAGGTTTTAGAAATTTTAAAAAAAGTCATAAATTTTTTTGTGATAGATATCCTGATTCCATATTTTAAAAACAGATTTTCTGTCAATGATCAATAGGCTTATTAAGATGGCCATTGATAATTTTAGTCATATTTAAAAGAGATATCCCAGAAGCCATCAGAATTAAGAATTAGATTCATTAATAAACTATATACAATTATTTGCATTTATACATTGGACTATTTCCATCATCTAATATTTAGTGTTGAATGTCTTTAAAAAAATTTATCTTTATTTAAATTTTCAAATTACATTCAACTGTGAGTAATAGCACACAGGTTACTATATGCACAACATTTGGAGAGATATTATTTTTCTCTCTTCTTTAGATGTTGCTGGTCTCACCAATGGCAGTACTGGCATAGTAATCAAACTTGGATCAATAGATGCTTGAATATTGGATTTTAAGGTAACACTCCAACCAACTGAACCATCCTGCCAAAGAAAATATTAAATAGTCAATAAAAAGTCCCATCAAAAGAAAAAATAATTATATATCCATACATAACAAAAATAGATGATAAATTACAGAAAATGTGCAGTCAGTATAACATTAGAATAGCTTTCTAGGCCATATGATACTATGAGGAATTTTAACATCCACACAGTCTAAACTTGAAATGCTGAAAAGCAAAAACTGCATCTATGAAATACCATGTGGATGTGGAAGAATGTATATTGGCAAAATTTATTGCTTCATTGAAAAGCAATTGCAAAAACACAAACTGATGATTAGAAGAGAGAAAACGGATGTATCTAAACAGACCATATATGTACCAATGAGCATGTGTTCAACTGGGAAAATACAAAATATTGGAAAAGAGGAATTGCAATATTGTAAATCAGAATTACAAATAATATTTATTAGACCTTTTTAACTGTTTAATTTATAATAAAATTCTATTTTAAATTCATAATTATTTAATCTTTTACTTATTCCAGAAAAATATCTAAAAATTTTGATTGCATTTATTTTTACTTTTCTTTTACTTTATATATATGCACACACACAACTATGTTGCTGTGTCTATATAACCTACTGGTTATATTATATTAAGAAATATTCTATAATAAATGTAATTTAGTATGGAATAATGGGACAAGAAAATCTGATGATGATGGTGGTGATAAAATCTAAGAAGAAAAAAAGTACTGAAATAAACACAGATCACTTTAGATGTTATCGACTGTTCATTATAAATAAAAATAGAATCATTATCTTTTATTGTAAATATAGTTTGTGTTTATAAAAATGTTGAATAGACAATTAAAATAATTTGCTAATCAAAATAACAAATTTGCATAATTAATTAGCAAAAAATTGTAATTATATCAATGCAGCACAATCTAAAAAAAACTTGCATTATGATTTTAAAAAATCGAATCAGATAATATTTAATATTTTTTTATACTGATTAGGTTTTGCATTAATTTTTTTTTATATGTAAATTATAACAGATTTTTTTTTTAGTTATACAATCAATAATTTTTAAATAAATATACTTTATTATCAATAGTATATAATGCTAGATGTAGATTAAATAAAGTTGACATAATTAACGTAATAAAATTATAACTATTAATTAATAACAAATTCACATTGGTATAATCATAATGCATTAAATCAAGATGACATGATTTGAAGATAATAATTTTCATTGGAAAAAGATATTTTTCATTGAATATTGAATTGGCAGTATCTTAATAATAAGAAAAACCTGAATAAATTTGTAACCAAAATTATAGGTCTTTAAGAAAGAGATATGTGATTCATAAATAAATGTCCAAACAACTATAATGATTTTACAGCATGTCCGCAAACTTTTACAGTTAAAAGTAGAAGAAAATAATGAACGAATATTAGAGAAAACAAAAAAGAAGAAAGTACTTATTTTTCTTTCACTTGTTTGTAAAATTTATCATTTCTAATTTACTGGTCTCCATTAAAAAAAAGAAAAAAGTAAAAATCGGTTATTTTAGCTGATATCAAAAAAATGTACTCATATATAACAAGACAAACAAAATTTAATACCATACTTCTCATTAATTAATTAAAATTAATATATAATACTATGTATATTTAAGAATTCAGTTATTATTATCTTAAATAGAAGCATTCCAATAAAAATATAAGCGTGTGTGTTTATTTATTTCTACCTTTCCTCTAAATTTGAAGATCGTTATGCAAGCAACTTTGAATAAATATTTGATGCACTTTAGAGTTTTAATTGGTATGGTTTCAGGCGTCATATTGAATGTTTAAAAAAACTGACCTGAGGCACAATTTTCACAATAACTTCAGTTTTAATAATGTTAGAGCAAAAAACTTTACATTGATAGAAACTAGAAAAACTACTGAAAACAATAAATCTAAGACAAATAGTGATTACCATTTAAAAAATAAGGAAAAAAAGAAATTTCAACATCCAACATAATTATTACTTTATTGTTTGTTCATAATTTCTAATTTATCATTAACTAAGTTTAAATTACATCTTCATTGATAATTTTTTTGTATTCCTCACAAAATTATCTTTCAAACCATATATTGAAACAGACAGATCGAAGAACCGATCTTAGTTTCATATGTTTTTTGAAGTACGGTAATTCGAATTACTATTTGCCCGCAATGAGATTTTGTCTATTTCAAGTCACATAAAAAATTGGGATATATTTTATGTTTTGTAAAAAGATATGTAAAGATTCCGTGTATAAATATCACAAATCATGAAATAATATTCGTGTGTGCGTGGTTTGTGAATTTATAGCAGCTTAATTTAAAAGTTTCATTGCGGGTGTATTTGTTTAAATTTTAACTTTTTAGAATTATACAAAGTCGTTTAAAAATACTGATCAAAAGTCACATTCCTTTGATCAGTGTTTTTAATTAAAATCTGTCTTGTACAAATGTATAGAGTAATTAATTTGTATTTGAAAATTAGATAAGGAATTTATATTTTGTAATTACTTGGTCAATTTAAAATTGTGTATTAAAGTTAAAGATAGCTGAAAATGGAACAATGGAAATGGATAATTGATATTGTATGGTCAAGTTGGATTGCTGGAGGCTAGAGAAAAGTAGGCGGAGTCTCAAACAAAAACCAGGCAGAAAGGTCAACCGTGGCCATCTTAGAAAAAACTAAGATTCTAACTTTTGAGGTGGTTGAGAGTAGATCGTCTCAAGACAGCACAGCAGTTGCTAGAGAAATCGCTACAACTCTTGTTAAGAAGTCCACCAGTAAACCGTAATGTCGATGGGCTAAGTGCCAGGAGCTGATCTCTGTCCTGCCAATTTGAATCTTCGTGCCGCTGTCTGATCATGCTTTACGTGCTTCAAAATTTCCAGCTTCCAATCTCCAAATTGACTATGCCTTTCAAGTAAATTTCAAATGCGCGCCTACGTTCATCAGAAATACCATCGTGAGAAGCCAAGCCGGATGAAGAAAGAAGGGTAACTGTGTTACATGAACTTTTAACTTTCTCCCGAGCTTAATGTTATAAGTTAATCTGTCAATCAAATGAATCACATGTAAGTTTTTGTTTCATTTATAATGCTACTGTTTAACCTGTCAGTAAATTTTCTTTTCTCTTATTCCTCCGCTCTAGTCTTTAGAAAATAATTTATAAATATTGTACTTAATAGTAATAATGATTCAAATGAATACATTTATATTTTCCTTTATTACTTATGCTATAAACAAACGATGCCAATAGTAATATTTCCCAACTCTGTTTAAAGCTAGTTTATAATATTGATTATAGTTATTTTAAAAGTAAGTTCGTTGTTTTGAATTCAAGATTATTTCATATGTTGAGTTGGCAGATATTAAAACACTTTATTATAATGAATTCGTATTTTGTCATATTATTGTAATCTAAAGTTCAATCGTAAATATGTAAATGGTTTTAAGTTTATTATATTAATGTCATACATGAAATGAGAAATAATTCTCACTGTAAAATTTGATACTATCGCTACCGCCTGAACAACCTGGGGGTTTAGGGGTTTCAGAGTAAACTTAATTAATTATTGCTTTCGCGGTCCGTTTGATTCCGCCATGTTTTATTGTAATAGTATATCAGCCTGTTGCGTAGAAATAGACGAATAGAGTATCCAGGTTTTGTATAATTCCGTTTCAAATCCACTTCAAGCACTCGTCCTCGATGACTGTGGCAATGCCTTTCCTTCGCCGAAGTTAACGTCTCGCCATACTACCATATGAGAAAGAAAGCCATTCTTCCCCAGGTAATCTCTTGGATCACCGGGTTTCGAAATGATCCCAGCTGGTTGTAGTGTCCCGGATCTACTTGGGGGCATTAAGCCTTGTCAAAGTACAAGCCGCCCGGTATTCCGTTGATGCACCGCAAGTGATTACTGTAGGGCTCTTTAATCTAGGCAACCACTAGTACATCAATCTTAGATATCATATTTATACGAAACCACCCTCCAACTATTCGTATACGCAACGGCTCGAATCTATTCGAATAAAATAACTTAATAAAAATAGTAGATAAATATTTTCAATGCCCCAAATACTCTGATTCCCTTAGCCACCTGTCAATCATTTAACTACACCGATATTGGCATGAGTTTGTTTACCAGGTAAAATGATTACTAAAGACTAGTAGCCAATTATAATAGAATATTTATGGAAGTCTTACCGTACTTTTGAATAATATTTGTTAATGCTTTCTATTTATTATTAAACAATTTATTTAATCTAATTTTGTGTCTTCCACCTCATTACTCTCGAAGTCTATTTAGTCACCTACTGTCTGTATTGGCAACTTAAATATATACATTACATTAATGACCGTACCAATATCCAGAGTATAATAGATCTATATATAATTAACTGTAAGTAATTTAGTCTGTGTTCTGAGTTGAGCTAGTAAAGGGATAACCCCGTGCTGTTATAAAGTCATCATCGGTTGGTCATACCGGGGTTTGGGTTTGAATTTAGTTGGCGTTTTGGAATTTATTCTTAAACGTGGACTGGGTTTGAACTCGGGTACTGTGTATGAGTAAGCGTGGTGGATTTATACCGGTACAGTTATTAAATTTTTGGACGCCCTCCGTGGTGCTCCGATGAAGAAATCTCCCACACCCTGCAGAGTGAACGAGAGTAAACAGTTAAATTATAAAAATATTCGATTTTTTTTTTGTTTGTCATAATATTGATATGTATTTGGCGTATTAAAATGCGCAAGTTAAAACTATAGTTGAGTAAAGCAAGTATATAAAAGTTTTTTTTCCCTTACACCAAGTTTCAGTGAATAGACTACTTCCAAATATCGTTAAGAAACAGAGTGAGATTTTTTGAAAAGAGAGCGGAAGCGATTTTGTGCGTTTATTTAATTAAAATAAACGAGTGTTATTCCATAATTTTTTTTTTGCGAGTTCATTCTTGTTGTTTAAAATTTTTCGAAAAAAAAAGTAAAGAAGTAGAATTAATTCCAGGTCTTAAAAATAAAAACGTGTACGCATATAGATATTGTGTACGCATATATATATATATATATTTTTTGTTGTTTAAAAATGTTTTTTTTTGAAAAAAAAAAGTAAAGAAGTAGGATTACTTTGATGTTTTAAAAATAAAAACGTGTGCGCATATATATATTGTAATATAAAAATCTTATCAGAGTCAGAGTTAATATTAATCGTTCCCTATATAAAACATTAAGTCTTGAATCAAATGATTACTAGGTCATGTAAAAAGTATATATTCGGGGATCAATGGATTAAATTATCTATTGGTCACATGTTGCTGGCTGGCGCCTTTCAAATAAATTTGTCAGCAAATATGTTTGTCCATACAGCAGTGGTGAGTTTTGTTGGGTTCAAAAGAGAGAATGGTGGCATATATATAGAGAGAGAATTACTGACAGTAGTACAAAAATTAATATTGTGTTATATACCAATTATTAATATGTTTATATTATAGGACTGAGGAGAACAGTGCGAACTGGGTGAAATAAAGTTTTTTTTCCCTTTATTCTTTTAGTAATGATTTAAACATGTCATATTGTATATACCTAAATAAAAAAAAAATATTAACAGTGAAAAGTTTAGATAACAGAAACCAGTCGGAACGTAGGCGAAAAAAAAAGAGAAAGGAAGGAAGTCACACAAACAGTATCAGCAGCGGGGGAGGATTTGGCAATAGGATCAGGGATCAGTATCTTTATGTTATATATACAAATAAAAATTGTTTTACAAAACTAATTCGTATGCTGAGGACACTTATAATTGAAAACAAAGAGAAAATGGCAGAAATAGAAGGAAACAATAATTCATCCGCAACTGGCACAGAGACATCTGACACATCCAGTGATCACGAAATTGTGTTCAAGAAATTTTCCGATAAAAAAAAAAGTTTTGGTCGATTAGATAGGAACACCAAACAGAGGGAGCACGATCGTGATGCGAAGTTTGACGCTATCCTCGAGGAGATGAGAGAGGACAGGAAGATTATGATGGCGATGATGGAGCGTATATTAAGGATTGAAGAATGGCGTATGGGGACGGACGGTAAAACAGGTAGGGAAGATAAAGCTAATACCAGTGCAAGGAAGGGAGAAGAGGACCAAACCATCCCGATGGAATTAGAAACTCAGAGCGAAGTAGCCATTGAAGAGAAGACAGGCCAGGACCTAGACGTTGAAAATGTTGAGTTGGAAAGGCAAACTGATGCGCAGGGCCAAAGTGAAAACCTAATAGCAGCAATGGGAACTAGTAACAAAGGAAAAGGGATAAAAAGAGAGCAGGCAGTGCACCCACCAATAAGGATGATTAACATCCCTCACTTCGGATCATCTATCCAGATTCAGACATTCAGAGGCGACCCCGGGGAAAATCCAGCCGTGCATCTGGACAGCATCAAAGAATTTCTGTGCTTCCACCCGATGACCGAAAGGGAGAGAATAACGGTAGCCAGCCATTATCTGAGGGAATCTGCGAAGGCGTGGTGGAAATTATTAAAACAACCACCGAGTACTATGCGAGGCTATGAAGAAGCTATTTTGAAAAGGTATTGGAGTGTGGAGAAGCAGGAGGGACTTTTACACAAGTTCTCAAATTTGAAATACGATGAGAGTAGCAGACAGAGTTTTGCAGCCTTCTTCACGCACCAAGCGATGATACTTAAATCTCTCACCGCTTTTAGCTACACGGAGCAGCACATTACCCGTATCGTCGTGCATAACCTACCACTGTGGGTGCAAAGGATAATGCTGGGGATCTGCCCTATGTCGTTCGAAAAAACTGTGGAACTGCTAAACCAGATCGACTACGGGGACTTGTATCCAACAAAAAGGGAATGGGAGCAGTGTAGTTACAATACCAGGCCGTTAAAACCTTATATACCTCCCGACCCAGGGAGAAAATAGAAACAACAATAAGTGATAACCCGGTAAACGACCACTGTGAAATGTCTCTGATGATGAGCAAAAGAACAACGGATTAATATGCAAAAATTGAGAAAACGTATCATGTTCCACCCATGTTAAGTTCGAACCCTCACCCAGGCTGTTCTCCAAAGTCGATCAATTTTGTAAGAAAATGTTAACCAGAGAATTATGTATAAACATTTTTTTTTGTTATTTTTTTTTAAAGTGAGAAGAAATGAAACAGACAGATCGAAGAACCGATCTTAGTTTCATATGTTTTTTGAAGTACGGTAATTCGAATTACTATTTGCCCGCAATGAGATTTTGTCTATTTCAAGTCACATAAAAAATTGGGATATATTTTATGTTTTGTAAAAAGATATGTAAAGATTCCGTGTATAAATATCACAAATCATGAAATAATATTCGTGTGTTCGTGGTTTGTGAATTTATAGCAGCTTAATTTAAAAGTTTCATTGCGGGTGTATTTGTTTAAATTTTAACTTTTTAGAATTATACAAAGTCGTTTAAAAATACTGATCAAAAGTCACATTCCTTTGATCAGTGTTTTTAATTAAAATCTGTCTTGTACAAATGTATAGAGTAATTAATTTGTATTTGAAAATTAGATAAGGAATTTATATTTTGTAATTACTTGGTCAATTTAAAATTGTGTATTAAAGTTAAAGATAGCTGAAAATGGAACAATGGAAATGGATAATTGATATTGTATGGTCAGGTTGGATTGCTGGAGGCTAGAGAAAAGTAGGCGGAGTCTCAAACAAAAACCAGGCAGAAAGGTCAACCGTGGCCATCTTAGAAAAAACTAGGATTCTAACTTTTGAGGTGGTTGAGAGTAGATCGTCTCAAGACAGCACAGCAGTTGCTAGAGAAATCGCTACAACTCTTGTTAAGAAGTCCACCAGTAAACCGTAATGTCGATGGGCTAAGTGCCAGGAGCTGATCTCTGTCCTGCCAATTTGAATCTTCGTGCCGCTGTCTGATCATGCTTTACATGCTTCAAAATTTCCAGCTTCCAATCTCCAAATTGACTATGCCTTTCAAGTAAATTTCAAATGCGCGCCTACGTTCATCAGAAATACCATCGTGAGAAGCCAAGCCGGATGAAGAAGAAGGGTAACTGTGTTACATGAACTTTTAACTTTCTCCCGAGCTTAATGTTATAAGTTAATCTGTCAATCAAATGAATCACATGTAAGTTTTTTTTGTTTCGTTTATAACGCTACTGTTTCAAACCTGTCAGTAAATTTTCTTTTCTCTTATTCCTCCGCTCTAGTCTTTAGAAAATAATTTATAAATATTGTACTTAATAGTAATAATGATTCAAATGAATACATTTATATTTTCCTTTATTACTTATGCTATAAACAAACGATGCCAATAGTAATATTTCCCAACTCTGTTTAAAGCTAGTTTATAATATTGATTATAGTTATTTTAAAAGTAAGTTCGTTGTTTTGAATTCAAGATTATTTCATATGTTGAGTTGGCAGATATTAAAACACTTTATTATAATGAATTCGTATTTTGTCATATTATTGTAATCTAAAGTTCAATCGTAAATATGTAAATGGTTTTAAGTTTATTATATTAATGTCATACATGAAATGAGAAATAATTCTCACTGTAAAATTTGATACTATCGCTACCGCCTGAACAACCTGGGGGTTTAGGGGTTTCAGAGTAAACTTAATTAATTATTGCTTTCGCGGTCCGTTTGATTCCGCCATGTTTTATTGTAATAGTATATCAGCCTGTTGCATAGAAATAGACGAATAGAGTATCCAGGTTTTGTATAATTCCGTTTCAAATCCACTTCAAGCACTCGTCCTCGATGACTGTGGCAATGCCTTTCCTTCGCCGAAGTTAACGTCTCGCCATACTACCATATGAGAAAGAAAGCCATTCTTTCCCTGGTAATCTCTTGGATCACCGGGTTTCGAAATGATCCCGGCTGGTTGTAGTGTCCCGGATCTACTTGGGGGCATTAAGCCTTGTCAAAGTACAAGCCGCCCGGTATTCCGTTGATGCACCGCAAGTGATTACTGTAGGGCTCTTTAATCTAGGCAACCACTAGTACATCAATCTTAGATATCATATTTATACGAAACCACCCTCCAACTATTCATATACGCAACGGCTCGAATCTATTCGAATAAAATAACTTAATAAAAATAGTAGATAAATATTTTCAATGCCCCAAATACTCTGATTCCCTTAGCCACCCGTCGATCATTTAACTACACCGATATTGGCATGAGTTTGTTTACCAGGTAAAATGATTACTAAAGACTAGTAGCCAATTATAATAGAATATTTATGGAAGTCTTACGTACTTTTGAATAATATTTGTTAATGCTTTCTATTTATTATTAAACAATTTATTTAATCTAATTTTGTGTCTTCCACCTCATTACTCTAAAATCTTTTTTGTCCCCTATTTTTTTTGTGGTGAAAAAAAAATAAAAATACAATAATAACCACTAAATAATTTTCAAAAATAAAAAGATTTATAAATTAATTTATTTAAATTATTTTCTGTGTTCTGAGTTGAGCTAGTAAAGGGATAACCCCGTGCTGTTATAAAGTCATCATCGGTTGGTCATACCGGGGTTTGGGTTTGAATTTAGTTGGCGTTTTGGAATTTATTCTTAAACGTGGACTGGGTTTGAACTCGGGTACTGTGTATGAGTAAGCGTGGTGGATTTATACCGGTACAATATCCATAGCTTCATAATCTCCAAAACTATTCACATAAGAATTCTTCATTTTTATTTTTATTTTTTTAAGTGTCATAGCATCGGCCAGGACGCGAACCCGCAACCCGGGCAACTGCCTGCTAGTGCAAGGCAGTCGCGCTGACCTCTTGATCACAAGACAATTTATCATTTTTATCTTTTACCCCAAAAATTAACAAATCTCAAAGGCATCTACAAGAAAAAGATTCATCCTAATGAAAGATACAAACAAATCATTTCCAGAAGATAGATATGCATTTGTCATCATAGCAATTGGCTTCTTGTCTATCTAAAACTAAAAATTGTAGGCTAATGTCTGTATCACTGATAAAATGAGTTTCATCTCTTCATTTTATATTTTTTTGTGTACATCAGTGATGTTTATATTCTTTATGCATACCAGTGATGCTATCTTGTTACATTTATTGTCCCACAGAGATATAATTTATTTGCATATATTTCATTTGCTAACTACAGACTTCAAAATAATGTGATGCAAGATGTGATAAAACTACTGACTCCACAATATGAGTATCAAGGCATCAGGCAAGAATAAGAATTTGATTCTTTGCCTCCATACTATTCTATGTGGTATATGCATAACCATTATGACTCACTACACACACACCATTTGAAATCTCTCTTTATTGGTTTTAAGTGTTTATATTTTCACATGGTAGTCACTACACACACACCATTTGAAATCTCTCTTTATTGGTTTTAAATGTTTATATTTTCACATGGTAGTATGCCCAGTAAATTTTGTGATTGCTTTATCAACTGCAATCTGCAACCTTTCTGTATATTTAATTATCAGTTTTTAAAATTTACATTGCATTGCTCTAATATGTAAATCATTACTTGTTATATAAACATGATGCAAGAGCAAACACACTAATACAAATATAAACATACTAATAAATTATTCAACTTTTGAGAATCATTATGTCTATAAAATAAGGTTGCCTAAAACTTGGATCAGAGACACAAAATTATACTGTACAAAAACCACTTTTGTTATATTTGAATACAAATTTATATATTGTATAACAAAGATCATAAATAATTTAATATTATATAATTTATATATTACACACACACACACACCAATGCAAATGCAAATTAATAAATTATACCATTTATCAAATAATTAAAAAAAAATTAAAATATTCAAAAAATTAAAATTGTATACTTACAACCTATATTCCGTTCACATTCCATTGAAAGTATTGAATGCGAATCAGCATATTTTTAATTCACTTTAGTCTTTAGTTAGATAATGAAACTGATAAAAAATTTTTGCCTTTATCACCCTTGTGTAAACTAGTAAATTGAACAAAATAGAAAAAAATTAAATGTGCCTATTAACCCTTTCAACGATTATTATTTAATTGGCGAATGAGTTAAAAATCAAAACTTTTAATTGGCAAACTCACAACTTTAACAAAATCTATTGTTAAAATAGATCACTTTTAATAATATAAATACGTTAGTTTCATTTGTAAAAAGTATATTACTGAATTATCAGATTACGAAAGCAAACGAAAGTCTTTTCAAAAATAAAATTTGATTTATAATTTAAAAAATATTCAATTGCGGTGAAATAAAAGTAACCACTATTCAACCAACCAAAAAAGATTGCTGACGCAATCTTTTTTTTTTCATTTTAACGTTACGATCAATATGTAGCAATAAATAAATAATTCTTGGTAATATCTTAACTATTTTTCTAAAATAATTTGATTTTTAGTATTATTTTATCAATAATAATTTGTAATTCAATTCAAATATTGTTTAAAATGTTGTAAACATTCATTTATCATTTTCGTAATAAAAATCCAAACGAACGTAACTTTTTACTTTTTGGAAGCCATTTCCCTTTCTGACAGAAGTTGGACAGCCAATAAGATTCAAGAAAAGTTGGTGAGGAGGCAGTGCTTTGGTTTTGTTTGACATATATGGTCATTTTTATTGATTTTTTACTTGTAAAATAATTCTGAAGAGGGCGCCATCTTACAGAACTTTTGATTTTCTTTCGAATGACATATAATATGTATATGTGGGATAAAAAGTAGCTGATTTAGAGTGACATCAAATCTTCTCATTTTTTGACGAGTCATGCATTCAAACGGTTAAGAAAAATATTAATAAAAAATTCAAATTTTATCTGATTTCAAATTGTGATACATCATTTTAAAGATGGAATTAAGCAACAATGAATGCTTGGATTTTTGTTGATGTCATGCTTATAGTTTTTATGCAATTTAAAAAGAAACCAAAATTTCAATGAATCACACTACAAAGAATCAATTAACCAAAAGACTGTTTTTTACGAGGCTCCTTGTCGACATCTGAAATCACTCTAACTCAGCCAGTTTTTATACGAAAATATTCGTTAAATACGTATTGAATTCGTTTTTAAAAGTTCTGTACGATGGTGACATCTTCCGATTTATTTTAGAAGTAAAAAATAGAAAAAAAACGCATTTAAACCTAAACAAAGAAGGAACATTATTTGTGATTGGTTCTTAGCATGCTCTCAGCCGAAAAAGACATTCTGATTGGCTGGAAAGAACAAAGAAACTGCCTGATCAAAGAAAATAAAGAAAAACGCTGAGATTTTCATTTCGAATACGATTTAATTATTATAAAAGAATATTTTGAGAAATTAAAATTATTTTCAGAGAGAATAATAAAAAAACAAAATTATTTTCGAAAAATATTGAAGATTTAAGTAAATATATTGAAGATGTAGTAAAAAGAAATATTTACTTTTCTATAACGTAAAAGTCGATCTTTTTGTTTACATTATAACTTTTATGTTGCCGATATTGAATATCTTAGAATAAATAAATAGCAATTTATTTTTGAAAGAACTTTTGTTCTCTTCACAACCTGAAAAATTAATTATATACTTTTTATAAACATATCTGAGTTGAATTTAATATTATAGGCGAATATGTTTTAACAATAGGCTTTGTCTTCAGTTTGTGAGTTGGCCAATTAAAAGATTTGATTTTTATCTGATACAACCAATGATAAAATTAGCGGTTAAAAGGTTAAAGGGTCAAAAATTTTCCTATAATTCATAAACTTATAATAATGACTTTTTAATTCTAGCTTAGCAGGTCATGTTTTAAGTCAATTATGCCATTTGTTTTTAATATAATCATATTGAAAAAAAATTATAAAATCTTAACAAAGTTTAGTATTTTAAAAATAATGTAATTTTTTTTTTGCAAAGTATTTTTTATATTTGTATAAGCAGAGATAAAATATTTCTATGTAGAATAGTGAAGAATATTATATTTTAGTAATTTTTAAAAATATTTCTTTATTATTAATTTTTTCCCTATAATAGTACTGTTAGATGAAAGTACTATAAAATACTATATCCCAAACAAAATTAAACATTGACATTTATTATTATTTTTTATCATTGTAAATGCATAAGTAAGCAAGGTTTTGATTAGATTGGAAATTGGAAAGTAGGTAAAACTCGAGGTTAAAGATTTCACAGGCAGACAGAGGAACCAAAACAAAACCAAAAGTTAAATAAAAACATAAAAATTGCATTCCCAATTTTTTCATCTTAAAATTTGTTGATTCGTTTCTGTTTTATTTGCCAAATACATATATGATAAGGATTTCACAAACACATTGATGATCCTGATTTTGATCAGTTCTCTAAAGCTTTTATTAAAAAGTATAATCCTACTCCTTTTTGTCTGCACAGTCATTTTTTTTCCTTCTCTTTTCTTATTTTATTATTAATATATATATATATATATAATTTGTATGTGGTTTTTTTTTTCAATTTTAATATTATATATACTATTTTGTACTATATTGTATTATTGGCATAATGCTGTAGATATGAGCACTAAATAAATTAAATTGCTATTACCACAATTAGTATCATTCTTATTAAATTGTAAGATTTCATCAAATTGCCACTGACTTCTAGTAATATGAATAGCCTTTGCCTATACATATATTTTATCACAATGTTTTGTCACTATTATAACTAACTCAAACAATGTTATAATCAGTTGCTCTAGGTTTGGGCAATTATGTGATATTTAAGCACACAAATGGTGGATTAATAACAACAATTGCATTCAATTGTCCAGAAAGAGATTTTATTTTTACTTTATTCAATCAATAATCAAAATCCACCACTACATTATTATGTTAAATTCCACAGGGCCATTGACTGAGATTAAATACCACACCATTATTCTATGTCATTGCTGTTTAACACATATATTAGTAATAAAGCATGAAAAAAATAATAAGTAGGCAAAAATAAAAGATCACATGATCACCATTTCTTATGCTTGCACATAACTGTTATTAAAACAGGCAAAACCCTCCATACAGTAGTGCCACTCAGTGCCAGCCAGAGTAATCAATGGATGCCAGAAGGCTTATGCACAAAATCCCCATCTAGTGCCTTCTCATCCAATATCCCCATACTAGTTTCTGGCTTGTATGGGTACTGAACTGAGTTCAAACCCATATGACTATATGAGCTATTGAGATTAGCTTGAAAATATTATTGCATTTTCAATTTTATTTTCATAGTTTTGTAGTTAAGTAGAGATAAAAGATAGCTGCTGGAGGGTTGTATTAGATCCTAAGATCTAGCTGCAGTGTTCTCAGATCCAAGGCTCCTCACTAATGAAGGCCACAAGCCAGAAACTAGTCTGGGAATATTGGATGAGTAGGCACTGGATGGAGATTTTAAGTATAAGCCTTCTGGAATCCATTGATTACTCTGGCTGGCACTGAGTGGCACTACTGTTTGGAGAGTTTTGCCTTTTTTTTTTTTTAACAAAAATAAAAGAGTGACAATAACAAGAAAAATAATACTTATCCCTGTATGAAGGATTGGTACAGCAGAAAGGGCAAAACTTATTAGATTATATCTAATTATGGATATAATAGATATATGTTCTTTTACATTCAGAGTAAAATGAAAGTTTTATGAAAATGACATGTATAATTATTTAGAAAGCTTATATATATATTTTCTCAAAAGTTAAAGCACAATAGGAATGAATTAAGTTTTTATTTTCCAAGTACTGGATGTAAATTAATAGCACAGAATTAATAAATGATTTTTAAGCAAATATTTAATGGAGAGATTGATGAGCCAAAAGTGCCTGAATTAATCCTTTGCTGAGAAAAATAAGAGGGAAATTACAGTATTGTTAATTTGGTAAAGATATTGTGATCACCCTGTTACTTTATGTTTGAATGTTGTTTGCTATGTTGAGAAAGAGATCATATACTTTCTTTTTATTTATACATTATAACTTAAAATGTATTATATTGAAATTAAATAAACAAATATATGCATTCACATCATAGCAAAGTATGAATAACTAACGTAAATTATGGATATGTCATCACAATGTAGATATTTATCAATCACGCAAAATAAATTTAGAAATTGAATTATATGAGTCATTTGGAAAAAGAAATCAATACATAAATAAGAATTATTATTATTACCATTAGTATTATTATTTAATAATAATTAAAATACTATGAGAAATACACTTTTAAAATTCATCCATAAAACAAAATATTTAATATAAATAAAATACTATAAGATATTTTTAGCTTTCTTAAATGCTTTCAATAACAGTTTTCTTCACATTATTTCAGAACCATCAATAATATTAGTTGATAATATCCAGATCCCAAGTCACTTTTTGGCTTTTACTTACATCAACAAGGATTTAGAATTCAAAATGTAAAATGACTTCTAGGTGCATTAATTCCAGCTTTGAGTCCTAAGTTTCATTGATAAAAACAAAATTCAGCCATTGTGGAAAAGTGAATATTTTATATTATCTTTAATATCCATTGACTACTCAAGCTTACAGGATCTAGCCCTGGAGTAGAGTGAAAAGAAATATTTAAGGTAGTAAATGATTATCAACTTTCACTTTTTCAGAATAATAAACTTTGATTTTTAATCTGAAAATTTGATTATCCTGTTCCTGGAGTGAAGTTCAAGCAGTAATGTTTTATGCTTTGGTATCACATGTTCTCCTAACTAGCCAATCATTCAATTATTTATTTAACTATGAATTAATATTATGTGATGTGACTGAGTATTTTCTAGATTTTCTTCAGATCATTACTCCTGTACATAATTAATTATTTAAATAGGGAAACAATTTTACTGTGAATTCCATTTCATTACTTATTAAAAATTTTATAATGAAGATTACTATTAACTTCTACAGAATTCTTGACTCAATAATTATGAAAAAGATTTTGATAAATATCTTTTACATGAATTTTACAGTGTTCTTATAAATGTAAAAAAAAAAAACAAATTCAACATCACAGCCAAATATGCAAGAGAAACCAAGTCAAGTAAACAAAAAAAAATGCATAGGTAAAATTTATGCATGCTGAGCTTCTTGCTTAAAAGCAAACTGTGGTAATTAGACATCACAATACCTAGCTTGCCATAATTTTGACAATTTTTAAACATAATTTATTCTAACATTTAATATTTAAAGTAACTTGAATTTTAATGAGCCCATATATTATTAAGAGGCAGAAATTTGCTACATCCATACTGTTTTTATAATTTTATATAGTATTAAATAAATGTATGCCAGCAATGAAGACTACATACTATAATCAAGGAAATGATGTGTTATTAATCCTTGATAGATTTCATATTTAAATCTGCCAATATTTTATTTTAAAAAGCTACATCATACATTTTTAAAAAATAGGAGCTTTGTCATAAAAATGAAATTCCTAAATCATTAAATTCCAATTATTTATTCTTAAAATTATAGATCAATATAGCTAGTTATACATATATTTACTTAAAAAGCAGATAAAATCGTTTTATCTAGTTTTATCAGATAAAAACCAAGATAAATATAAAAGTTTATTTTAGTAAATGACAAATACCTCATTAAAAATCTTATCTCCAAAAAAAAAAAGAGAAAGTTATGTGATTGCAGATGTAATAAAAACAATACTTAAAAAATTCTGGGAAAGAAAATAATAATGTGGAATGCAGCATATCTATTAAATTGTCCAAATGTAGATTTTTTTTTAACTTCATTCAGCTGAGACTTGATCTAAGTAGTTTAAGTTTTTAGTTAGTCACACTGCAATAAACAATAAAAAGCAAAAAAATAATAATAATAATTGTATGATCAGGTTTATGGGAAAGTCATGTGGTGTTCCGTTACCCAAATACAAGATTTTGTTTACTTATTTTCAGTTAGAAATTGATTCAGCAATTGATATCTAGACTCGGGACACTCATTCTACTATTTGGGTTAAATAACAAATTCATAAAATTGTCATAATTATTTTAAGGATTCAACAGTAAACATTAATAGATTACATTTTAATAGTAAATTCTAATAATAAAATCAAGAATTTATATTATTGTATTATACACATTAATAAAGTTTTTAACCATAAAAGATGAAATAAAAAATGGTAATCATTAATATTAGGAAGATCACAAGAAGTATTGGAATATATTTTATATGTACATCAATCGCTGACAAGTGTTAACCTTATTATGTTCATTTATTTATCATCATATTGTTATCTGCTAATAAGGTTAAACTAAGTGGCAGGCAGACCATAACATTTCACTTCAATTAACAGATCAGTTTACCACCCTCACCCCTCATTTCCCCCTCAGTTAAGAATTAATGTAGAATTTTTCAGCTTTTCAGATAACTATTCTTAAGCACTAAAGCAGCTAGCTGCTCACGCTAACACACGTATATGTTTATAAGTTAACAAATGCACACAGTGTGTGTGTGCGTGTGCACTGATGTTCACGGAACATTTATCATTAAGTTTGACATTTTGTTTTAAGCTAATAGAAATGAAAAGTTAAAAACCTTCATCAACCTCCTACACCTACAGCATCATTTCCTAATAAGTGAATATTATCAGAAAATATAAAATAATGTGTAGGCTTAAATCAACAATTGTCACTTGCATTTAATAATCGCTTTCATTCGATGGAATATCTGTGTAGGCTATTTAGATTAAAAAAAAATTAATAACTCTATTTTTAACTTTTCCATTCAATTCTAGTTCAAAAGATGGGCTATATTAATAGTATACATCTTAATAACATACTTCCCTCCTTTTCCCAAAAGGAAAAGAAATCGATAAATGAAATTAAGTCTAGCTAAATCTTCACAAGTTGTAACTAGTAATTAAATATTTAAAATGTGTTATTTTAAAGATATATTGCAGTATAAGTCTTTTCTAAACTAAACAATTTATATTATATTTACCAAGTGAATGTTTTTATTTATTCATTTAAAAGAACTTTGATATCTATTTTATTAAAAAAAAAAGATCAAGTTTGTTTGAAGAAATAAACAAACACACCTGCCATAAATAGAAATTTCTTTTAGAAAAAAATGAAAGTTTTTATATAAATAACTGATAAATATTTTTATAATATATAAAAATAAATCTATAATTTTTTTTTTGCTCTAAACTTATTATCTACATTACTTGTTCTTAGCCAGTTCGCCACAATCACCAGGTGATCCCTTGTTGTTACAAAACATATACTTATAAGTTCTATATGTATAAAAGCAGCAATGCAGGTAGGTGTTGTGATTAGGGCTATCCCAATTGAAAACTCAGAAGATTATGTGCTTAAAACTAAAGATTATTCATATATTAACCTTTTAGTACTAATGAATAGTTCAAGTTTTGATCAAATGACTTTTCTTCAAAGTTGATCTTAATATCAAATTTAAGAAAATTAATATTTACACTAGTTGCCACTTTTTGTGCAGATGATTTTGCAATATTGTAGTAAGAATCGTCTAACTTTTAATACTAAAATAACATTGGCTAAGAAATTAGTTTTTATTAAAATTCTTTCAAATTGTTTTTATGGGATTTATAAGTCTATAACTTTTTTTAAACCTAAAATTCTGAATGAAAAAGATCGCAAGGCTGCCAAATATTCTCTACAGAAAAAAGAAAACAACTTTTTATTATTTATTAATCTTATAATAGAGCTTTTCAATGTTTTTTTGTGGTGTGGTCTATCTTTAATCATTTTGTTTTCAGACAGTTTTCTTCCTATATTTAATAATGTAAAATTAAGGTTTTTTTTTTAAAAAAAAAAAACAAAAAACTAAGTAGGGTATAAATTCAGAGCCATCTTAGCCCTATAGGCAACCAGGTTACAACCAGGAGAGTTAAATAGAAGGGAATTAAGTTTGAAGATTTAAAGTAAATTATACAATAATTTACTTAAGTGAACAAAAAAATTTATATTTGTTTATTAAATAGATGTGTTTCTTGCATTGGTGGTTGAGAGGTCAGCGTGACTGCCTTACGAGCAGTTGCCCGGGTTGCGGGTTTGCATCCCGGACGATGCTATGACACTTGAAAATATATATATATATATTTTTTCATTAAAAATAGTTTTAAATTTGTTAATTAATTTTTATTTTTCTCTTTAGTGTTAATTTAAAATAGTTGTAAAATTAAAAAATAGAAATAAAAAAATACAAATACATTAAAAAGTAAATATAAATTTTCATTTTTTTTTTTTTAATTAAGAAAAAATTTACAGTGTCATTTTGCTGATTATAATAGTTTTAGTAGAAGTTCAGAGCTTTGCAAACAATCTGTGTGGCATTTTCATCATATTATTTAGTGCAATAGTCTGAGATCATGTCTTCTTGTCAGATACGGTAATCTGTGCTCATGTGTCCACAAAGAGATGCTCTCGCACAAGGAGGTGATCTCTGTTAATGTTTATTAGTATTTTTTTAAAAGTTCTCCAAGGATCACTATGTCCTTGTCTGAAGATATGTTGGCATCTGGTGATCCACAAGGCATGTAGTAGGCATGCCGCTAGCCTGATAGTTGCATACTTTCCTTCTTTCATTGCTCGATCAATTGACAGGACATTGCCACAACCAGAGAAAATGTTTGTGATAATTTTGTTTCTAGGGTATCTTAATTATGAGCAAGCCTAGAAGATGTGCTCCAGCATTTCTTCATATCTATTACAAAGTTTGCATATGGGGCTTATTTGCTGAAATCCTCTTTGCATCACCAAAAAGTGACTGATGGGTATAGAGGACAAGTTAAACTTATTTATAAAATCAACCAGCTTTGGTCCTATGCACCATTATCTTGACTTCCTGAGCATTTGTTTCACTGACAGTCTTAATTGGGTAGCTATTGAGTTTTGAGTGGGGTAAAGGAGTTTATACACTTCCCAGTATGATTGCTTTATTTTCTCTATTTGCTCAGTAACTGAAAATAGAGTCCCCAATTGATCTTGTAGCTCTTTGACCCATTTACTGGGTATGGGTGGTGGTGTATCTGTGGGCTCCACAGAATCTTCACTCTGATCCTGTTCTCTTTTATTGTAAATTTTTCTGAGCATTGAAAGTGCTCCTTGAACAAAAAAAAACCTTGATGGCATGGAAACCAAGACCTTGGCTAGACTGATGGATACAGTTTTCCTCTTCCACATCATCTTGGTGCAGGCTGAATTTATAGTGTCCTGAAATCCCTTGGTCGGTTTGAAGATGGGCAAGTAAAAATTTAGATGTGGAAACACCATCATATTTAACAATGCCACTTTGCCAGGGAGTGAGAGGGAGATCATTGAGAGGGAGTTTGTTAACCTTCTTGGTTTTGTCCAAAAGATCCTGTTGGATGGCCCTCCTCATTGCTCTTTTGGAGAGGGCCATTGGGAACCCAAGGAATTTCTGTGGATTTCCCATATATCTTGATGGCACTATAACACCCCTACTGATTTTCCAGACCACATATTTATCTGGATTGACAGCCAGATTGAATTTTCCAGCATACCTGTCCAGAAGATGGTATAGCCTTAGCAGATATTTCTCAAAAGGGAGGTACATACGAAATGTGGTGGAGCTCCTCCCTTAGTGCCAACACAAAGACTCCCAGAGGGTGCTTAGTGGGGACCCCTGGGGGATTTATAGATGTGGTCTGAAACCAGGGGCCAGGGAGCCATCAAACAATGTGTGAATCGACCTGTTGGGCAACAAGTTAGCAATGATTCTCACATAGACAATAGGTATTCAATAGTGCCTTAGCAAGGATAGCAGTTTTTCTGGCATCACTGAGTCAAAGGCAACCACAAAGTCTATCTGAACAGCAGCAGGCCATGATTTTCTATGTGATCTTACATGCTTCATTAGCAGCATGAAGCAATGCACCACCTCAATGGTGGATGAGCCTTTGTGAGCAAACTGGTGTACAGAAATCCTTGTAAGTAACCTTAACTAATGATTCAATTGACTTGATTATTAGTGGTGACATTGAAATAGGTCTAATGTTAGATAAACTGGATGAATTGGTTGATTTTTTCATGTATTGTATGAGAGCAATTGGATACAGGTCAGGAACACTTTGAAAGTCCCCATTCAGCATATCAACCACTCTCTGTACTATTGGAACTGTGAAATGGCTAAGGTGCAGCAATACAAATCAAGGAATGCCATGTAGGCCATGATCAGGATAGGATTAAAGCTTCTGGATGATTTGTTCCTCTGTTATATTGTGTTCACAAACTTCTTGTTTATCATCCCAGATGTTACTGATGTCAAACTTTTGACTTTGTAGTTTTCTCTTGAAGTGCGCATGGATCTTATCTAGCATTGCACCCCCAGAGTAGTTATTATGGTTGTCTATATTGATTAATGATGGGGTAGGTCTTTTTGTAGCACCAATGGCCCATATCAGGTAGCTCCGCATCCAATTTTGTTGTGTTGCCAAATAGATCTTGACCCTCTTTGTCACAGCATATTGTGCAAGCATCCTCTGTTTCTCCCTGTACTGTTTCTTTAACAACAAGATCTCCTCAATGCCAATATCAATTGATGATAATTCACTGACTATCTTGCTAATGAAATCCAACTCACTGAGCAGCTTATTTGGGTCTTTGGTTTTTCAGGTGAAATTATTTATAAGGGAACTAAGGACCCCTACAGGGACTGAAAAAGCCTCAAGAGGTGACAATGAGAGGAGCTGGATCTTGGGGAAGAGGATATATGCCTCTGAGAAGATCCATTCAGGTGTGCTGGCCTTGTTAAGCATTGTTATTGTTTGATTTTGCATGAGGGGGTCAGTGATATATGATCTAGTTGAAGGGAAATAAACATGGCCAGATGATCAGTGAATGGAACAATTTGCAATGAGGCATGTAGCTCATGGTAAAGTTCTGGACTGTAATAAAGTAAATCAATTAGAGTTTTGTGCTGCCATATGTAAAACAAATATGCATTGATGGGAAAACATCCCTCTCCACCCAACAGCACTCTATTGAGTTTATGCAAATATCTTTGATTGAACTGTTGATAGGCCATGTTGAAGTCCACAAAAAGAATGACAGGTGGCACTGCTTATGCAGGGATAGAGTTGATTCTGCCTATTGTGAAATCAATCTGCGTGGAGTCTCTCTGCATGTAGACATAAATTAGAATTAATGACATTCCAGAGATTGTGATTTCTATTACAATTAAATCATTATTAAGGTATAAAGTGCTGCTTCTTTCTATGTTCCACTGGTTATTAATGAAAATAGTGACACCTGAAGTGGCTGTGTTTGATGGTTAGAACTGAATGACCCCAAACTGATCAAGGATTTGTATTATTTTACTATTGGTATTCAAATGAAGCTTGGTTTCACTCAGGCATACTATATGCATCTGACTATTATTCAACCATCTTTGAAGCACATATGCTCTATCCAAGGATTTTAATCCTCTGACATTCATGCTACTGATGTTAAGTTGCATGAATATGGCATTTTGGCTGGTCTTCTAATCTGAACTCTTTTTGCAACTCAATATGTTCCTGAGGTTCCAGAGAGCTCCTGCAATGACGAGAGCCTATCAAATTTCAGGACATCACTTGTCTCAAGCCCTCCAAGGTAGCTCAAGTGTTTTTCTGGTTCTTGACTGGTCCACCAATCTGGATGTTGCAAGGGTAGGTCAGCTGCAGCTCTTCTGTTGTAATTCTCTGTCCATGTTTGCCATTCTAGATCTCTTTTTTATCACACTTTTTCCTCAGACCCCTGGGCCTAGCACTCACTGGCCAAGCTATTGCTTCCTTGATGTCAGAATCAGACCACAAATTTACAGACTCTTCACATTGAGAGCCAGAGGAGTCCTGGGTTTTCCTCTTTCTTGTGTGATTCATAGAACAGTTTATAAGGCTAGGTGGTGTAGCTTTATTTTGATTACTGACAGTATTTATATCTGATATTTCATTTATGGGGCAACTGTCCTCTTGGGATAAAGTATCTGCCCCTAGCTTGAGCATTGTTGTGCTAGGGCTGATCAACCAACATGAGATTCTCCAGCATCAGCTCCTTCTCACTCGAATCAATTATGCTGACACTGAGTTATGTTTTCTGCTTTTGATTTTCAGCTAGGTCATCAGACCAGTTGTAATATCTCTCTGCAGTGTCATCACCATTAGAAGAGGCTGTGGGCTTCATGCTATAGGAGGAAACCACACACTGGTGGGCTCGACTATTCATGCCCTTACACCTTTGACATATCTTCCTTGGGCAGGCTTTTGTCAGATGTGATCTCTCCTGACATAAAACACTGTGGTTTCACCCCACAAAAGAATAGAAACAAGAGGCAGTTGGTCTCTTCCAGCACTGAGGGTAGATCAAGTAAAGACACTTCATTCGCAAGCTTGATAGTAAAAACCATGGTGTTTGATGACAGCTCTCGTCCTGCTCTTCTTTTGACCAAGTATTTAAAGGCAGTTATGTTTCCAAATTTGGCCAAGGGTTTTTTCAGGTTCCCACTGGTGAAGTTCAAATAACAATTCCTTAATATCCCATGCACTACTCTTAGCCTAGTCATATCTATTTTCACAAGATACCTTCCATCAAGTAGATTGTGCTTTTACTTGAAAATTTCTTTCTGAACGAACTCAACAACAAAGTACCTTTTGTTAGGGTGGAGATACACCCTTTTTATTGCATTAGATAGCTGGGTTTTTTTATTAGTGAGAAAAATTCATCATTTGGAAATTGGAAGAGATTGCATGTATTATTTGTGGTAGTCAAAATCAGGGTATAATCATTATTATAGTTTTGAAATGAATTATATAGAATCATAAGTAAGCCTGTCATTGAATTCAGTGCTCACTGCTTCATAACTATGTCTATTGGAGCATCTTCTAATTCAGTGTTGTGCACATTGTTCTTATTGGTCATCATATTTTGCTCCTCATTAAAATCTACAAGGAATATTCCTGACATTTGGTCTTATGGAGTTTTGCTTTTTCATAGTGCTCTCTCCCTTTCCAATTGCCAAAGCATGGGTTGTTGTACTATTTGAATTGAGAGCACTTGCACTAGATTTTAACTTATCTGCATATGACATGGTTTTAGTATTCATGGAAGTATTAGATTTATAGCTGTTTTGAATATTTGCATTGCTATTAAGCAAAGAAAATTTGTGTTTTTTTTTACCCTTCTTGCTTTTGAGGTATGCTAGTTCTGTAGGCTGAAGATGTGGACTATTTCTACAGTTCTGCCAAATTTCCCAATCATTCATATTATCTTTAAGTTGATTCCTTTCCATTTTTAACATTTTTTTAGGCATCAAAACCTCTTGAGGATCAATATTTTCCACTGTTGTGTCATGTTTGGCACTTAGGATTATGATTCCAGAGTTTTTCCCTGAAATTGGCCTTTTTTATTGTGAAAGTCAGGCACTTCCAGTACTGTGCCCTCTAAGGTGTCTATTTTTGTGATATTTTTAATTTCAACCTGTTGCAATTTTGCATTTATTATTGTGGGCTTATCTTTGAGTTTTGACTTCTGAGATTTTAGAGTATTGTGCAAATGTTTTTCAATAATTTGTATCCTAACTTTGTTTTGAGTTTCTATCAATTTTTCTGTGATATTTTTATAAGAATCTGGTGTCTCTGTTATAACATTATTTTTGCTTTCATTCTCAATTTTACTTTTTTTATCAGGATTCTTTGTTGTTTTATTTAACATAGATTTCTGGGGTATATAATCATTGCTTATAATATTTTTAGTTACTTTGACAGGTTTTTAAAGGTTTTCTTTAATTTTACAGTTTGAATTTTGGGTGTTACAGTTCATTTTCTTTTTGCTCTGTTTAGGCTGAGGCTTCTCCCCAGAATCCATCTTGAATTGTTTATCAAAAAGTTTAACAATGGAAACGAAGTTCCAATAGCTTAATTTCACTTTTTTAAAAGCTTTAATCTTTTAAATATTTAGTAAGTTCTTACCTTTGCTGTAATCCTAGTAAGAGATCAATTTTTCAACAAATTCACAGTAAGTCCAATACAAATAAAATGACTTGATGTATCCCTTTATTTGCTAATATGCGCCACCTAGTGACACTGAAAATTTTCTTCATTTTTTACCTTACTACTAATATTATGTGATCATATTAAAAGTATGTGGCATTATATTAAGAAACAGTCTAAGAATATTTTTAAACATGAATCAAGAATGATGTAAAAATTTAAAAAAAAAAAACTTTTTAATACATTTATGTGAATAAAAGTGTTTACTTTTAATATGTATTTATTATATATGTTTTCCTTGATACATAACTTGGAATGCAAATTATATTGTCAGATTTTAGAAAAAGATATGCTGAGAATTATTTAAATGATTAAATAATAATGAAGATTATACCATTAAATATATTTATTATAACTTAACAAAATTGAATCTTGACTTAAATATATCATATTGTTATATAGGATTATAAAATTGTAGCAGTTTTGCTCTTATTTCCACTTATAAATTTGTAATATGTTGATGGATAATCATTGGGCTTTTTTAGAATCAATTTTTTTAATTGAACTGATATTTGCCAATTTACCATTGATGAAAGTATCATTGAGATTATAAATAATGTGCACGGCACCTCACACACACACACACATATAACAAAAATATAAATTAAAAATTTAAATAAAATATAATATGAATTTTTTTCGAAACAAAAAGTAAAATATAATATATATTTAATAACAATTAAGGAACATCAGATGTTACTGGAATTTAATAACAAAAAGAAATTAAATAAAGCTAAAGGTGTCATGTGATTTTTATTTGACATATCTTATCTTTTCATCAAAATATCTTATAAAATTATTAATAAAATAAATAGCATACATAAAGTATTTATATGCATACAAAATTATAGATAATAAAATCAATATTTATTTAAATTTTTAGCCGAGTTTGCATTTACATTGAAAAGAAGCAAAAAGATTATTCTTAAAATCTAAAAAGTGCAAAAACCTAAAATAGCTCTGGAACCAAGAATTTTTGATTAATGATATTTTATTTGTATTAAAAACTCTACAATTTTATAATAACACATGGGGAAGAGAAAGGTTAATAACTGCATGTGTGTAAAATAAATAAAAAATTAGATATATTAATCTTTTACTGAGGTTTAAAATTTATATCTGTGCTAGAGATAATTTCTAGTTTCAATAATAATTAGTAATAATCATTATTGTATTTATCTGAAATGGATGGCATCAAAGTTGTGAGTGGAGGAAGTTTGACAATGGTAAATGAAAATGTAACAATGTAGACATTCACATTCATTCTTTTTAATAAGTTTGTGTTTGTTCTAAGTAATTTCAATATGTTTTCATTGCACCAATCTATGTTTATCTTTTTATAATTAATGTACAAATTGTGCAAGCAATCTTAGAGAATTGTATTTCATGGCTAACAATTGCATTTCTTTGTAATTACGTAATTTTTATGTAGTGAAGAATTTCACAAAATCTTTGAAAAAACCCATTATCTTTTATTAAAGTTATATATATATAATCACTTTATTAAATATATATATATATATAATCACTTTATAGCACAACTATTTGCATGTAATTGTAGTATGTAAAGAAATAATAACAAAAAAAAAATTCTAAATCATAAATTATAATAGGCAACAAAATGAAAAGTTAATTGTAATGTTGAAAGGCTGTAAAATTTAATAATTAATTTGCAATGGCTACAAGATGGTTGTGTAATATAAATATAACAAGTAGTATCTCATCTCACTCCTAAAATGAATTTGTTTTATATAATTGATTTTTTAAAATTATAAACATTACCTACAGTAACTATTAAATATTTGTATATCAAAATAAAAATATATTACCACAAAGTTGCAAAAATGGAGAAATAAAATTACTGTTGTTTAGAATAGATTTTTTTTTTTTTACAATCAGTTATTATAATGAAATAAATTTGCTTTTTATTATTGTAAGCATATGTTACAATAAACATTATATTTTAATAACATGTTCCAGATGATAGTGCTTAATGAAATGCTATCTTATGTTTGCCTATCCAAAATACCCAGTCTAGTTTCAAGCTTATGACTTTCATCAGTGAGCAGTTTTGGATCTTGTAACAGTATAACAAGAATTTTAGGATTCAGTTCTATTTGAATATTAAAGCAGGTTGGTTTAGATTGAAAATATTTATATGTTTTGCAGTTTGACTGATAACTTGATAGTATAATAAAGAGGTAAATGATGGGAACTGTAGGGAAGGTGCATTAAATCCTAATGATCCAGTTGTACCGATTCAAAGCTCTTCACTGATAAAATCTGTAAGCTTAAAAATTAGTCTTGGGGATTTTGGATAGGAACACACAAAATAATAATTTATTAGGCATTGTCATCTGGCAAGTACCATAGCTTTCTAAAGCTTACAATAAGTGGCATAAAAAGAAAAAGTATGCTATTAAAACAGCAATATTTAAGCTAAAGTCATGTGGTAGATCATGTTATATTTATTGATTTGTTATAATATTTATCTAAAAAATTAGAAAAAAAGTAATAATTTGCAAAGAAGACCTACTTATGCTTAAACTATAAGCAGTATGAGATCACTTGAAATCTGAAAAAGGAGGTATAAAACTTCTATTACACAAACTAAATTCAGTCTAGTTTGATTTTTGCCAACTATAGATATTAGTAAGGCACCAAGATGGGCATCTGATCAATTAAAAAAATTATATGAAATAAAGGAATTTAACAATTTAAACAAGTTCAAGGTTGAAAAAGTAATAGTAGGATTGATATTAAAATTATATTATATATGTGTTTAAATAGATGAATATATGAGAGCACAAAAACAATATATAATTACAAATATAATATTAAAATATTTTTTAGTTTCAATTTTAATAAATGTTCAGAAGAACTGTAACTTAATTATATAAAACTTATTAGTTTTAACTTTAATTAATTATGTAAAAGTTATGTAAGAGTTGTAGAAAACATATTTATTAAATGTATCAAGATTAATTTTTATACTGGCTTGATAGTTTAAGTAAAGTATTTATTTAAAAAAATATAATTGTTAGGAAATGTAGTTTATTTAGTTTTATTATATGAAATAATTTTGTCTTGAGACAATTTTACCACTGAGATATAATGTTGTTAATATGGACTGCCATGTTTTAGCACTGTAGAAAATAATATTGATATAATGTGGTTCAAATCGAGAAAATAATATTAAATAATCCTGACAATGAAAGTACATATCAAGTGATACAATGGTGCCTTTATTTTAATGAATATGGGGGGGGGGGGGGATATAAAGAAAGTCAGATTAATATTTTAAATTTTGTTTAAGAAAATTATACGAGTTTGAGATTTTTTTAATATCAATAATTGCATAATATAAACTATTGTTAATTAAGAGATTTATATTTATAGTTCTAATTAAGTTTGATTATACATAAAATAAGTGTATCCTTAAAATGCAATTATAATACTATTGTCAAACAATTCCATTTAATCATCAGTGCTAAATTATATCACAAAGTATGAATGAAACAAATAATATAACTGAATTTGTCTAAAGATTTATGGTAATAATATTCTAGTTATAATTTTATGTTGGATTATTTCCATCATCTAATATTAATTACTGAATGTTTTTAGAAAAATTAAAAACTATATTTAATTGAAATGCTGAAAACCAAAACTGCATCTCTGAAATATCATGTGAAAGAATGTATATTGGTGAAACTAATCATCCTATTGAAAAGCAATTAAAAAAACATAAGATGATGATTAGAAAGGAGAAAAGCATATGTATGTAAAAAGCAGATCTTGTATTTGCCAATGAAGATGTTTAATTGGAAAAAGACAAAAATATTGGACAGAAAGAATGCAGAAGAAAATTTTAATAAGCTACTCAAATAACAATGGCAAATAATCTAATAAGTCAATCTATTGTGACAGGCAAAAATCTCCATACAGTAGTGCCACTCAGTGCGAGCCCCTCTCAAATACAAGCATTCTCATTGATGAAAGCCACAAGCTAGAAACTAGTCTGGGAATATTGGATGAGTAGGCACTAGATAGGAATTTTATGCACAAGCCTTCTGGCATCCATTGATTACTGTGGCTTGCCCTGAGTGTCACTACTGTACGCCTGTTTTAATAACAGTTATGAGAAAGCATAAGAAATGGTGATCATGTGATGTTTAGTGGTTCAATCTATTGTGATAAGTTATCGTGTTTGGAAAAAAATTATTAACTTTTTCTTAAGAAAGAGTGGAGAAATTAGAACACTTTCTACTGACTGTTGCTTTTGACAAAATAGTTTAATTGGTTAGAGCATTGACTTACATTTAATATTCATGAGTCAAAGGTCCCTAATTCTATTTTCATGCTAGTACTGTCACTGGTTAGGACAGAAATATCTAATAGTTGAATGTATTTAAAAAGTTTAAATACAATTTGAATTTTTCTAAAAACATTTAACAATTATTAGATGGTGAAAATAGCCCGACATATAATTATATAATCTTTGCCATGCATTAACTTGTTATTTAATGATGATTAATATTCAAATATTTTATAATAAATTTGAGAATAATTTAAGTTTAAAAAAAACAGAAAAGTCAGTTAAAATAATTCATGTAATCTTTTACCATTGAGAAGTATCTAAATCATGAGGTAGTTAAATAGATAATAATAGGTACTTTAACCCGACGTGCTATGTGGCCACCAGGCGGCGCTGCACCACCATCAACAACCGGTCAGAAACCTGCAAGTGATAAATTTTTTTTTTATAATGTTGTCTTTTTTTATAAAACTTAAAATAATCAATCTAAAACAAAATTGAAATAAGCAACTAAAAATAAATAAATAAATTATTTTCAACATACACAAGCTTTCATTCCATATTAGAACCGTATCAATGTGTTTCATCTTTTATAATCACATGACTATTACTTGTCAACATAATTAGTAAAATAGATACGTATACATAAAAATGAATAAATTTATTACAATTTATATATATATTTAAAACAATCTCCAAAAATAATATTTTATTTATAATTCTAAAATTTCCAATAATCCAACAATGCCCATATAACCCTAATTCTGTTAGGCCTTTTATGCATTTGTTTACATTTTTTTGAAAATACAAATCTCATAATATTTTATTTCTTTGTAATATTTTAATATATTTATTACTTGAATATTTTTTTCACAATTCATTCTATGATCAGTATCCTAAAAAATGTATACATGACCCTGATTTTATATCCTTTCTATTAATTTCCATATTATGCTCCTTACCTCTTTCAATGGCAGTCTTTACTGTCTAACCCAGTAATGCGCGAGCTACGGGTTGGGCATCCCTGGTCTAACCCATAATAATATTGTGATGATCACATTTAATTTAATAAAATAATTCTATTCTATTTTCAATATTATCCATCGTTTTTGCATTACAAATCCATTTTCCTAAAGATTTATTATTTTTCCATCCTATTTTAATATCATCTGGTAACTTTTCTTTTATCAATATCTTATATAAATGCTCTGAATATGGAAATGAAACCCACTTTCTATTTTTATACATAGGCTTTATAATTAAAATATTATTTTGTAGATTGTTTTTTATATATAAGAAGCTTAATAAGTTTATTTATTTTATGTATATATATAATATTTAAATATAAGCATATTGTCTATACTAAACTTAATGTAATTAAAAGTGGCTTGAATTCAGATTTTCAAACTCCTTACAACTTTGTATAACTGATACAAATGACCACATGTGTAAAAAATAAATTATTTCCAATATCTGTATTTTGTGCTGAACCAGCACTCATCAGTTGGTTCAGATCACTTATTTCCCACACATATATACAAGCAGTGCTTAGTTTATATCAAGATAGAAAATTTTTAAACTTTAATGGACAAGCTTCAGTCTTTTTCATGCTTCAATTCAACTCTTCATCCATCCATATCATTGAAAATCTGATGATGGAACACTTGCCAATATCATTGTTATACCCATGTTGACTTCAAGTTACTCTGACCCCTCACATATAGGATTTTAATATATAAATACACAGAGGTTGGGCAAATACAGGATGAATATATAATATTCAAACATAAGCACACTGTCTATACTAAACTCATTATAATTAAAAGAGGCTTGAACTAAGACTTTCAATCTCCTTGCAACTTTGTGCTCCATTTTATATAATCAATACACATGACCATATACATGTGAAAAATATAAATGATTTCCAATATATGTATTTTTTGCTAATTCAGCACTGATCAGTTGGTCCAGATCTCTATCTCCCACACATATATACAATCAGTACTCAATTTATATTAAGATAGCAAATCTTCAAACTTTAACAGAGAAGTTTTAATTTTCTCCATCTTCCAACTCTTCAGCCATCCATATCATGTGTAGCACTTATATAAGATTGCATGAAAAGCTGTAAGGAATTTGAATGTCTGTATTCAAGTTCCTTTTAACTACATTAAGTTTAGTATAGACAATATGCTTATATTTGAATATTATATATTCAACCTGTATTCTGACCATTCCTCTTCTGTGTATTTAAGTGGACATATTAAGGTCCCACATGTGAGGGATCAGAGTGGCTTGAGATCAACATGAGTATGACAATAATATTGCAGCAACAAGGGTGTTGAGTGTTCCATCATTGGATTTTCAATGATATGGATGGCTGAAAAGTTGGAGGGTGGAGAAGATTGAAGCTTTTTTTTTATTAAAGTTTGATGATTTATTACCTTAATGTAAACTGATCACTGATTGTATATATGTGTATAGTAGATGGTGATCTGGACTAACTGATGAGCGCTAGTTCAGCATCAAATATACATCTTGGAAATCATTTATCTTTTTTACATGCATGTGGTCATGAGTAACAGTTATACAACAAAAAGTGGAAAGCTGTAAGCAGCTTGAAAGTCTGAGTTCAAATTCCTTTTAATTATATATATATATATATATTATTAATTATGTTTATTGTAGTATACTGAAAATAATGTCTTTTGGATGGAGTTCCTATAGAATAAGTTGATCATGTGATTATAAAAGAGGAAACATCTTGGTGAGATTTCAATATGGGATGAAAGTCTTGTTAGATATATTAAATACATTTTTTATTGATTTTTAATTGTCTGTGTCAATTTTGTTCCATACTGATTATTTTAAATTATTAATTATATGTAGAAGGCATGAGCAGTGAGTTTTATTTTGTGAGGTTTTATGATTCAGTTAATCAGTATTTAACAATACTATATTATTGTTGTATTATTTAGTTCAATCTTGAGTGATCTCTTAACTAGAATAAATTAAAAGGTCTTAAATTCATAATATCAAGCAGAGTTTTTGTAAATGTATAACCTAGTCATAAAATGAAATCACAATAGCAGAGATTAGTTTAAATATAATAAAGAGAAAAATATAAGAAAATAGACGATGAAAAGATGAGGATGATAATTAAATAGAAAATTCATAGAAAAAAGTGTGTTGAATATTCATTATCTGTAGTTTTTGCATAATTTCTATGAATATTTGCACTAGCTAAGATATATATTAAAAGATTAGAGGAGCATATTCCATTAATCATTTACTTTAAGTAATTTCAAATACTTAAATGACTTGATGGTATCCAAGATAAATGGAACTAATTATTGTTTGGTAATTCACTATATGCCAATGACAAGTTAAATTCAAGCCAGTGAATATAACAGTTAGTGAGGGATAAAATAGAAGTTGAACAATATATTTCACAATAAAAAATCCCAAATTTAAATATTTTATTTGAAGTAGAGCAATCTTATCAGAATGTAAAAAACAAAAGTCCAAGAATTCTCACCATTGTTTTATGAACAACGGCTAATGTCTTGAAGTGGGTTATATGAAGTTTTTACTTTGCTGAGTATACCAAATATAATGTAATTCAATGTTTAAGAGTTATTATAAAATAAAACAATAAAATATTTATAAAGTTGATATTCTGAATAAATTCTTTTATATTTTAAGATATGAGAGATTATATTATTTTGTTACATGTATAAATGTGTCTCTCAAAAACAACCATTGCCTTAATTGTATATTAATATATAATATATTTTCTAAAATGTTAGCAGTATTTTAAATTGTAAACTGATGTTTTGCTTATTGATTATTTCTACTATTACATATGAAGTCTTAATCTTGCTCAACACACACACACACACACACATATATATATAATAATCAAAAAACTCTAGAATTCACTACAAAATTCACTATACCTATATAAAATAAATAACAATATTAGCTATAGCCAGCTTACAGCAGTTTATGCCATCTTGAGTAGCAATTGAACATTAATATTTAAATCTTATTAATATCCACAACTCTTCAGCAATTATTTTTTGTTGAATACTTAGTTTTCAGAAATCAAATGTCTTATTTCTAAAGTCATACAGTATATTTTAGTAAAAACATTATCACCTGGAAATTGTCACCCCATTAACATACTTTGAACTAGCATTGATTGTCACTTAATTATTAATAGTTATTGTGGTAATATTTTAATGTATGGTTTAACTTGTTAATAACAATATCTAAGTTCATTTGTTGTATCTTTCCTTGGACAGTAAAATAGCCTGAAACATAGTTGTTTTTTTAGTTACATAAATAAAATATTTTTAGTAACTGAAAATTAATTTTGCATACTATTTATGTGTTCAACAATCTTTCCGTATAGCTTAGCATAGTGATGTAATGACAGATTTGAAAACTAAATTCCCCAATGATGCAGTTCAAACTATCACTTCCACTACTTGAAGGCCATTTAACCATTCAGTTATGTTTTTGATTTGCATGATTTAGTAAACTTTATTCAACAAACTCATCTTTTTACTTACAGTGACCATTTGATTAATAGCTGTATTTTAAATAAATTAGTTTTTGAAATACCCAACTATTAGTTATATTACCCCTGTGTTAACTGAAATTAATAGGTAATTTACAGTTAATATAACATTAACTATACTCTTGAATTTGAATTTCTTCTGATTAATTGGATATTTTAAATAAATGTTTAAATGTTCATAATATTTCCACATTTTCCCCTTCCAATATCCGATTTGTTTCATGATTGTTGTTTCTGTTCCAAATGACTTTCATTCTCTTTCTTCATTTTTTGCATTTGCGTCATAAAATATATTTCTCAGAATTTTTTTTTCATTACAAAACATAGTATATTTGAAGCTATCATCAGTAGAACTTAATGGTATAAACTAAACATTGGATCTATATCAGTCTAAAATCTTTTATAAGAATGTTTATTTATTATATCTTTATTTAGTTATATATAATGTGGTTTTAAGAGCAGTAGTTATTTTATTTACTCTAGTTTAACAATCAATGGACATTAGATGGCAATAGTAATATGCCCTCATGCCTGAATTAGTTTCTGGTTTATGGCTTTCATCAATGAGAATCTTTGTACATAGTACATTTATGCAGTATAAATAATTGTAACTTTTTTATATTATCAAACTAATAACCTGAAATTTAAAAACATCTCAAAGTTTTGAATCCAAGCTAAGCTGCTTGTATAATTACATAGGTCTGATATTAAGTCATTAACGATATATTTTAGTAATTGTTGTTTGACTATAATTGTATATATCATAAAATATCATATTTATATTTGACACATGCATTTGGGAACAATAATTTACTCTATTTGCTTATGAACCATCTTGACTAATCTGGGGACACTAGATAGTATTGCTATTATGTATACATTATGGATATTTATATCTGTATTCATCAGGTCAACTATGTAACCAATCAATTAATATTTGCCTACATACATTAAATGAAATTCCGTTCGTAATTATTTGATTAATGCTAATTAGAATTTTGGTTAAGACATAAAATTTTTGAAATAACATGTTTTTATTTAATTGAAAAGGAATTAGCCAAGATTGAATTTAGTATGGTTGTCCTAAGAATAGCACCAAATTGCTTAATTCCTTATTTGTCATGGCGGCCAAATGATGCTTTTATTATTTAACTATACATTTGCCGCAGTAACATTTATTACTGTATTTTGAAGAACTACAAAAGCGCTCTTCCCCATTTGAACCTCTTTGCTGCAAGCAGATTACATTTCAAATTTTAATTCTGTAATAAATCAGTATGCTTTAAAACGAATCATAATTAATTTTGAAACAAAAACAAATAATTATGAACATATGAAACCTCCCGGAAATAAGTAAGATATAAGTATCACTCCAGGAAATAATTACACTTTCGAAGAGGAGTTAAAATATCAATTTATTGCTATCAGTTAAAATAAAAGTCTATTACTTATTCTCTAAATATTTACTTAATTCTAAAAATGGGTTAAATTAATACAGTTGTATGAATATTTAAAAAAGAAAGAATGAACAAGTTTACTTACTCAAATTGATATCACAGTTCAAATAAAATCATATATTGATTTAATAATTTTCTATACACTGAGTTGTCAAATAATTTGCTAATTGTTTTTAATTAGAATAAATGTAGATACTTTATTAAATTATTGTTTTTAAATATTATGCTTTTATATATATGTCAAAGCGTCAGCCGGGAAGCGAACCCGGGACAACTGCTTGGAAGGCAGTAATGCTAACCACTAGGCCACTATTAAGTTGAAAAGAATGTTGATCTGTTGATTGATTATTAAATTGAAAAGATTTTAATCACTAAAAAATAAGAAGCTATAGGCAGTAGTATTTTCATCAAATGGTTTGCCAAAATAAATTGCTTTCACAAAGATAACCATTTTAATTATTTGTTAATATGTTTGTAGAATGTACACATTTTTATCTCGTAATATACATGTAATTTTTAAAATTAATCTACATTAATATTTAAAATTAATCTGCATTAATATTTAAAAGCAAGTTGAAAAGATGCAACATCCAATTACAATGCATGAAAGATTCATTATTTGATCACTAACTTAAACTGGAATCACATTGCAGTACATTTCAATAACAAGTTCTTATATCTACTATCTAAACATTGCAGATGTTTATGTAAATAAAAAAAAATCAATTTAAAATAATGTTAAATAGACTGGCTTGATATTTAGTTAACTGATGAAAGTGTTTGCTCTCAAAATGTGTACATACTAGTGAGCAATTTTTTCTTTTTATAGTATAGAGACCAAACAATAAATATTTTTTTCTCATGTGTCATAGCATCAGCCGGGAAGCGAACCCGCTAACCTGGAACAACTGCTTGTAAGGTAGCTATCGCTGACCTCTCAACCACCAATGCTTGTCTAATATTTCATTCACTGTGATTGGAGGTGTAGCATTTTTCCAAATTTATTTACAGATATCATTCGAATTAATACCATTTTTCGTACATATTCCTGTAATTAATTTTTACATTTCATTATATTCATTTTAGTTTCAGAAGTTTCAATAACAATATTAATTTAATTTATTTTTTTGAACAGCTTATTCTTAATACATGCACATTATATAAACACTAACAATGTACATCCACATAATTGTTTAGGCTGCTTATAAGATTGTAATATAATATTGCTGAAGTTTATACTATTACTTAATAGTAAATTATTATTACTTATTTCATGTTGACCTTTTAACAATAAATGTAAAGGAGAAATATTACTTGATACATGGTATGGCAATTTATAAAGGGTATCAGAATTATAGATAGGGGTAGGCAAAAATAAAGTTTGTAATAGTTGCTTAAAATTAAATTTGGCAATAGTTGGAAACATAACTATTTGTATTATTTGCTATAGGTTTTTACACTAAGTTATGCTAGTTTGAATTAAACTATAGATTAAATATAATTAAATATGATTTTAATCATGATGTGACACAATAAATTGCATAGTATTGTTGGGTTTAGTGATTTTTTTGTTCTATCGGTGTACATTTGAATGATTGAATGATATACAATACATGTTGATAATGATATATATAAACAACAAGATCACCCATAAATATGTAAACAAATTCATAATTAATCACCATATCAGTACATAAACAGAAATCAACAACTATTTCATCTCTATACAGCTTTTAATTACATAACTAGTAAATCTTCAAGTGATTCAATTACAAGATGAAACACAATATGATAATAAGGAAGTTGTTGATTTGTTTCTATGCAATAATATGGATACTTAGCTATTAATTTATTTACAAATTTGTGTAGAGTTTGATTAATTAGATTTTATTTATGCAATTAAACATGTAATTGTCGAATGTACTACATATATCTGAGTGTGTCTTTAATTATATGTATGTATATAGTATATAGGAATATCATTCTGAGATTGATGTTATGTTTGCATGTAATTATTATTATTTTCATATCTATTAATATTTTGATTAGACTTCCTCGGTCATTATAAAATCCAACTAAACAAACCAATTCAGAGTGGATAGACCAGTAAGTACCAAAAACTGTTAAATAAATCCATCTTTTTTTTATTACTAGAACAATGATTATTTTTTACCTGATCAATGTAACAGTTTTGACTGACCAGCAGTCTTCTTCAGAGCTAAATAATGTACATGCATATATAAAAAATAGTTTATCTAATCAATATAAACAATACAAAACAAACTTATTTCTAATTATACATTGAATTATTTTTATATCCTATCACATATATACCATCAAAGTTTATATTACATTTGCATCATAATAAAGTTAAAGGTAGTAAGTCTTACTATTTTATATATATATTTTATATTAAATAATGTTATTATAATTATAAAAACATAGCTAATTTAAAACACTTTCAGTCATATCATTTATTAACATTTTTTATTGTTTATTTTAATTTTGCTTAATAAATTTCTATTAGAACTTTAAATATTGATATATAGGGCATATGAGCACAGATTTTCACACAACCCACCACTCTCCATGCTATCTCACAACACTGATACACTTAAACACATATATGTTGAAAAGATAAATAAACACCAATAGACATCTTTCATGCTAAAGCAGCAATCATCAGTTGGTCCAGATTACCATCTCTACACATATATGCTATAAGTGCTCAGATATATATTAAGATAGCCAATCCTCATATTGTAATGGACAGGCTTCAATCTACTCCACACTCCAACTCTTCAACCATCCATCCAATTGAAAATCTGATGATGGAATGCTCAAAGGCCACCCTGAGGCTGAGATTCTTGTCACACTCATGTTTACCTAAGGTCAATCTGACCCCTTACATACAGGACATGTAATCTTTACATTTAAGATTAATAGTTATAATTAAACTTTTTAGTAACTAATCTTATAAATAATAATAATAATAATAATAATAATAATTATTATTATTATTATTATTATTATTATTATTATTATTATTTATAAATATTTTTTAAATTCTTGTGTACTTAATATTAAATACACATATTTTCTTTTGCTTATCTAACTCCTTCATTGCCAACATTTGAATTTTAAATAGCTTCTTTTATAATTGTATAATAGTTCTCTCTATTTTTTCTATAACTAATTTTACATTTTTTTTATTGTTAGAAATTATCTCAATCATATTTATATTAAGACAGTTTTTAAGCCAAAAATCTTTATTTAATGTAAAGTTAATACTATTTATAAGAATAGTTTATTTTACTTTTCTTTCTGTTTTGTTATTCATGTATTGAATCATTTTAATACTACTCCTATCAAATACATGTACTGTCTCTTTTTTAATATAAGTAAAGTAATGATTTTTATCATAAATTAATTTTTTGTTTCTTCAATATACAGTAATTGGTAGTATTTATTAATTTGGCATTTTTTGCATTTAATTTTATACATTCTGTTTATACTATTATCTGGATTTTAGTCATATTTTTAAATATATTTGTTATCCAAACTTTAATTATGATTTTCCTTTTTTTATTTATTATTTTAAAGCTTAATAATAATTTTTATTGATTTTATTTATATTTTTAACTCCATTATTATTACAAATTTTAATGCCTATATAATTAATTTTATTATTATTATTCAAATTATTAAAAATTTTATTTTTATTGTTCTTATTACAAATAAATTTATTTTCTATTAATTATTACTATTTACGAATTTTTTGGATAATTATGTAAAATGGAGCTAGGGAATCCCTGACCTGTAAGCCATTTCCATCCTTTGAAAGCTCTCAGTGCAATCTGTGGACATTTTCATAAATGATAATAAAATGGTTTTGTATAAAACTTTTATTTAAACAGCAGTACAAATATTGAATTAATAGTTAAGTAAAATCAATATCAATTACATCTTTTTTCTCTCCAATTTTTATAAAAATTCTAGTTTATGCTATGGGATCTAACTGGATTTAATCTTCTATGCTGACAGAGAGCATTTTGCTTGTTTTAAAAGTGATTTTCACATAAGAATATACAGTAGCAAAAATAAAACTATTTTTATTTTATTATTATTATTTTTCAATTAATTTTTTTTATAAGAATGTCTAAACTGAATAAAATACGAAAAAGTGACACAAAAAATTGTGCATTTAAAAAAAAAAAAGATCCAGCACTTATTTTATATGTAAAAAAAAAAGAAATAGCAAATTGATATTGCTGACATGTTTGGAAAATACTTCAGTTAATAAAAAATATAATATTAAAAGGCACATTTTATTAAAACATTATGATTACAACAAAGTTGGGTAAGAAAGAAATATTAAAATAGAAAACTTAAAAAGGAGCTTCATTAAGTGGCTAACATTTTTATAGAAGTACAACAAGTCTTAAAATTCTGTAAAACTAAGTTGTAAAACATAAAATAAAGCAGAAAATTCAAAACCATTTTCTGAAGGAGAGTTTATATCTGTCCAGAACATAAAACAAATTTGAGCATATAAACATTTCATGAAGAATAGTTGCAAGGGAATTGAAATAATTATCATTAAACTTGGAATTCATTAATAATAATGTTTTTATTTTATTTTTAATTCATAAAAAAAACTATAGTCCTCATTTAAAAAGGAAAGTTGAAATTGGCCTGTCATTTAAAAAGGTTGTCCATCTTTAATTATTAGGAGTAAATTAATTACATTTTTCTTCAAGTATAGCAAGCTAAATGATATTATAAATATCCAAACAGCCCTTAGTAAAAAAAAAAGGATCTCCACTTCTGATATAAAAGTTTCCCCTTTATTAATCTTTTAGGTAAATGACATTTTCTTTTGTTAGTCTTGTTGAGTTTTTTTTTAAAAAGGTTTTCATTTGATTTAATATTAAACTTTATTTATATATTAGAATTCAACAAATTGAGTTTGATTTGAGAGTATTTTAAGTTTACAAATGAAATACATTGTAAAAAATTATATTAGATATTTGAAAGTATTAAAAAAATAATAAATCGAATATACAATGAAAACAAAGTTCTTTCTTCTCAATGGACAGTGTTTGGGAGGACAATGAAATAATAGTTCACAAAATTTATCAAAATTTTTGTTGAATAAAAACTATGTTCAAAATGGGAACAAATAAATAAAAAAATAAATGTGATATCTTTTAGATTTAAATTTTTTATTTATAATTTTAAAAATATTTCAAAAGTTCCAACTACCATCTTCTTAAATGCATTTACTAATCTCTTCAAAAAGAGTGATCTCATTTTGACTGTGATAATCTTTTTTAAGTTATAGTCAAACTTATTAATTTCTATTTTTAAAAATAAAACATATCTGAATAAAATCAAATTGTATACACACATTCTTTTAGTTTTTAATAATTATTATAATATTGTTGTATAAAAATAGAAATAAACATTTTTCTTTAATCATAATTAAGGTTTTTAGATTTAAAGTGAACATGGGGGAGCCAGAAACTAATTAAGTCAATTCCTTGTAATAAAAAATAGGGATTGACTGATTAATTTCTGGACCCCCTCTCCCATATTTTTATGTCAAATTAAATCTAAAAACCTCAATTGAAGTTGAAGAAACAATTATTATTTTTTGTTCTTTAGTGCATAGTAAATAAAAGCTTTAACCTGTTTAGCTAACAACTCTTCTTGTCTATTTTGAATTGAACCTAATGAATTTTTTATTAAATATTCCTCTGTATTTGAACATTTTATTTTTACAATTAACCCTTTTTTCTATGTATTATATAACTAATTTTTACATATGTAAGCTTTCAAGTGATTACAATTTTAAAAATATATTTTTAAAAAAATAAATAAATAAATAAATAAATATCTAAACAAAAAGTTCTTACCTATAATAATAGAGCACCCTATCATTGGATATAGTTTGCCTATTCAAAAAGTTAGAAGAATGAAATATTAGATATTTCAATTTTATGTTATTAAAAGAATATATTTAGAATTAATTATCGTTAAAGAAAGAAAAAAAAATTCTAAAAGTTAATATATTACTTATTGTTATTAAAATTTTGAAAATTTAATTTACCAATTTCTTTTTATCCAATAGAAACTGGTTCCAGTTGCTGTATCAAACTTTTTAAGACTGTCTTTTTAAAAATAAAGTATTTTCAAAGACAATCTCTTACTAGTGATGTAGTTTTGGGTTAGAAATAAGTCTTTTACAAAAATATTGCATCAGAATCATTAATTTGTGAACACATTATTGAAAACTACATTTTTCTTTGCAAATCTACTGCATTCAGTAATTTACCCTTAGGCTAAAACACTCAGCCAATCAGAGATTCTCATTTCTATTGACTTCTAAGCCATCTCCCTCATCATTACTGCCAACCATGCAAATAGGTTTACTGCTGACACTGTAGATTTTTTTCAATTAATATGTTAAAATTGTAAGCAAGTAATATAGATTCTATTTGCATCAGAGTATTAATATTTATAAGATTTTAACTTGGAGTTTTCAAACTTCTGTGCCTGGTTTGTTTTATAAGCTAGATTTTTCTATTGGATCTTTGTAAGTGAGGCCAAAATCTGATGACCATTGCTGAGTCAACTGACTATTGACTTCACCAGGAAATTCCCATAGATATACATTTTAACTAGACCATAAAGTGTCATATCTTAAGCATGATTATGAGATGGGAGGCATGACAGGATTATAATAATCACTTAGGTTCTTGCTCACCTATTTTATGATAATTCTTTTGAGAAGTTGGGGTTCATACAAATGGTTAGCAATCTTTATAAGTTTGGTTTGATTTAGCTAAACAATGATACAACTTTAATTTGATCACTCTAAAAAAACTTAAATGCATATAAGCTGAGTCACTGGTTGTAAATTCTTAAATGCATACTTGAACAGTCAATAGCACAATTATATAATAATGATTTTTTTTAATGATAGTAATTCTATTTGAGCAGTATTCATTCTCTAATCATGTCTATTTTTGTTTGAAATAGCTAATTTTAACATTTATTGCTTATTAACTTTCAATATTTATTGCTTATTAACTTCCTATAAGAATCATTTGATTGAAAACACCAAGAATATATTATTAAATTAAATAAATGTATTTATGGGTTAATTACTTTCAGAATTTTTAAAAATCCTTGTCACAAAATCCACTGCAAGAGTATATTTATTTTGGTTATATCTGAAAGGGCTTATAAAAATAATAAGATCCATGCAACCTGTAGCATGATCTAGATACTTTTGGTATCTATAAAGAATAGGGATTCTGGAAGAATAAGTGCATAATCTTCTTTACTGATCAATCAACCCTTAGGTTGGTTTTTCTTCTTCTTTTATGTTTGTGACATAAATTATATATTCTTATGAAAATCAAATTTAAGAATATGTTATTTAGTCTAGTCTGAAATTTTACTGTCATATCTCTCCTTGTCTTCAAATGATGGACTAATCTAGATTCTATCTTATCTTGATTAAATTGAACATTCATCACCACAAAACCAATGATGTTATATATATATATATATATATTGTACCAGTCAGAATTGTATGTTCATTTAACAAGGTTTAGAATCTAAGCAAAAGTACCCTAAATCCACTCATGCCTGAGATACACAGGTCAGGAGCAATCATGAATTCTGCCCTATTTGCTCTTCTCTAAAACTATAACATTATAAACAACACTTCTGATGATAACATGAAATTTTATTCATTCTGGTCCCAGAGACACAG
>JAQFVV010012639.1:1404439-1557771 GCA_028023455.1 Epiperipatus broadwayi
TAACAACACACTAAAATATTTGATATTATGAATATAGATGAGTTTTTTCTTAATAATTTCAAAAATACCTTAATGAGAATATGAATGATATATAATCTTTAATGTTTCAAAACAGAATTGGAAGATGGATAACCATCTTTTGCATATGCAGCTTAGCAATGATTTGCAATTACTATGGCTGTTGGCTATTTAGTTATTTTGCATTGGGTAAAATGGTTTATTTGTGTATATTGATATAATTAATGTACACACATTTGGATACAGTATTCTGTTAATCTGCTTAAGTACTACTTTTAAATTTATTTTAATATGATGTCCATTACTATTTTTTGTATAAGCATTGTTTTTGTTTTTACTAATTTGATAATTTTTTTCTGAGTTTGTATAAGTGACTTTTAACTACTTTATATCATTAGGGATATTATATATTTACTATTAATTTCAATGGATGCATATTGATAAATGATTTTGACTGGTAAAACTATATGGTCATTATTTACAATTTATAATTTTAATATAAATAAATGAGTAACTTTTTTTCCTAATTCATTTTTTCCTCTTTAGTTATTTTTACAAAACATTACTAGGAAACAAATGATTTCACAATTTCAACAGCTTTGATTTTTGAAACTACAAAATTCAATATTCAAAAATCTAAAGGTTTATATTGTCTCCTATGCTAATATTTTTATTGGTTAGACCAGCAACACCTGAAGCAGAATGGAGAATAATACTACTCAAAATGTTGAGTAATTTACTAGTCTATGTTGTTTTACAGAATTTGATGTTTGACTTACTATTATGCAGTATTAATATTTCTCATCTATTTCCTAAAAAAAAGATTGTAAATGAGAATCCTACAATTCATTATAGTTTAATGTTCTTAGCTTGATTTTATAGTCCTGAATGGAACATCAAATTTTCTCTCCATATTTTCATGATGATGTTGGGATTAAGGTATGCTATATACCTTATCTATTTTGACAGTTAAACTAGTTATTGAATTTTTCACTTAAAATAATATATTCCACATTTATCTCCAATTTTAAATTAATTAATTTTTGCTTCTTGGAATGGCCATACTCATTTATGAATGATTGGTTTTACTACTACTACTACTACTACTACTACTACTACTACTACTACTACTACTACTACTACTACTACTACTACTACTACTACTACTACTACTACTACTACTACTACTACTACTTACTGCTGCTGCTGCTGCTGCTGCTGCTGCTGCTGCTGCTGCTGCTGCTGCTGCTGCTGCTGCTGCTGCTGCTGCTGCTGCTGCTGCTGCTGCTGCTGCTGCTGCTGCTGCTGCTGCTGCTGCTGCTGCTGCTGCTGCTGCTGCTGCTGCTGCTGCTGCTGCTGCTGCTGCTGCTGCTGCTGCTGCTGCTGCTGCTGCTGCTGCTGCTGCTGCTGCTGCTGCTGCTGCTGCTGCTGCTGCTGCTGCTGCTGCTGCTGCTGCTGCTGCTGCTGCTGCTGCTGCTGCTGCTGCTGCTGCTGCTGCTGCTGCTGCTGCTGCTGCTGCTGCTGCTGCTGCTGCTGCTGCTGCTGCTGCTGCTGCTGCTGCTGCTGCTGCTGCTGCTGCTGCTGCTGCTGCTGCTGCTGCTGCTGCTGCTGCTGCTGCTGCTGCTGCTGCTGCTGCTGCTGCTGCTGCTGCTGCTGCTGCTGCTGCTGCTGCTGCTGCTGCTGCTGCTGCTGCTGCTGCTGCTGCTGCTGCTGCTGCTGCTGCTGCTGCTCCTGCTCCTGCTCCTGCTCCTGCTCCTGCTCCTGCTCCTCCTCCTCCTCCTCCTCCTCCTCCTACTCCTCCTCCTCCTCCTACTCCTACTCCTACTCCTACTCCTACTCCTACTCCTACTCCTACTCCTACTCCTACTCCTACTCCTACTCCTACTCCTACTCCTACTCCTACTCCTACTCCTACTCCTACTCCTACTCCTACTCCTACTCCTACTCCTACTCCTACTCCTACTCCTACTCCTACTCCTACTCCTACTCCTACTACTACTACTACTACTACTCCTACTCCTATCTCCTACTCCTACTCCTACTCCTACTCCTACTCCTACTCCTACTCCTACTCCTACTCCTACTCCTACTCCTACTCCTACTCCTACTCCTACTCCTACTCCTACTCCTACTCCTACTCCTACTCCTACTCCTACTACTACTACTACTACTACTACTACTACTACTACTACTACTACTACTACTACTACTACTACTACTACTACTATTATTATTATTATTATTATTATTATTATTATTAAAGCCACTCCATATACATATGTTTACATTGTTAGTGAAATAAACAAGTAAATGTATATATAACATATTTTTTTAGATTTATCATTTTTTGAGGAGGACTGGTAGTTTATATATTTATTTGTTAATTTATCTTTGGATATATCTTATATATATATATATATATATATATATATATATATATATATATATATATATATATATATATATATATATATATATATATATATTAAAAAAAAAAAAAACACACATTACATTTGTGATCTTTACTTTCTGTAATTTGAGTTCTTAAAAAGATCTATGTTACCATTTTTCAATTGCAAATAACAACATATGTATTTGTTGTGTTACTGAGTTTAGTATGTTCTCTAGTGTTTATGTCTTAGTTTTGTTGTTACAGTCCTCTATATCAATATTATGCAGTCAGAGATTACATTCTCTCTATTTTCATTTGTTGACATACATCACATGTTTTGGAGAAAATATTTTATTGGTGGTGTAGATTGATGGTTACACAGAGTCAACTTACAGGTTTTATTGTTCTGTTATCACTGACCAGGTTGCTGCACAAACATCTGGTTGTAAAATTGTATTGTCTCTGGTTCATAATTTTGCCAGTTTGATATTTATGGTTGATGGATGTCACCTTGTGTTGTTACCTAAGATGAATGTGCAACAAGTGCACCAATATAAATAAAACACAAAGGTGGATGCATGCATGATAGGATAGAGCCTATGTAATTTGAGGTAAATATTGTTAGAAGGGTGGTATTATATTGTTTATATGCTGTTGTCATAAAATTGTAAATTCTGTCTAGTATGGATATAGATAGTAAAGTTGTTGATGTGTTTCTTCAGCCAAGTGGCATAAGAAGTGAAAAAGGATCAATATTGGTGTACAGTCTCTGATATCTCAGAAAATATAGTGTAGGCAGTGCATGAAGATTTAATCTCAACAAAAAAATCAAAGTATTTTGGCTCTGGAGATCATTTTTAAACTTATGGAGTAATTGTTGTTTGCTTATTCTAAGCATTGTCAGATTGGTGTCATGACTCAACTTTGGAGGTATTCATGAATAAATTTGCCTGTGTGAGTACTTGTATACTTTTGGATAAATATTTGTGCAGATGTGGTTTTAATATAATTGATAATGATTGATAGTTGGTCATGAGTGGGTTATTATTATTATATAACTATTACTACTACTGCTACTACTATTGCTAATACTACTACTGCTGCTGCTACTATTACTACCACTACTACTACTACTACCACTACTACTATCACTACTACTACCACTACTACTGCTCTCTCTCTCTCTCTCTCTCTCTCTCTCTCTCTCTCTCTCTCTCTCTCTCTCTCTCTGCTCTCTCTCTCTCTCTCTCTCTCTCTCTGCTCTCTCTCTCTCTACACGACGCTATTCCTACCACTACTACTACTACTACTACTACTACTACTACTACTACTACTACTACTACTACTACTACTACTACTACTACTACTACTACTACTACTACTACTACTACTACTACTACTACTACTACTACTACTACTACTACTACTACTACTACTACTACATCAAAAGTAATAATAATAATATTAATATAAACCTGGTTAATTGATATTTATTTTAATACAAAAATTTCTGGTCAGTTTACAAATTACCAGAGAAATAAAGAAAACCCACATTTTTTTCAGGTATTTGGTAAATATAAAAAAGTAAATTTTAAACCACATTCATAATTTCCATAAAACATTGAAAACATCATGTATTATCATATGCTCACAATTTTATATGCTTACACATACCAAACTGTCCATGCAGTATTGCCAAGTTCTAGACTTTATAATCAATGGATTACTGGATGGTTGGTGGATAAAATCTTTTTCTAATGTCTACTCATCCTTGCATTTGATAGCAATACGATATGGAGAGGTACTCTTATTAACATTTATATTATTAAATTCTATTTCAGTATCATTAACTTTATATTTATTATATTTTATTGAATAAAATAAATGTTTATTTTATTAACATATACATTATGTCTTACTTAAGTAATCTCTCTGTTTTTTTATGTTTGGAAATATTGAACAATACATTAATTGTTTTAGTTTATATGTATACTTTTACCACAAATTTGTTTCTGCTACAATAATTTTTTTGAGTTTTTATTTTGACATGTAAAAAATATTTCAGTTTACTTTTTTTAAATGAATTTTCATATCAGTAGTAAAGAAAAAAAAATATTTGTTTTCTATTTATGACAAACAAATAAATGGGAATAATTTTACAAAAACTAATCTTTTTTTTGTTTTTTTTTTGCTTTATTATTATTTTCTTTTTTTTTAATAAATTCTATTAGAAAGAGCTTTAATTTAAGTAATTATTATATAATGCTTATTAAAATAAATTATGTTATTATTTTGTATTTTAATTAGATAATAATGAAAGAGTGTAATAATATCAGTCAAAAAATATAAATCAAATTATGTAAACAAGTATTTAGAAACTGTCAGAAATTCTTTACACTTCAAGTTTAATGATCTGTAATATACTAATAACGTTATTGACATTGAATTTATTTTTAATCAAAATGTCATTTAATTGTACAAGGTTATTTTAATATTTTCCTTATGCTAAAACTACAAAAAAATAGATTAATTAAAAAACGTCATCTCCATTTATAAATATATTTAAATATATATTTATATATTGACATGGAAAGTGAAATAAACACAAAGAAATTGACTAGAGAAAAAATAAATACCATGTATTGTAATAATTCTATTCAGATATAATGCATAATAAATTCTTAATGGATGCAAGCATTATAGGATGCTATTATTGATATTCAAATATCTTAATTTCATATTAGTTTTTAAATTGAAAGTTGTTTCTCTTTTAATATCTTTCCATACATGTATATATTTTGCAAAAAATAAATTAATTTGAATTTAGCTTATGTAACAACTGGTAACAATAATAAAAAAACAAATATACTTTATTATAATATAAGTTTTTTTTTTTTTTTTAAGAAAGCAATCAGAAGTCCAGTTAAATATAGATAATTTTATTTCATTTGCATTTTTTATACAAAAAAATTTAAAATCCATTATAAATAATGCTTAAAGTATAAAAATTAAATTTGAAAATAATATATTTCTATAAAAGAAATATTCTTCTTAGGAGTGGTATAATATAGTGCAGATAATCAAATGAAATGATTTTTATAAGATTAATAATCAAAAACAGCCATGCTGGGTTTTTATGAAATTATAACTGGAAAACTATTAGTTTTGATTGGTTGCTGTCTCCAAAACAACATGGCCACTGATTGCAATTATATTTATTAACATAATTTTCATTTATAACATGTCATCACACACACAAATATAATATTGTAATACAATTTATTTATATTAAAATATTGTATTACAATATATATATATATATATATATATATATATGTATATACATATATTTTATATATATATATATATATAGATATATATATGTATATTTATATATATATATATATATATATATATATATTGTACCCTTACTTCTTGATATATAAAATAGTTTTTAAAATACAACTAGCTCAGTTACATTATTATGCTTAATTAAAATTTGCATATCTATTTTTAATATACTTTTATATTATCACATCTTAATTAAATTTATTATTAATTATCCAAAATCAATATAGTTCCAGATTATATTAATTAAATAAGTATTTAATAAAATTATGAGACTGTGAAATAAAGTTACAAAGTAATAAGCAGATTTCCACTGAGTTAATATCTTCCAAGATACTGTCTCAATGGCATAAGAATACTACCACTACCTTATCATCTTATCACTACATCTATAGCATTCTTATGACTTTTAAATGAAATAAATTATCTTCAATAATACTAAAATAATTCCTAACTTTTAACTTAAAATATAATTAAATAATCTCAGGTTCTTCTCAGTTTTAAAATAATAATAACTCATGTAAATAAGTATGATGTGGGATTTTATATCAAACTTAAATACACCTAACTTATTTTAATAATAATAATAAATAATACTAATCTTAGAGTGTAATTTAATCTCATCTATTTCTATTATATAATCAATCATTAAATGAATAAACAATCACATGTATATCTTTTATTTCATATGGTATCTTCATTTTAAAATAGATCAAAATCTTATACTTAATAATCTGTGGCAATAAATAATATTGTATTCTTATAATGTGCATTATAATCATCTTATGACCATTGTAATATTTATGTTCATGTCAATCAATTCTTATAAAATAATGTTAAACAAATATGGTATTCAATTCTAAGTAATAATAACAAATTCATTTTGTGCAAATATTATGTTTATTTCAAATTATCTGATGTCAAAATGCTGTGGTGAAAAATAATGAAACTCGACACACTTTTAAAACAAATTAACAAATTTATTTACAATAACTTCAAATAAGAATTTATTTACACTATTTACAGTTTTAAAATTTAAGAAAATAAATAAAACAAAATAGGAAAAATACAAATATAAGAGGCTTACACTGTTATTAACTCATGTACTTAATAAGCAATTTTACATTCCTTTAAATGCTATATTAATAATATTACAGTGTGTTTTTCCAAAAACTTAGATTTTTTAAAATAAATAGTAATGTACTATAATTACTTCAAATAATAATATACGTCAAGACTATTTATGTAGCATGTGTAAACAATGAAACTCTACTGATTAAATAGCTACATTAATCAAGTATTACCATTTATACTGTATTATCATGTATTCACTTTATTATTAGCATTGCTTAATACTTTATATAAATTAATGTATCTTTATAGTGTATAACAAATAATTGACTGTAATTATACTTTACTTAATGTAATTCCTGTTATATGTTTTATCAAATATGCATTATATATCTCTATTGTTCAAATATTATTATTTAAATCATTTATCAATTTTAAATTCATAAAGCATTACCTTAGATAAATTCTATGATTCTTTTCTGTGTAAAAATCATTACTTTACTTGATGTGTCATTTAATCCTTTCTAATAAATTTCTATCTATAAAACATATTCTAAACTTATCTAAAATTTCCGGTAAATAAACATCAATTTAAATAAAATATTCATTATCTAAACTACCTATACTACATTGTCTATACTTAATAAACTTCAATCCAAATATAAGCTTCTACCCATAACGTAACTTAACTTATTTAATAAACAAAATACACAAAAATAGAGTCTTTTCAAATCTATTCTTATCTTGCAAATAATAAAATAACTACCTCAATAAAGAATAAATATAATTCTAATACTATAACATAATAAAATATCAAAATTTATTTATGAAAGAATCATATAATCATTTCTAAGCTTCTTACGTAATGTTGTATCAGGTTTATATTATAAATTAAAATTATGCATATTTTAATAAAGTTCGTTGCCAATATAATGTATGTGTTTTCATAAAATATCTATCCATTCATTCTATAACAACATAACATTCAGTTGATCTAAAGAAAAAACATATTAAATTCATTAAAAATCATTATACAATATTTTTACCATAATAATAATAATGTCCAATCTGCTATCCAGCATTCTTCGAAATTTGCAGCTTCATAAAATATAAAATCATTCACTTCTCCACTCACACACATGCATTAGAATATTCCGTGTTACATTAATTATAAAATAAATTTATATAATTAATTATTATATTATTTTCAAGTTAGTATTTAATAAATGTACCTAACCTACTTTTAATAGTTTAATAATATTTTAAATTTTATGTTAAATAAATAAAATAAAAGTTTATATTACATATTTCCAACGACGTCTTCTGTTCTACCATAAAAGTTTTAACAAATATCCTACGTATAAAGTCAATAAAACACTATTTCCTGTTCCGTTGTATCACGTGTCTTGAAAGTTTATAATAAAATGATAACGTTCTTTTTCAAAAATAAAATTAAGTTCCACAAGAAAAGCAAAATAAATTTTTAAAATAAAAAAAATAGTTTATAAGTTTTGGATCCAGTTCTTCACAGATTATTATTTAAAAATTATTATTTCTAAATTAATTCATAGTTTATAAATTATTTTCATTGAATTACTTTAATCAAATTGGCTTGCTTGGTTTGGATGTCCATGTATTACTTATGCATTTTTAATAACATATTCAGGTAAGAATTAATTTCTCCATCTATAACGACCAGCGTTTTAGACTACTTCAATAAAAATAGTTTTATTATATTACGATTTTAAAATAATCATATTTATAATCTATTTGCCTTTTCAAATCGTCAATATTTAATCTTTTAAGCACAAAGACTTAACAAGGCAAGTATTTATTAAAATTACTACTTCTTATATCTTTACTTAAGATATACATTTTAATCTTTTAAAATCTACAAAAATACTTTCTTTCTATAGAAGTATTCATATTTCTTTTAAATATCTATTTACAATAGACAATAGTAATTTAAACCTTTAAAATATTTATAGTCCAAAATACTACTTTTCTCCATCTCGTAGTTTTATATACTAATCCAGCGTCTGTTATTTCTCTAGCATAAAGTTTCTGATATATTTCTCCGATATGTGATGTTTCCATGATTATTCGTACGTAAATTGAGTTTCGATATTGAGAAGACCAATAGGGAATTATTAAGTTTCTACTGCATACTTATCATTTAAAATTATAAAATTATATACAATAACACTCTTATGATTTTTAAAACTGATTTTAAGAGCATTTATGAATTTACTTGGCTATTTTCTCAATAGCACGATTAACTTAGAAATTTAATTACAGAGAGCCCCTCTCAACAATTGAATCCAGCTTTTATACTCGAAGAGACTCCACATCTGATTGGTACGTTTAAACAATCAAACTTTGCTGGCTTATTTACATATTAATCAACACACTATTAAAATAAAATAATGATTTATTTAATATTTAATATTATTACATTTTAAAAATAATTTTTATCGTTTATTCAAATCTATTAAACATTTTTTAAAATATTCTTTCTCACTTAATTTAAATCTTAACTTTTATAAGATCATTTAAAATAAACTAAATCTTTTTAAATACGTTATATTTTTAAGACAATATTTTTTTAAAAATTAGATTTAATACCCCACATTAATATCTTTATTTTTATCTCGTGATAACTCACGTATTATTTATAAATTTCACAACATAATTTTAAAACAGTTTTTCAACTTTATGAGAAAGCTTCCAAGCATGTGTGTGTGTATCTCTAATTAACATCTGTTTTTTTTTACAATACAAGAAACGCTTCCCATAATCTAAAAATAACTTAACAATTGCTTTTTTAAAAATAAATATTTATTTTTAAAAATAAATAAGATATTATATCAGATTTTAAAATAATTATTTGATATGATTAAAATCAAATATTAATCTTGATTTAAATACTTATAATTTAAAATATTTCTATTCACTTTTAACATATATTTTAAACTAAATAAATATCTTTGTCTAATTTTAACTTGTCTTTTAATCACTTTAGCTTCAAACATTTGTTATTAAATTTATTAATGCAGTATTACATCATAATCATCATCATTTTAAATATTTTCTCAATATCAACACAATTCACATATCAAACACTCATAGATTGCTTTAATTAAACTTATAGTAACATTATCACAAGCAAAGTCAACATCACGTTTTTTTAAAAACACTTCTTAAATTTAAAATTTTCTACTAGATTAGCACAAAACTTAAATGGTGACCCATACAAAAGGGCACAATATATATATTAAAATTATCTTTCCCAAGAATCAAATCAAATTTGTGAATGAGTTCCATTACTAATTTTAGAGATTAACTTATAAAAAAAAAATATGAGTGTAGTAATTTACTTTTATGATGCAATTCTAGAAAATAATAAATGATGGTGTCTAACTGAATACCTACAATCGTTGCTCTGTTACATAACACGCATTCCATACTCAATGTGTGTGGATATAAGTAAGAGGCTTAAACGGACCAGTACACTATATATATATATATATATATATATATATATATACCTAAAACACATACTTTCTATCTGCTAAACTATCACAACCCAGTTCTTAAAGTAGCATATTAACACTTTAATAGCCTGAAACGCGACATCATGGTTGTCACCTTTAGATTGCTCTAACTCAGCCAATTTTTTAGTTACATTGATGAAAAAATACTTGTATTAAAGCTTAGAGCAAGGCCTATAAGATGCTGCCCTCCTTTAAATTATTTTACAAGTAAAAAATCAATACTAGGAGTGTTTTAAGTTAAACAAAAGAAGAAGGCCAGTTTTGATTGGTTGGATAATCTATTCCCAATCTATTCCCAATTCATATTGGCTGATAATTATGTTAAATATTTTTTCACCACTAAAATGAAAATATATGTTTTGGAGTGTTTTTTTTATTATGTTTTGTACATATTATAAATAATTTTCATAAAATCTAATATTTCTAATAAAAATATAGTTATTTTACAAAAGTAGTAAGGTTTTATTAAAAAATTGTATACTTTACATGATTGTAAATTGAAAAAGAAACCAACCGTAGCAGCAATTTTTGACATCTTGTCAAGAGGTTAGATTGCTCCAAGCTGTTTATTTGATTTTCAAACAAAGATTAATGATTTAGAATATTTTTCAGGCATTATAATGTATTTTTGGTGTATTTTTTTAATAATATGCTGAAAGTATAATTATTTTGAGAAAGACATTAAGATTTTTCATAAAAAATTCTTAAAAAATTCATAACGTGAAATCTGGGAGGGATCTAAATGACATTTACAATGCTTCTAATTTGCTCATAATGTTTTCTTTGATTTTTCCACTTTTGAATATTTCTATAAAATACAAATAAAAATATATTTTTGAAATAACTTTCGTTTACTTTCCTAACATTACAAATAATTAATATACTTTTTGAAAATGAAACTAAAATTAATATACATTAAAAGATGAAAATATTTGTATCAAAAAGTTTGTCACTTGACCAATTAAAAGTTTCAGAGTTTTACTTCACTGGACCAATAACGAAAGTGATCTATTAAAGTGTTAATCATGCTAAATGAAAGGGCTTAAATTATGAATTTAGTTAATACTCTGAATCTGCATATTAACTCATAATCTAAATGAAAAAGTATATTTAATGGATCTTAACAAATATTAGCAAATATACTATAATATAATCTTTGAGCTCAGTAGCAGATATTAAAAGTTCCAATTTATAGCAACTTTAACTAGGCAAACCATAAGAAATAAATGTAATATAAATCAATAATAATAACAAGTTCAGAGCAATCGATTATTATCTAGCATAAAAAGATTTCAAAACAGCTTTCAGGTATGCTAAGTAGCATTGCATAATTATTAAATTGGAGATATTAATAATTGTTTCTCCTTTAAAAGTTTACTAAAATTGTGATGTTTGTTATTTAGAAATACTTGGCATATTATAACATATATAAGATAACTTGAGATAAATGAGTAAAACAGATATAGGCATAACCTCAGAAATAAAGAGGTTTGGATAAATGGTTAATAATAGTTATTACAATCTAGAAAAGTAAATTATATTTACAGAAATGAATTCAGGCAAGATTTACACAGATTTAATTAAGTTAATTTGAATATAATTTAAATAATAAAAAATGAACATTGAATTACATAATATCAGCTAGCTATAGGTATGAAAGATTACAGATTTCAAGACTTATTGTGACCTCTGCAGTTTTTAAGGAAAATATTTCCATTATTCTATTGAAGCAGATACTTCAGGCACATCAGATGGTAAAGATAGTGGCATACATCTCTGGTTTAGATTGTATAAGTTTAGATGTCTTTTTCTGTTGGCAGGATGTTGTTGAAAATTCTTCTATCTCCATAATGATGGTTATATATCATTGTGTCAGGAAAAATGGGCTTAAAGATCATCATCTTCACACAGGAAAATGCCAAATCTATGGCCTCCTACTCTGCAATTTCAAAAATAAAATGGGCATAGATTGTGGTAACAATACTTTTTAAAAATTAGAGTATGAAAAAAAGAGTGTAAATTTTATTTATATGATTTTTGAATACTATAATATTTTGTCAAAAAGATGGATTCACATGTGATAAACCATTAGCACCTCTTTACTATCTTATATTTTAATTTATAAAATTGATTTAAACTTTTCTTTAAATATTAAACAAGATACTTGTAATTTAAAATGGGCGGTCTCTATTTCCCAAAGACATGGCAATATTTCCAGTTCAGTGGATTTTGTTATTTATAAAATATATTTTGGAAAAATATTATTGTAAAAATAAGATTTCACTCATAGACGATATTGACACAGTTGTGCAATGGTCTGATTTTTGTTTACTATTATTTTAATTTAAAATTAGGGATTATTAGAAACTGTTAATCTGTGTTAAAAATTTAAATATTTATATACCCACATTTCGACTTGATCACACAAGTCATTTACTGGGTAATAATCTAAATAATGAGTTATATTATCATTTTATTGAATATTGATTTATTATTATTATTATTATTATTATTATTATTATTATTATTATTATTATTATTATTATTATTATTATTATTATTATTATTATTATTATTATAAGAATAACCATAATAATAATAATAATAATAATAATAATAATAATAATAATAATAATAATAATAATAATAATAATAATAATAATAATAATAATAATAATAATAATATACTAAGGTCATCTTAGTCGTATCATTGATTTTTTTTTAATTAGCTATTTATGTCACCTATAAGATATCAGAGGGATTTTATTTAACTCTATAGGTAGTTTCGTAATCAAGAAAAACCTTATAACTTTAGTCTATAATTAAAATTATATTACTACCTTTTATTTATGTTCTCTACTATTTAATAATAAATAAATATTGTGATCTAAATTGTAATCCTAGTTTATAATTTTAAATAATAACTAATTTATACTCTGATTTTCTATAGATAAACATATTATAATAAATTTGTAATATATTCTATCAATGACTTATCTTATCAAGGCAGTTTGCAATAATTTAAAATCTCATTTAAGAAATATTTTATACTGAATTAATTTCTCTTCCAAATCTTAAACTGTATGTTTTGGTTAATGTGTATAGTACAATTCATAATCTCTGATGATGGTGTATCAACAAAAAATGCAACATTAGATATTTTGTTTAACTTTTCAATAACAAGTTTAGTATCGTCTTATTTACAAATTTTCAATAATTTATTTTAACTAATAAATGAATTAACATAAAACAATATAAAAAATTACATAACAATACAATACAATTATATACATAAGCATTTGAACATTTCTATTCTCTTTAATTATAATGAGATATTTAAAATAAACTCCCTGCATATACAATATGTTGTGGTTATGATATTTAACTTTATTTCCTATATCATACAATCGTGTGTTTATTAAACAATCTTTCCACTCATTGCCTCTGAAGTTTTGTGCTGCAAAATATAAGAAGATTGAAAATATGGATTAGTGTTTTATTTTTTAACTAAAGTAATGTCATTATAATATTATGAAATATTACACATTTATCTGTGTTTATATTTTATGATATTTACCATTTGATCTTTCTCTCTTCACCTTGTGCTAAGAATGTATTAATACAGTAATTAAGAAATCATTAATTTGTTTTATAATCTAACCCTCAATTTTGTGTGGTCTTATTATCAAACCGTATAATAAGATGCAACAAATAAAACTTTTATTCCCTTCACTGAGATGACAACACATGTCTTACTCGATTAATTTCTATTTACAATTCATGATATTAATCTAAATGTTGATAGACCACTCATCAGTGCATCCTAAAATAAAATCCTTATCTTCATTTTACCCATGGACCTACTAATTGCAAGCTGTACCTGTTTTATTCATGTCTTAAAATAATAGTCCATAAAGAATTATATACTAAAATTAGCTATAACTGTATTACAATTAAGTTGAAACCTTATTAGTTAAACATAAGATCAAGCTTTAAATCTCATCATTTATCATTTCAATATAATATTCGGACACAGATATATCCCTTCTTTTTATAATACATTGATGCAAATACTTTTAGGGATATATTTCACTAGCTCATTGCTCATATACTTTTATTTTAATTATCCAACAATATTCAATAAAATAAAAACTTTAAGCAATTACTTGTATAGATAAACAAATAAAATTAATTATTAATTTGTTTACCTATTGACTCTCCCCCCCCCCTATCGATAATGATTATTTTAAAGTCTAAATGTAACTATATACAAACATTATGTGACCATTTTTTTTAAATACAAGTTCGTCATAAAAAAAAAAAAAAACAACTTTAAATTTTATTGATATTCCCATCTTTCCAAATGCTTTAAACTCATTCCATATTTGTTATTTTTATTTTTTTTTTACTTTGCTTTTTTTGTTCTCATAAGATAATGATAAACTTACACAATTCCAATGTAAACAGAATATCAACTATTCTTCAGGTTTTTTTTTTTTTCATTGACAATCAAAGATTATCTTTAACTTGTTTATTGTATTTTATTCAGATACTCTTCCCATTGTTTTTAAATACTCGTTATCAAGATTATCATTTAAGGTAGAACATTTCACACCATCTCATTAACTATAGACAGACATAATCTTCAATATACATTTTATATTTTCAAATAAGATAATGTTTATTTCATTAGTTTATTCAACTCTTCATACTTCTAAACATATTTATTTTTTATTAATTGTCTTCAATGATTATTTGGTTTCTTACACTTATCTTATTGTTTTTTTGTTTGTTTGTTTACAATTTTGGAAAATAAATCCCTCATTTTCTGAGCAAATTGATACAATTCATTTCAAGTATAAACATGATCCTCATTTAAAATTTTCCTTTTGCATTTGCTTTGTATTACACCCATACATCACTCTAATGTTTTATCCTTCATTTGCTATATATGTAACTCATCATAAACTTTTATTATGAATTAAAGTGATATTAAACAATAATGTTCTCTGATCACACTAGTTCTATTTTTCCATATGAAAATCTCTCCATTATTAATCATTATGACTTTAGTTAAATTACTTTGAAAATACATACTTATCTCAGTTACAAATAATTTTCCTTTTAAGCATCCATTGACTCTGACTTAATCTTGTCCAATTATTATGATAGCCACAACACATAAGTATTTCATTTTCATATTAATTAGATTATGTATTAACATAATACTCATGGTGATGTTACTTGACAACACTTTGGCACAAATATATAACTTTTTCCTTTTATTACTTCATTACTTTCTTTTCAATATAACTACTCCAAGATATTTTGGTAAACTTATTGTTTAGTTAGCCAGCAGAGATGTACTTTGTTTTACCCTTTCATGATAGAAAGCCTTATAATATAAAGTTTGAAATTCTTAAGTAGATCATAATTAATTACTAGTTTTTAAAATAATAATAAGATTTAAAAAGTGTTAGCAAACTTTTAGAAATAAAATAAGTTACTTCTCCCAATCTGTAATTTATTTTTCAATCCCCTTCCATTTTTTTCTTAAAACATCATTCGCATGGTTTTAATTAATTACCAATTGCTCCTTTCCATTGGTTAATTTTTTGACTAACTAGTTACATGTAGTTTAACTATTTTAAAAAATAAATATTATTTGTTTAAAATATTTCTAAAAAAATTCCTTTTAGGAACTAAATAAAAATATAATTTACTTTAAATCATTATAGTTTTAACAAGGCTGTAAACCTTAGCAATGAGCGTCTGAAAAAATCGTCACTAGGGACCTCTGTAGGTCTTTAAAACACATGCTTACGCTATGAAGAAAAGAGAAAATAGTCAATAAAAAATAAAAAAATAGTCATGTATCACATGGCCACTTCTTTTTTAATCTTTTAGAAAATAAACAAAGAGTTTTGCTAATTGATCAATAAGTTTTGAAATAAATGCTTAGCAAGACAAAGTTTTTAATATATCTCTATCTGAAAATCACCCCCATCCCCTGACCAATGGTTTCATTATTTTGCAACTCTTCAGAGAGGCACTAGGGTATGGTGGGTGGTTTTCAGATAGATATTTTAATAGCTTTCTCTTGCTAAGCATTTATCTCAAAGCTTGTTGAGCAAATATCAAATCTTTGTTTAAATCACTTTAGATTATTTTGATGTTAGTTTTTCTATAGACTAGATCCAAGTTTATTTTTATGAACTTTTAATCACAAAATTTAGAATCTAAAAGTTAATTATTTATTTTAGAAAATATATTAAGATTACACTGAAAACATTAAATATTTTATATGATTAAATACACACAGACATTATTTTCTATCTCTATCACACACATTTTTATTTATTATGACCTTCCCTATAATTTTAAATATCTTTAAACAATTAATTATTAGCAAATATTATTAAATCATTCTTTAGTATTTTTTGTTTTATATACTTTTAAAATAAATACTGTAACAAGATTTAGACTTTATAGTACTTTAAATTAAGTAAGCCCAAGTTCAAACTCTTTTACAAGTCATCTACTGGGTGATAAAATGTAGAAAGACAATTCTAGAGGTGCTACAATCACTGATTTGAAAAAAAAAAAAGAGTTAAAGTTCCACCAATAGCAAAAATGTTAAATTAAGAAAGTTTTAAAAAAAATCTTTCCAATAGGAGGAAGTTTCCATGTATCATCTCACTTATTGATATAATATGACCTTTTAAGTATCTCAATGGCTTCTCTAATTTTGCACTCGTAGAAATTATCACATCTGGATATGAACTTGGTACTAGAAAAATCAATTTTATAATTTATCATCTTTTTGTTTCCTATTTTGTCCATTTTAGGCTATAATTATAACTATTTTCTAATAAAAAACTATTAATATGATTTATTTCTTTTTTCAGATGTGACTTATCTGAAAGGTTAATTGTTCTATTTAAAAGAGTTTTGGCTGTGGAAAGTATTGGAGTTTATGATGATGAGAATAAAAATGTAAATATCTGTCCTTGTGTGAAAACTTTCCATAAATAAAAAAGGTAAAATATTTGGTGTTCTGGTGATTAAAACATTAAGAAATAAGAGGTTACCATTAGACTTTGTGTCCATTGTACATTTTATATGAGGATGCATATTATTAAAATGCAAGAAAATATCATCTATTTTTTTCATGTTGCCATATGACAAGAGGGTCATCTATGTCTGAGCCAAATGAGAGTTTTTAAAGAGAATGATTGTAAAGCAGAAGTTTCTATATTTTCCATGAATAAATCAGTTATTACTCCTGAGATAGGTGAACCCATAGGAGTACCAAAAACTTGTTTGTAATGCTTTCCATTGTATACAAAAAATGTTCTTAGTCGAGAGGTCATCTCAGCCGCCTTGCAAGCAATTAGTTGGTTGCAGACGGTTGTGGGTTTGCTTCCTGGCCGATGCTATGACATATGAGAAAAAAACATGTGTTCCAAAGACAATGTTTTAACAAAGCAATAATATGGTTTGGTAAATTGCAATGTTGTGAAATTACATTGGAAGTTTCATCAATTGGAATTTTGTAAACAAATACATGACATCAAAACTGACATAATATCATTAGCATTAATTTTAAAAATTTTTAAAACAGAAACAAAATAGAAAAAGTTTTTAATAAATAAAAATTGTCGTATATATATATATACTTTTATCACAATAATATTGATTATACAATTCAATTAAAAAAATTGCAGCATGAGTGCAGTGGGTGAATGGTAGGTAGAGTAGAACAATTCAATTATATCACTTCCAGTTCAAAAAAAAAATTTAAGTATTTTTACTTAGTATAATTTTTTTTTAAGTATTTTACTTAGTATATATATATATATATATACTAAGTAAAAATACTTCATAAAAATTTTTGAACTGGAAGTGATATAATTGAATTGTTCTACTCTACCTACCATTCACCCACTGCACTCATGCTGCAATTTTTTTAATTGAATTGTATAATCAATATTATTGTGATAAAAGTAATATTTGTTAATTGTATATAAAAGACAAGATTAACAAATAACTGTAAACATTTATGTAAATCTTCACACTAAAAGCAAAATCCATGTAAATCCAAAACTGTAAGTAAAATTAAAGAAAAATATATAAAAAAAATAACTGTTGATATATTCCAACATTTAAACAGTTGATTATCTAATGATGAAATTATTGATGATGATGATTAAAAAATTTCAATGAAAAATTATCAGCATCTTTTATTAGAGAATATGGTTATTTTCTGTGCCTTTGAAATTTGAAATATATGTATAAAATATGGATTTTTTAAAAAAAATATACTTATCAAATCAAAAAAAAAATATAACCGTCTTCATTTTTCATTGCATTTTTTTTACATCGTGATCATTATCAACATTTTTTCATCATTAGATAATCAACTGTATTCATATTTAAATACTTTAAACTTTTTTATTACCTTTACTTTCCATTTTGATACAGATGTAGTTTTGTTTTTATGTATAAGCAGGTGATCATGTCTTTTTTATATTTATCTCCAAGATGCTACTAAAATATATCATGACAGTTGCATGAGAGGTTACTTTTCCATTCAAAATTAAACAAAATGATTCTTTTACTCAATTGATAATCAATATCGTCTACCCTCCAAAATCACTCAACTATCACTATATTAAACAAACAATATTATATACATATATGTGTGTTCGTGCGTATGTGTGTGTGATTTTTCTTCATTAAATATTGCAAATATTCCCCATCAATCAAAGTTTGCTGAATTTATTTTTTTCATTATTAAAAACCTTCTAAAAGTAAACTTCGTACTATGAGTGATTGCTGATTCATTTTTTTTACTAATACCCTTCTCCCCAACAACTCTGTAAAATAAAAGTGATATTGTTGAAAAGGACGACATCCTATTGCGCATTATTAATAAAGATACTATCATATAGATTTGATATTTTGTTGATTTCCTGCATGCATGCATGAAAAAAAGTGCTACATATGTAGATTGTGGTGTTTGTTATTGTTTGTGAAGATATCCTAAAAATAGCACAAATATAAAATATGATAATAATAATTATTATTATTATTTTGTATTTTTTAAAAAGTATAAAAACTAAGTCAAAGAAGTTGAAATTTGATAAATTATTAGAAACAGAAACCCATTAATGGGTTCAAAACTTTCATTATAAAATAAATGGAACATAATATGATTAGAATTTTTAAAAAAAAATAGTATGTCATGTATTGAACAAAAAAAAATGAGGTGACAATTGAGGAAATTAATTGAACTGGCAGTAATTAACAAAGAATAAAAAACCAGTCCGAGAATAAACATGTATAAATATGATTTTAAGTTTTATTTCTATTATAAAAGAAAATATTAGAAATATATATATAACTATTTTTTTTAAAAAAATATTTAACACTATTTCGTTGGTATTATTATTTATTATCTCGACGATAAATCGATTTGACATTTATTTCATTCAAAAGGTGACATACCTTTCTACATCTTAAAGACTTCAGAATAACTAAATTATTCACATTTTTTTAACTGATTAAGATGTTTTTTAGATTGTTATTACTGTTGGGATGTGCCGTCGTTTTCGTAAGTTATTAATGTTACATTGCAAAACTCAATTAGCATGTAGATAATATTTTTATATGTCTCTGTAAGTGTATGTATTTATATACATAGATAAAGAAGTAGAAAGAGAGAGAGATACAGAAAGATAAATAAAAAAGAAAGCGATAATTAAAATCTGTATTATCTAGGTATTAACAATTTATTTGCTTTTTCTTATCCATGTATTTATTTACATATCTATCTATTTTATTTATATATAGATACAACTTTGTTTTTATAACATTATATAAACAAAGATTGTCTTAACAAAAGATAGTAAAATCATATTAATGATATTTATTAGTCTTTCATTAGCCAGAGATTATCGATTTAATAACTAATATTTTTAATGTGTAATTTCCATTGTACCACTTTCAGATAAGATAGGGACGGGTTCTTATTCGCTTAGAATACCTTGTGAGGTGTGCAAACATAAGTTTGCCTGATAGTGGTATAATGAGAATTACATTACAGAAATATTATTCATTAAATTGTAAGATCATGTTTTCAAAAGACTATGATCTTTATGTGATAAAGTAGTAACAATTATTTATGTATACATTCAGAGATAATTATATCTAGTCAAACAGTACAGAAACAAATAATTGGTTTGAATTGTGCAACACACATGGTAACACATCATAGTCATAAAAATAACCTAATAGATTATCTGCTTTAAAAGTGATATTTTTAATGTAAATAATCTTTTCTGTGTTAGGAGAATAAAAAAAAGGAAGTTTGCAAAAGGTAAGATAAAAGTAATTGAAATTCAAATGATTTGGGATTGATTCCAAATGTAACAAATGTTATTAATTAAAGATTAATAATGTGCAGCTAAGTACATTAAAATATTGGTATATAAAAAATGTTGTTTCATAGCATCTGAGGTAATTATTTGAGGTATCATAATACTTACAACATCTTTGTTTCTATAGACAACTTTATTATCAAAATATCATAATGGAATCTGCAGAGAATATGACTATGAGAAAAACATAGTAGTACTTTTAATTCTGCAACTATAGTCATAGAATTGGCAGTCATTAACTAAGTGATTAATGGTTTGTATTTATCCATCAGAATCTGTTAAATTTGTTTATAACAATAGAAAAATAAAACAACCATAGTTATTCTAAATATATTTTTGTGATTCTAATAATAAGGGATGATGAAATTCACTGTAATTATTTTTGATGAGAGGGGGGAATTTTTTCAAACCTCATAAAGTGTCTTTTTTTTATAACATAATTATTTATTCATAAATTCATTGATAAACTTTTTAAAATGTTCTTATTTTGGTTAAATTTTAAGTGGTGATGTTATAATTTTTAATTATTAGCAATAAACAATTTGGATATGTTCCATAGACAACTTCTTTATTTATATCTAAGTGAAAAAAAACTGAAGGAATAGAAAGCTATTAAAATAAGTACATTCAAGAATTCCAGAAAATATATCTCATTATGACATTTAATTGAATATCCAAAAGTTTATATGGGGACTTCTTTGCAAGCAGACATACATAATTGTAATAAATTATGGATACTCTACATAAAATATTTATATCAAAATCCAAAAAATGCTAACAAATCTTTCAGAGAGATTATGCCTAAAATTATTTTAAATGTTTGAACATATAACCCATTTCAGAACATACCTTTATTTTTTCATTACAATATGATAATTTTTATTCAGTCACTTATAAATGAAAATACAAATTGTCTTATATTATACTTAGAAAATATTTTATCAAAGTAAATGTTGTACTGTATTATATTTTTGAAAGTCATGCATGCATTTAATATGAAGTAAACACATTCATAAAAAAATCATATTAAATTAGTAACAACATTGCAAGTCAAAATACACCATTTGTCATAAATAATCATAAAATTTGTTAAATTATTGAATTTTAAGGTTTTTTATATTTATTTAAGTACTTTTTATTTTCTTATATATATATATTTTGGGGGGGGGGTAGTGTACAATTTTAAGTAGTGCATGTTATATTGATATAGTATACATTACACCGTATGATGAAGTAAGTTTTAAATGCTGTTGCTTTACCTACTCATATAGAATTATAAATAATTATGTTTTAAATAAATATTCATATCACAAAAGACTGTAATCATTTCAAATACTACTTTAATCACAATTATTTTTCAGGCAGATTCATAACATGTCATTTTAATAATCTTACAAATACATTTTTATTTACTTTTTATTTCCATTTGCAATTTGTTAAAATAAATCATCATGGTTCTGCCAGAAAAACAATTTTGATTAACACATTGGTAAGTTATTTGCATGCGGATAAAAATAGAAATAAAGATTCAGTGTATATTCTACCCACCTTAAAAGTAAATGTAGAACATACAAAATGCAAGTAAGTAAATAAAATCCTATGCAATATAAATAAATTTTATGATAAAATATGTATTAAATAAAAAATAAATAAATGATAATTTATACGAAAGCGTTGGTGGTCGAGTGGTCAGACAGCTGCCTTACAAGCTATTGTCCTGGGATTGCGGGTTGCTTCCCAGCAAATGCTTTGTCACATGAAAAAAAAAAGAAAATATAGTAAAAATTAATATTCAATATAACTGAGTAGCCGAAATTTAACAATGTCTTGACATTTTATTTTTTATTGATCACAGTTTTATAGTAAACAAATTTCACTTTCACTTTTTTTTGTTACTTGACAAAACTTAATTCAAATTAATGTTTTAATTTATAACACTGCAATAATTAGTGTTGTTTGTGGAAATTTATTGGATGTCATACTTATGTTTGATGTATTATCCAATGATTTGATTTATAACACCAACATGAAAGAAAGTTACTTGGTTTTTTTTTTTTACTTAAAGACAATTTGTTTTGTTTTTTTTATTATAATTTTATAGAGGCCTACCACATGGTACACTAATTTGAATTACATTTCAGCAAGTAAATAATAATAATAATAATAATAATAATAATAATAATAATAATAATAATAATAATAATAATAATAATAATAATAATAATAATAATAATAATAATAATAATAATAATAATTTGAATGCTTTATAATAATAATAATAATAATAATGAATTTGAATGCTTTACCTACTAAATATATTTTACATCACAGAAGAATGTACAGGTCAGCTGATCCATTCTGTGGCCTTTGCCATATGGCTGAGGAGACTTTACAGCACATAATTTTTAACTGCATGTCCATCGAGCAGAATACATGCATTCTGCAGTGGAAATACAGAAAACAAAACTCTACAATGTTGCAAATTATGTCAACTTACAAAGGTAGGTTTTACCAGCCATAATGGGCCCAATGTTTGTCTTATATGTACTTTGTTGCACTAGGTGTGATTTTTTATTGGTTAATAACCCCAGAAGGCATCCAGCCTCATTTGAAAATAAGTTAATTAAAATTCAAGTTAGAGACAAGCTGATCACCAGCCCAGATATTTATGCAGCTATTTGGTCCCTGCTCAAACAAACAGCAAAGTTATACAGAATGAAGTTGCTGGTTTATGGATAAACTGTAAGTTTTTTATGATCACAAATATGATCAGGAGACTTTGGGTTTGAAGAATAAACTAGAATATAAAGTCTGTGAGATAAAGAAATTCATATAATGCCTTCTATGATATAACACGAGATTTGAAATCAAAAAACAATGATGAAATTGGATCTCCTATTTCCTAAGAATAAAATAAAGTATGGTCTAGATTATGCTCCTATTGGACAATAATGTGTTAATTGACATTTCTAAAGTGGATAGAATCATGTACAAATTATCTACATAGATATGTACTTTTAACAGAAACAAATATTGTAGCACTCAAAATTGAACTAACAATAATAAGATTAAACATTTATCTTGCTACAATTAAGCCACATTGTAATACTATGTATTTAAATGGATTAATAAAGTTTATTGTTGTTGAAACTTAATAATAATAATAATAATAATAATAATAATAATAATAATAATAATAATAATAATAATAATAATAATAATAATAATAATAATAATAATAATAATAATAATAATAATAACAACATCAACAACAACAACAATGACAACAACAATGACAACAACATTTATCATCATCAATGAAATTGGAATTTAACAAATAAAATGAGAGTCAACAAAAAATAAAATGTATTTTTCATTACATTTATTAAATATAATATTATTTCTTTATTTTATTTTGTCTAATTGTTGAGCATAGACTGCCTTTTATTTGTTTTTTTTTTCAATATACATTTTTATTGCAAAATATAGTATTTTTTATTGTATTTAATATGAATTTATTATCATAATCTCCTAAATAAATCAGACATTTTATCTTCTATCGATTACATTCATGGTTCCTCAGACCCAAGATAATATTTTTTTAACTTACATTTTAATCATATATTGTGAAAGCATCCATAACGTTTATTAATAAAGTAAAGTTCTTTATAAAAATGTGGTAGGTATTAAAAATAGTGATTTGAAATTGTGCTACACGAAATGCATTATGCAATTATAATTGGATATTAAAAATTCTATTATTTTTATAAATGTTATAATTTTTTTAATTATTTTAAATTGAACTTCACTATAGAAAAAAAAAATCATTTTGGCTGTCATATCAAATTGTGAATAATTATATATCTATATAATATAAAAGGATGTAATGCTAATTTACACTTAAATGACTAACACAATCATGTTTAAAAATATGCGCTTTTATTTTATTTTTGAAAATTAAACTTTTATAGTATAATGACAAAGAACATGATTTAGACTGTCATGCATTATTTCCAATACATTTCTATTCATAAATCTTAAGATAATTTACAATTCTTTTAGAACGTTATATATATATATATATATATATATATAACGTTATATATATAATATATATATATATATATATATATATATATATATTAGATTTGCATAATGAATCCTCACATTAAAGGCTACCTTTGTTTATGAATTCGTTTCTTTGAAATAAAAAATTTAGTATAAAATTTAATTTTTTGTTGTTTCATATGTTGGATATAACTGAGAATTAATATGTATTATAAGTCTCCATATTGCATGCTGAATAGGTACATTGTGATCTGAGTTTTTAACTATTCAACTTTTTCATTCACATAAGCAGTTTTGATTATTATAATAGTTCTTAATATATTTACTATGTCATGCTGTCTTCAATAAAAAAAAATCATAACAGGCACTTTAAATTTTAATCTGCATCTACACACACACACACATATATATATATATATATATATATATATCTATATATATAGTCTATAGATATATATATATATATATATATATATATAGTTTTCTAAGACTACTATATACTACATCAAAATTAAAATTAATTTATTTGATATTATTTTAAATGAAATAGGTAGCCCTCTCAGTATCTTCTTAAGTATGTACCTATTTTGTAAAAAATAAATTAGTTTGTATATATCTAACGTACTTTTAATTTTATACCTTCTATTTACATTTAGCAGTTGTTGTGGTCTTTGCAGCTATACTTTTTTTTCATGTTTTTCCAATGACTATATATTTTTAAATATAATAAAATTTGTTGTAATAAATGACAATAATAATAAGTAGAAAATTTATTTTATGATAATCATCTAACTTAAATATATAGACTATACTTGTATTTAATTTTTACAGATAATCATTCATTATAATCAATTAATATAAAAATGTTGTCAACTGAATCTAGTTAAACAAAAGTTAATTAATTTCATTTTTAATTATATATATATATATATTTGTTTTTTATACAAAAAAAATAACATTAATGGAAATAATGCTTATAAAAACCAATTTGAATCAATATTTTATAATATAAATACATATCACAGTATCAATCAGTATGGTATAAAGGTTAATACCTCCAGTTATAATTAGTGTGGATTGAAGGGGAAATTTTTAAATGTTTGAGTTTTGTTTAAGCAGTAAGGTTTTTATCTTGACAAATTTTAATAAGAAATTATGGTTTGAATACTTGCTCATGTAAACAAAAGACAATGAATGCCTAAAAAGTGTAATTTGTTATTTATTTATATATGACTCTGAGGATAAGACTTTAAGTAAAATTATTCAAAAACATGGATTTAGCATGATCTAGATTCAAATAGAATTAAAATTATTGTGACTTAATAGATACTGATGAAATTCCAATTATAAAAATAGAGAATATATGATAATGCATAATTATATTAAATAATTTTGACAACATTTAATACTGTTATGTGTAACTAATTATATGTAAGTTCTTGCATATTAAAATTACATAATGTTAATTTTTATAGTGTCTTTATTTATTATTCAGTAAAATGTTTTTTTTTTCTTTTTTATATTTAGTTTAAATAAGCAATATATACTTATTATTTTCTGGTTGTTTTAATTTTATTAGAAAGCTGATTAAAATCCAATAATCTTTCAGCTTAATTTCTTTTAGGAGGCTGAATATTTGTTGATGGATTGAGGTAAAAAACTTGGGTCATTTTAACCCATTAGCAAGTTTTCATCATGTTTAATTTAAAGAAAACAAGTTTTACACCTTTAAGCAATTTCAGGTCATGTCAGATTACAAAACCACTTTATTTATTTTTTATCATTTTGCCTGATCTACATTTTAATAAAATAAACACATATAGAAACTTTGTCTTTCATACTTTCAGTTGATGAATATACTAAATCAACAGAAGCAAATTGAAAATTACACAGAAAATTAAAACTTTCTAGATGTCAGAGAATGTAGTTACTATTTATGTTATTGATGTTTAAATAATCATTAATTTCATTGAGAGTAATATAAATAAATTACAATAATTTGATTGCTTTTATATTCCTAGAAGGCAAATAAAACTTGTTTGTTTTTTTTTTTCACTTAAATTAAAAAAAAAAATTATAACACTTTTATAACATAAAACTTTTATCCCACTTACCTTTCGAAAAATACTTTATATATATATAAAATTAAGAGCGTGCTAATAGCTCTAAACAAGCTTTTTTTTTTTATGATATATATATATATATATATTAACCCTCTACTATAACCTCCATCTTCTTCACTTATTTACTTTATTATTTAGAACAAGCCAATGAATTGAAAAATATATATATATTTTTTTTTTCTCCAGGATGTGAATTTTCATTGAAATAATATTTCAAATAAAAAATTAAGTAAAAAATTCGATATCTACCATCAAACGTTTTACATATATTACCATTTTTAATATTGTATGCACAATACTAATAACATGATACTTACAATAGATATGAAGTAAATTGGTAATATAACTATGCACATAAAAAAGATTATGAAAACAATTAAACATAAAATAATAAACGTCAATATATATTTTTTTCATATGTTGGCGTTAATACGAAAAAATAAATACATTGGATGAAAGAACAAAAAACATCCAAATTATTGGATGCAATTAAAGGTTTAAACCATTCCTATACTGGGCGTATCACATTAAGTGATAATAGAAACATGCTGTTGAGAGTAATATTATTAGAACCATAGACTAGAAATCACAAAGAATGATTTGAAAACGTAAGAAATATGTTTGATTTTGAAGGATGAATGATATAGATTATAGAATTAATCAATATGACTTTTTCAAATATTTTAATATCAATCTTCATTTTTTTTTTTTTAAAAAAAAAAGACCCTGAAATATTTATATTATCTATTTTCGATCTTTAGTTCCAATTCATTATTTTCACCTGATAGGTCTTGTAATTCTAATGTAATATTTTTGAAAATAAACAAGTTGTTTACAAACCAATAACTTGAGTAATAACTATTTATTTTTATTGTCTTCATTTATAATCACAAACTATACCTGTAAAAAACTATAACTGTAAAATGATATAAAACTATTAGAAAGGTTGAACTATTATGCATATATTCAGTAAAAATAATATTGATTAATGTCAGTAGAAATTTCTTACTTTCAAATATAGATTCATTTCTACAAGTGTGTTTTAATAAATATTATTCCTAGATTAATATTAACTTTTGTTTTTGTTATGATAACAATAAGACCTAGCCACTATAAGGATATTACTGAATCTATACTCGTTTTTATTTATTTTTATAACTTATAAAGTATGTAGGATATAATACACTTTGGTCTATTTTCTTAATTATTTTGAGTTATTTATTGTGCTATAAATACATTCAAATATAGTCTGTTGCTTTAGTTGTTTTTATATGATATTATTTTCAAATCTATTTTAATTATCATAATGTATTTCTCTAAAAGTAATGTGAAGTGATGGAAAAATTGTAAGAATTTATATATTTTTTTTAATTGGCTTTGTAAATATTTTTCATATATTTTTTTCTTAACATTAACATAATGAATAATGAAAGTTGGTATACTTTCAGTCCCACAATATTATGAAATATTTTTAATTTAAATAATAACATATGGAAAGCAATTTTTATACACAACTTAATGTCATGCTTATATTAAAATGTCCTTTGTATGAACAGTGTTCATTGAAAGTATGTTATTCTTAGTTTTTAGCTATATCATCATTTAATAATTTTATTATTAATATTACCTTCATTAATCAAATGGAATATTTAATATTTCTTAAATACATATCTGCAGTAGAATCATGTGCCTATAGCAATAATTAATTATGTCTAATTAGATAAAAACAAAAAATATTGTGTTGGTTATAAGTGTGAACACAACAGTTTCAAGTCTATTGACAGATTTTTTAAACTGAAATCAATCTATATATCATTAGCTTTCAAATATTCCACTCTGTCTTTAACTTTACATTTACAAATTCAAGTATTATCATTTGGTAATATATAGAACAAACTTAGTATATCACTTTGTTGTCCTATATACTATTCAAAACCGTATGCTGTCCCAAATTATTCATCTCATTTTATATTGTTAATAAAACATGAATATATTTTATGGTATTTCTTTGAAGTATCCATTTTTGATATGAAATTCTATTTGACTCGACATGATACTTCTACTTGTATGAAAGTATTTTCAATTGCAAAAGATAAGCTCTTTTTAAATCTGAAATTGTATGGGCAGTTAAATCTTTCACAAATAACTACTGCTAAATACTAGAAATATAATTAAGTTTAGATGGGTAAACAAAGAAATTGTCTTTTTTTTTTACAATAAATTATATATATATATATATATATATATATATATATATATATATATATATATATATATATATATATATATATATATATATATATATATATATATATATATATATATATATATTGTGCTGGTCAGATTTGTATGTTCACATAACAAGATCTAGCATCTAGGCAAAAGTACCCCGAATCCAAATGTGCACAAGATACACAGGTCAGGAACACTCATGAACTCTGCCCTATTTGCCTATTTCCCAGATCTATAACATTATGAACAACAATCCCGATGACATCAATTTAATTTACTTCTCAACACCGGCATCACTCATCAGAGACACAAAAAGGCTCTAGGCTAAATGTTAATGATAGACTAACTTAACAACTAACTATACTTTACGAGCAATGGAGGCTCATGACCTAGCATATTAATTATGTATTTAGCAGAGATCATCTAGTAAAACTGAGCATCATTAATAACTTAATATATTAACTTAACTAAAAGAAAGCAATGGTTTGAGAGTTGATATGTATCTAAGATTTATTAGATTAATAACAAAAATTATGTCGGGTTATTTATCCGACATTAGCCTCATAAGTATTATATATATTTGTAATTCATATTTTACAATAACTTGATATTTGTGGCTATGCCAATAATATATGTGTGACTTAAGGAATTAGCACTATTGGAATGCATTACTAAAATACTATTACACCCCCAGAGAGATGAAAAGAGCATTTATCTGATTTAAAAAGGAAATAATTTTACAAGAAAAATATTACATTTTGTTATATTCAATATTATTATTAATATGAGTTATAAATAATTAATGTGTGGGACAGATAATAAATAATTATATAAATGATAATAAATTTATCACATTGATATGCATAGTGAACTAATGGAAATATGTCTGTTTAAAGAAATCATCGCATTACGACTTATGGCTATTTCTGGGCGACTAATAAATACACTGAAAGGTGGTGCGTGCATAGCAGCAGATTGGGGTGGTCCAGTTATGGATCCTGGAGTGTGCTTCATGAATTAGATTAATGAAATTTACCGATTTCCTCTGCAAACATAGGCAGTATTGGTGTTGAGATGAAGGACGGTCAGCTATGTATTTATCGGGCTGGATTTTCCAGAGCAATTCCTGTATAAAGCATGCACATACAACCAAGTGTGTCCACAGGATGGTTTTACAGCCTGATTTCTAAGACATGGAGAACGATGATGATGGGGCTTGACTTAGCGAATACCTCCATGTGAGGGAGATGCACAAAAATATATAAGATGAAGGGGCCTATATGCACGTAACGCTTAATAATACAATATAACTATAACTTTAAAGATTATCTAAACATATATACTGCCCATAAATTGTGAAATACTCAGTGTAATGTTATGGTTTCTTCATTAAACAAACATGAATAATAATTCTAATTAAATATAAAAGTAAAATCTGAAGACCCCCCCCTTACATTATGTTACTTAATATTATTCATTACTTCCCACACATTTAATAAATCTCAATCTTGGTTAATAAATGCCCTTAAGAAAATATATAAATTATTACAAAATAAATGGGTGGTAGTAATAGCTAAGATGAGTTTTACATATATAATATAAATTAATAATAAGAGATAGCGCATTATTTAGAATGGAAAATATTTATGAAACACATATCAATCTGTTTTTCTACAGTAAACATAAAAAAATAATTAGTTTGTTTATGTAAAATCTCTAGCACCTGGGCAAGTCGAATAAGACTTGTTTTGATTAAGTTATAAGTTAATTATCTGATAAATGATGGGTGGGGAAAATAAAAATAAATTATATGCTTGCAATTTTAGAAATATTATTGGCATTTCTTTTAAAATATAAATACATAAATCCAAACGAAAAATATTTGCTGCTTGGAAATAAAAGAAAAGAAAACATTTTATAAGAGGCTTAATAGTGATTAGTTATATAGAGTTATAATAATTACATATTTTGAAGACACTTAATATATATGATTAGAAAATATAATAAATATTACAGAGAAAACAGGATTTGAGAATTATGAGCAGTCAAAGTTCTTTTTACCTTGCTATTTGGAAGAGCAATTTTACTATGAGTCAGTCCATCAGTATTGTTTCACTATATCTAGGGTAGCATTATTATATGGTAGTTAGCATTTCACTTTCACTGGAAAAATATATAAAGTTCATCAGCACGGGATGCAGAGCTTCGGTTATGGGAAAAGCATATTACAGCAGAGGGAAAAGGCTAAATTTGCCCTACTCATGGCACATTGAGTGAGAATCAAAACTGGCATGGAATATGTATAGCAACATCATAATTTGGTGGTTTCCTCTTTTTTGTGGATTCAAATCCAGCAAATACTATTATTTTGAAGATGTAACTTAGCAACTACTGCTGGACTTGAGGCTGTGTAAGCACTTAGTGTACATCTAAAATAATTTGACCGGATATTTTATTATCTGGTAAGACTTTTGAAACAATGCAATTTTGTTATCAGTTTCTCGAACAATTGTTTTAAATTAAATCTTATGATTTTAAAGCAAGCTAGCATGGACAAAATTTTCACTAATGGGTTTATTTTATTATTACAAAATTGTAATCTTTTACTTTTATGTAAGGGATCTTCCAGGTAATTGTTTTCAAGAGACTTTTTAACAAGATTGTGTCATTTCTGGCTACAAAATTACATATGAAAAAATAATAAATTTCATATATGATAGTTTATATATAACATAACTTTACTAATTTATTCGCAATCTCCTACACTGAAATATATATATATATATATATATATATATATATTACTTACGCCCGTATACACACGAAAATATTATATATCCTACACTGAATATATATATATATATATATATATATATATATTACTTACGCCCGTATACACACGAAAATATTATTAAATAAAAATATTTTAGGTTAAAATACATAAGTGTTTATGTGATTTATGTTAAAATACTAGGCAAGAGAAATATATGTATTATTAGCTATGTATATGCATGCATGAAGGTGGTTTGAATATAGTTAGATGGTAGGAGATTGGATGTGGGCTGGGAAGCAAGAATCTAAGCATCAGATCTGCTTATATATATATATATAAATATATATAGACCTATATTAATAAATAAATCATATATATATATATATATATATGATTTATTAATTAATATAGGTCTTATATTTTATGCCAAATTCTTCTAGCCACTCTTTAGCCAAAAAATTTAATGGCTGTTATATAGCAGAAATTAAACAAACGATGTGATTAGAGTAATAAAGCATTAAAAGTAAACTGCTGAAAATATATTCTTTTTTTTTGCTAAGGCATATATAATTTCCAATAAATTCTAAATACTCTCCATCAAACATAAAAAAAAAAAAAAACATACAGATCACTTTATTTGTCAGTTTTCATAGTAAAACAACCGTAACATATATTTAGAGTTACATACTCCTTTTCTAACTACAATAACCATGAACTATCAGTGATTAGTAATCTACTTTTCAATACAAATTCCTGGCTTTTGCTTTATAAAAAAACAATCTGTGAATTTACAAAACCATATCTGATTTTATTTAATGAAATACCATGTTATCTGCCTTGCTATTTGTGATTTTTTTTAAAAAAAATATTTATCCAACTGTATTATTTTTAATTATATCTTAGCACTGTTGAAATTGACTGTTAGATTTTCTAAATCTTTGCTTTTCTCTAGTTATGATCATTACTTTAAAAAAAAAAAAACATCCTTGAAACTATTTCTAGTTTTGTAACCTTGACACTAAGTTCACTAATATACGATTCACTCTAATGTACTCTTACTTACATCCAAGGAATATTTATGTCTGTACAATATATTTCATTTGCTAAACTTTTTGACTTTTTACAACTAATAATATTGCAATAAACTGTACATATTTATGTAATTTAGTCAAATCTATTATTTTTTTCCAATCTTTTTTCTAAACTATTGTTTCTAATCTGCTCTACACCAAACTGAAAACATCTATTCACAACCATTGTTCTTAAGTGGAATAATAATTTACAGTCTGCTTTGGTCAATTGTTGCATATCTTTTCATTGCTTCTAAACTGTCATATTATCCAAATATTTCTAAACAATTCAGTAGCAGACAAATGAAACACATTTTTATGATTTATTGATTGGATATTATTCCCTTAACCAAAACCTATGACGACATGTGCATTATTCTCTAGACTAGGTCATTTAAATAATTCTAAAACCCAATGTTATTTATTATACGTTTAAAATTTACATTAGCAATCTAAATTAATATTAAATTAAGTGTTTTTCTACAAGTCAATAGATACCTATATGCTAACAGTTGACCTTTAAAAAAACGTTCTATTCATCCTCAATCTCATTATGGGAAATGCTATAAATTAGTAAAAAAAAAATATTTATTTGTATTTAATTAATTATATTATTATTTTAATGTCATCAGTGTCTATCTTTAAATGAATGATATTACTTTTACTGGATGTAAATATTTTAAATTAAAACATTCCCAATAAATAATTTTAAGAACTAGTATATTACCCACTATTTGATCAAAGGTTCGTTCATTTAAATTGTACTTGCTTCCTTTCTTTTTCTCTGTCTATCTTTCTCTCTCTCACTCCATCTGCTTTGAATCAACTAAGTTTTGATCTAATTTATGTGATTCAACTTCAATTTTTCTGATCTATCTGTACATAATTCTTTAGGGCCTTTCATCTTCACTTCCTTTCTGTCCTTCAACTACATTTTTTCATTGATTAACTGGAACTGCAAGTGTTATTCTATCTTTTGATTTATTTGCTCAAATTGCATATTTATTTGCTTTTCTCTATTATTGAGCTTCAATACTATCTGATTTTATCCACTTTCTAGTTTTAATTCATTTGGTTTTGGCCATTTTCTATCCTTATCTTTTGATCAAGATATATAGATAGATAGATAGATAGATAGATAGATAGATAGATAGATAGATAGATAGATAGATAGATAGATAGATAGATAGATAGATAGATAGATAGATAGATAGATAGATAGATAGATAGATAGATAGATAGATAGATAAATAGATAGATAGATAGATAGATAGATAGATATAGATAGATAGATAGATAGATAGATAGATAGATAGATAATAGATAGATAGATAGATAGATAGATAGATAGATAGATAGATAGATAGATAGATAGATAGATAGATAGATAGATAGATAGATAGATAGATAGATAGATAGATAGATAGATAGATAGATAGATAGATAGATAGATAGATAGATATTTTTGGGAATAAACCATGTATTATTTTGCATTACAAGCTGATATTTTGACAGATGAGCAACTGCCATTATCAAGGTTAACTTTTGAAAGAACAAATGTTAGATCTCAAAATAATACACAGTTTATTCCCAAAAATATTAATTTGTCTGCATGCTACAGTGGTGAAAACATTATATATATATATATATATATATATATATTCCCCCATACCGTTACAATATATATATATATATATATTGTAACGGTATGGGGGAATAAGAAGTGAAAGGAAGAGATTTGAATTGGGTGATGGTAAAACATCATCAACAACCCCAAGTAAATTTAAAATGAAATGATTTAATATAAATAATATTTACAAGAAGTATAATATTTAAGGGGAACATGAGATCAAAATCTCTGTGAGCATTGGGAGATCAGCAGTCACTCCTCAGAGATACTATAAGCATAATTATAAATTCAATCAGCGTTATAATAAATAAAAGTAATTATAAGTAATACTCAAAATACAATTCATCATCATCATGAATGATCCACAATAAAATATAATAATGTCAATACTCCATCTTGTGGCTGGATTTGAATAATAAAAAATATAAATCAACAGTCAACTTTGTGACTGTATTGGAAATGGGTCTTCTGTAGACCAGGCTAACTATTGAGCCTTTGTCAGTTTGGGCTTTTATTTAAACATGAATTTGGAGCCACAAACTAAATGTTCATCCATTAGAATACACAGTAATCAGAAAAATCTAAACAATAATGCTGGGATATTTAAAACATGCTGATCATCATCAATGTTTAGGCCACTTGTACTGGCCAAATATAAACTTAACTTTTAAATAAGACAAAACTAAAATAAAATATAGTGTGTGGGCTTTAAAGAGTATCCTCTTTTGTCCCAACCAGGATGATGTTTGATCATCTATGGATGCCCCAAAGCACTAAATACACATCCCCATTTATACGTGCATGAATCTAGCTTAGAGAACACAAGATCTATTACTATATGTGACCAAGAGATGATGGAAACTATTTTAACAATTAAATATAAGTTTATTAATAACAATAAAAATGAATTTAGGTCTTATAAGGGTTCTAATTTTGAAAGATACACAATAATAACAGTTATCACTGGGTGATCCACAAGATTACTACAAAATTCAAGTTATTAAACTAATTGCATCATTTCTTAATAGCGATCTATAAATTCATACAGATATCTGTACACAGACATGCATTTAATCATGTACAATAAAAACATTTCGGTTAACATAAAATAAGTATAAAAAAATTATAAAATTTTTCATAGTGTTATACTTCACAAGCATTGGTATATATGTGCACACAGATTATTTGACAAGCATTGACATATATGCACACACAGATTATTTATAAATTTAATTTTGTCAAACAATAAATAATAATTTTTATAATTAATAATTCCTTTTTGAATATACATAAAATGTACATATTTAATGAATATTAAAAAAAATCACTATATCAAATTCTATTACTGTTTTCTTTATTCTTTTTTTAACAATTAAATATGTTTATTAATAACAATAATAAAATAAATGATTAAGGTCTTATAAGGATTCTGATTTTGAAAAGTAACAATAATAATAGTCATTACACTGTAATTTACAATATTACTACAAAATTCAAGTTATTACATCAATTGCATTATTTCTTAATTAGTTTCTATAAGCGCATATATATATATATATATATATATATATATATATATATATATATATATATATATATATATATATATATATATATATATGAAAAACAAAAAAACACAAGTTAAAAAACTTACTAACGCTTGTATTTATGATAACAGATGGTGTTCTACCAAAAACACCGTCAAGCATAGTTTTCTGTTTATATAAACAGAGCAAATATTCACTATCTCTAACTTTAATTCCACTTTCAGATCATGATTTCAAGCTATTTGCTATTGTCAGTGAAAGACAGGAATGAGAAACTAGATCTAAACACAAACTCTGAGCATTTATGAAACAGTTTCTATTCAGCTTGCAAGCATGAATCACTTAGACACATTAGTGTCTTCAAACTCAGCATAGCAAGCCAGATAGCTACATGGGTCTGCTCTCAGTTCAGCATCACCACATAGTAGAAGTGTCTGCAATATACATCATTGCAAGAAAGACCTCAAAGGTACATTTATGAAAAACAAAAAAACACAAGTTAAAAAACTTGCTAATGCTTGTATTTATGATAACAGATGGTGTTCTACCAAAAACACCATCAAGTGTAGTTTTCTGTTTACAAAAATGTCAGAGCGAGTATTCACTATCTCTAACTTTAATTCCACTTTCAGATCATGATTTCAAGCTATTTGCTATCGTCAGTAAAAGACAGGAATAAGAAACAAGATTTAAACACAAACTCTGAGCATTTATGAAACAGAACGCCATCTGTTATCATAAATACAAGCGTTAGCAAGTTTTTTAACTTGTGTTTTTTTGTTTTTCATAAATGTATCTTTAAGGTCTTTCTTGCAATGATGTATATTGCAGAGGCTTCTACTATGTGGTGATTCTGAATGGAGATTAGGCCCATGTAGCTATCTGGCTTTCTATGCTGAGTTTGAAGACATTAACATGTCTAAGAGATTCATGCTTGCAAGCTGAATAGAAACTGTTTCATAAATGCTCAGAGTTTGTGTTTAGATCTAGTTTCTTATTCCTGTCTTTCACTGACGATAGCAAATAGCTTGAAATCATGATCTGAAAGTAGAATTAAAGTTAGAGATAGTGAATACTCTTCTGACGTTTATGTAAACAGAAAACTACGCTTGACGGTGTTTTTGGTAGAACGCCATCTGTTATCATATATATATATATATATATATATATATATATATATATATATATATATATATATATATATATATATAAAAAAAATATATATACTGTACCCAGACGTGCATTTTATAATATACAATGAATACATTTCAATTAACATAAAATGATTATAAAAAAAAAAGATTCAACTTTACATGTATATGCACACAGATGCACGATTTAGGTATATACAATTAATATTCAATAACCAATTGCTTAAATATGCATATATGTCCTATTTGACAAGCATTGAGATATATGTGTGCACAGATTATTTATAAATTTAATTTTGTCAAATAATAAATAATAATTTTTATAAATAATAATTCCCTTTTGAATATGCATAAATTTTAAATATTTAATCAATATAACAAAATCACTTTCTCAAATCCTAATACAGCTTAATTTATTATCTTTTTGAAAAAGAAATATAGTCAATTTTTGAGAGATTAGAAAGCTTTGTATCAAGTTATCTCTTAATTAAATTATAAACATCCTTAATTTTAATAGTATATATTTAAAATGTCTTCCCAAATAAATTATTTAAAGACAACTCACTTTTGTATACACATTTATATGTGCTTTTCTTCACTTATGTAGACACATCAGCATATGCACAACTACTTCTTTATTCAGCTGGTGTTTTCTTTTGGGCAAGTTTTTTTTTTGGTCATTCCAAGTAATTGTCATCATCAGGTAAAAGTACATAATTCAGGTATGGTTAGCTTTTTTACTTCTGTAGTCAGTTCCACTTATACTTGGATTTTGTTAGTTTCAGGTCAGCAAGCTGTTTTCTAGAACACTTTCAAGGCTATGAATTACAAAGAATCTTGACCCAATTTCCTTCATGTAAATTCAAATTCTACTAGTGAATTGTATAGCAACCACTTCTTTGCATTCTTACATCCTTGTAGCAGTATTGCAGCTAGCTTTACTGTTGCCATTCTCTGCTACAGTTACCAACTCTTCACAAAATATTTTAGCCAACATACGGCTAGCTCTTTTGCTAATTCTTACAAAACTGCAATCCAAACTAACTCTCTTCAAAAAGCATTAGCCAGACTGGAGCTAATTTATTATCAGCCCTTTTATAGACTCACCTAAGGTGATAACAGCAGCTTGATTAAAAATAGAGTTTTTATTTTTATCTCACTAATACCTTTGAAAACATATAAATGTTTTTACTTACAGGATTTCTAATAGATAAAAATTTTGTTTAATTAATTAAAATTTCAAAAATACAAATGGGTGTTTTTAAATTTCAAAATAATAATAATAATAATAATAATAATAATAATAATAATAATAATAATAATAATAATAATAATAATAATAATAATAATAATAATAATAATAATAATAATAATAATAATAATAATACAATATATATATATATATATTTATTCAGACATTTTAAAAGTTTAATTTATAAAACAATATTTTAAATCAGAGTTATTATTTAACCCTTTATTTATTATTTTTTTATTTTAGGAAAACTACAAAAACTTATTCTATGTTTATTTCTACTTTTCCTTTACTTTATATATATATATATCCACACACTATATAATTATGGGTGTACCATGTAACTCAACTGGTTAATATATATATATATATATATATATATTAAATAGGCAAAACTCTCCATAATGTACTGCCATACACCATGTGCCAACCAGCCACCAAAATGTATTGGTACTGAACTGAAGTCAGATGTAGATGACTATTGAGCTTAGATTGAAAATATTATTGTGTTTTCAATTTCATTCTCATAGTTTTGTAGTTAAGTAGAGATAAAAGGTGGATGCTGGAGGGTTGCATTAAATTTTAAGACCTTGGTGCAGTGCTCTCAGCTACAAGGGCCCCACTGTTGAAGGCCACATGCCAAAAACTAGTTTGGCGATGTTGTATGAATAGGCAATAGATGGAGATTTTATGCACAAGCCTTCTAGCATCTATTGATTACTCTTATTGGCATAGGATGGCACTATTGTATGGAGAGTTTTGCCTGTTTAATAACAGTTATGTGCTAGCATATATATATATATATATATATATATATATATAGCACATAACTGTTATATATATATATATATATATATATATATATATAGTAAGAGTATCTGGATTCAAATACAAGAGATAATAAATGTAGAGTTTAATTGTGAGTGTTGATATGGATTGATTGTGTATATGTGAAAGATTTATAAATAGTCATTAGAACCCAGTTACAAAGAGTGTGGAAGTAATATGTAATATGTTAAAGGATGGACTGTGTGCATATATATATATAGTTGTATGTGTGTTATTATAAAGTGTGTATAGGTATTAACGGTTATATGTGGTATTGACAAGAGGCTATTATATATGGAGTTGTATAAATTTGTTATTGGTTATCAATATATATATTGTTGTTCGTTAATTTTCCATGTTCTACATTTTAATGATATTGGCGGTAACACATGTTTCTTGATGAATCCATTGAGCATATAAATCTACAGAAATAGAATGAATTTGTTGCTGTGGGCAGCTTAAGTCATTGACTCTGTCTGCCAGAAATCTTAGAACTGGGCGAGTTGGTATTTTGAAACAATGGAAGATCCAGTCTGCAGCATACGAATAGATTAAGGAAAAAGCGATGTTAAAGGTATAAAAGAAAATAACTATTTTTTGCTAATATATATATATAGTGGTGATTAGGGAAGGACAGAAAGGAAGGACGATACACAAATTTTGGATTGGTTTAACGTGTAATAGATTAAAAAGTTTTAGTAATATTCCCATCATAATGCCCATCATAAAGTTGGGGTAATTAAATAGTGTCAGTTTTGTTAGACTGGCACAGTGGATTTTTATTGTAGGACTCACCTGAATCAGATTATAAAATTCACTATTTAAATTTTATTAAGTACAATGGTGACAAAGCACATGCAGGGCTGGGTAATATCATTTATAAACAAGTAAACTATTGTATGGCATATGTAGATATATATGATGTATCCAGGAATTGTCTTTGCTTTGTTCTCTCATTAGACCACATTCCCCAGACCTTGAGATAGAGCTAGTCTGGATTCCTACCATATATATATATATATATATATATATATATAGCTACCCTATATATATATATATATATATATATATATATATATATATATATATATATATATATGTTTTTGGTGGGTATAATTCTTATCAAAGTTTAAGATTGGTGCTTGAGATGGGATTTAAACCATGCACATAAATATACTTACTTGAAGCTGCAGGAGAGATCATTATATGTGAATGAGTTATGCAACCATAATATGGGTAGATGCTTAAAATGGTGTCCCAACAAATGGGGCTGCGAATAGTAGAGAATGGTCATTAAAAGAACATCCTAACATGATTTAAAAGAAAAACAACAGTGAAAACAGAAAGAGTTTAAACACATATTTGAAAAATAGTTAAATATTGGCATATTTTGCAATGTGTAGATATACATGTAGAAAAGTTCTTAAGTGGTCAGAGGGAAAATAGCATTGATGTATGTTCTGTGATATATATAAAGTCACATGGTTTATAAAATAGGGATTTAAGAGTTTTATCAACATTGGGATATTACAAAACAATATTGTTCCATATGATAGTAATGAGGGAGGAACATCTATCAGGTGGGTCATGCAGTGGACCACTGGAAGCTCGGGTGACAAACCTGGCACATGATTAAAATAGTAAAAGATATACATGAACATAAAAACAGTGATATATAGGTGCAGAGGAAATGAAGCAAAAAATAAACAGAAAGGAGAAATACAGAAGGCAGTGAAAGAGAAAGAAGTAAATGTAATGGAGATGATTTTAAAAAATTATAGTCTAGTACTCCGATTTCAGGAAATGGATGAGAGTTTTGAACGGAGACTGGGGATAGAAAGCAAAGGTAGGCAAAAAAGGGGATGTAAGGAAAATGAAGATGAAAGCAAGGAAAGGGTGGAGAAGTCTGATGATAAAGAAGTAGAAGGAGTTTAGATGAAAAAGAGAAGAATATAAAAAAATCCGAAGGCTGGCGAAACTGAAAGACCAGATAATATGGGTAAATATATGGGTATAGCAGTACATAACCATGTGAACCAATTCTTAAAGATAAGGCAGTTTGAAGGCCAAATGGGGGAAACTCCCATGGAACATCTGCAAAGCCTACGAAGTGACTTTGGTCTGAATCTCAGGCCAGAGGAAGGTAAATTAGTGGTTGCATACAGCCATCTAAGCGGGAATGCCCAAGCATGGTGGGACTCATTCATCCCAACAGCCCACAACCTTTGAGAAGTAGCACAAGAAGATATGAGATACTTTCTGTTTGGAAGACTACCTGAAACTTGTGCAGTACCAGGTGATGTGAAAGAAATATGAGGAAGGTAAGAAAGAAAATTTCTCCCAATTCATTCACTGGCAAGTGGCAAGACTGAGGATACTGGATGTGTGCCATTTGTCAGAAAGCCATATCATTCGAATTGTAAGGCACAACATGCCTACAAATGTAGAAAGAATGATGTTGGGAGTCAGAAAGGCATCCATTGAAGAAATGGCAGAACTGCTTTATGCTCCCTGCCATGAGCACATATGACCATAGCATACTGTTGGAGCAAGGAAATGAAGTCCAAGATCAGCAACATATTAAGTTTGGGAGAGAAAAAGGACATGCTGATGGGAATCCCACTCATAGAAAAGGTGGTGACGATAGTCACAGACTGAGATGGCAATACAAACCGGAAGCTCTTCATCCACCAGACAAGCCAAAGTTCAACCAAGGTAAAGGACTGTGGCCACTGAAACAGAAAGGTCATACCAAAAGAAATAAAGGATAGAAAGGAATCGTTTAAGAAGCCGTTCAAATACACATGAATGTATTTGAAGGCTATTGCACCAGGGGGGTATGTATCAGTAGCTGAGTTAAAATATGAGAGATAAGACATTGTAGGGTGTTAATTGTGAGTGTTTATATGGATTTATTGTGTATATGCAAAAGATGTATAAATAGTCATTCGAACCCTGTTTCAAAGAGTGTGAAAGTAATACGTAATCTGTTAAAGGATGAAATATATATATATATTGTAACTATATGTTTTGGCCCAATGATAGTAAGCTATACAAATTTACATACTAGATCACTGAATAATCAGTGATCCCATATGTAAATTTTTAAATTTTAATTAGTAATAATTTATTAATATATTGAAAATCAGTATGTAAAAATCAGTTATAGCTTGAAATGCTTGTATAACAATCTTTAAGTTATGTGAACCCTGAGAAGAATAAGTTATATTAATCTGCAATATAGGATTTGCATTTATGGTAAATTTTATATCTAGTTATTTAAGTTTGATTTAAATTGTGTTGCATTCACTGTTTTATGAAAAGTCAACCAAACTTTAAAGTATAAGTTGCTTTTTATGTCTTAAATGTATAGCTTGCTTTGACTTTATGGTGAATATTATAGTTTTGGTAAGCTTGGAACCCCTATTTTATTTAGTTATCTGATGATCCTTTAATTCAATATCAATTTCTCTTTTTGGACATCATTTTTCATCATCATCATACTTCTCATCTGTCATTTTAATCTTTCTTTATTTCTTTATTATTCTTTCATCCTAATTCATTATCCTAATTAACTCACCATTCACTATTGCTTATTCCACTAACATCTTAATCCTCCATTAAATATTATTATACCATCATCTCAATCATTCATTATTCTGATACATCTTCATTCTTTTCTCACCATTCTCAGACTCCTTTCATTTTATTATTTAATTATTACTTATTTTCATCATCCATTTATCATTTACATCCTAATTTACTAATTGTTTAATTTATAATTTTAATTTCATATTCATTCCACCAATGTAGTTAGTATTTATTTATTGGTTTGATGAACATTAAATTCATTTTGTTAGTTTGTTTGTTTGTGGATTTTAAAGCTAGTTTGACCAGAAGTTATTATCTCATTAACCACCTTATGATCTTCTTTAAGTTTGTGGTTTCATGCAAGCTTAGTCAATAAAGAAATCCTCTCTTTAGTTTAACATTTATTTTAGGTTTATATTCTAGATTGATTAGATTAGTTGTAGTTAAGAAGGTTACAGAGGAGGATATGTCACCCTAAAACATGAGTCTAGATTGAATAGACAGTTGTTGATAGAAGGTTACAGAGGAGGATATGACTCCCAAACATTATGCGGACTAGTTAGATAAGTAAGGTTACAATATATATATATATATATATATATATATATATATATATATATATATATATATATATATATATATATATATATATATATATATATATATTATAATGAAATGAATAATATCTTATTCCTTTTATTGTCAGTCACAGTCTCCCAGATGACAGTTAGTTGGTTTTCTATTGTTGTGAGGACAGTTAATAAATACAGCTTTACAGTGTTTTAAAGATTGATTATAATTAAAACAAAGTGTATAAAATAAAGTATTAAAGTGTAATAATAATAATAATAATAATAATAATAATAATAATAATAATAATAATAATAATAATAATAATAATAATAATAATAATAATAATAATAATAATAATAATAATAATAATAATAATAATAATAATAATAATAATAATAATAATAATAATAATAATAATAATAATAATAATAATAATAATAATAATAATAATAATAATAATATAATAATAATAATAATAATAATAATAATAATAATAATAATAATAATAATAATAATAATAATAATAATAATAATAATAATAATAATAATAATAATAATAATAATAATAATAATAATAATAATAATAATAATAATAATAATAATAATAATAATAATAATAATAGAAGATTTAAAAGTTAGAATAAATTATTAAATGTCATGTTTTAATATAATTGTAAATAATGTAATTAGTTTGTTCAAAATATTTAAATTTATGAGAGATCAATATATGATGTAAATTTTTAAAATTGTTACTCTTGTCAAAAATTAAAGAAAATATAGAATGGATTAAAATGCAATTTTAAAAAAATTCATATCCCTAATGTTTTGACCATATTAAATTTTATATCATGTTTCTTATAGTGAATATTTAACTCTATAACCAATTTCATTATTTATAGAAACTATTGTTTTATGAATGGATAAATAGAGAAACTTCGTTTGTTGAAGAGTTAATGATGGAATATCATGATCTATTATTAGAACAAATTTTCATTACATCATATAAAACAGATATCTGCATTATTGTAGCATTATGTTTGTGCTCAGTTGGGTAAAGCCTTATTTAAATGGTCAAAGGTGAAAAATGTTAAGTTTTAATTAACAATAATTGAAATATATTAAATCAGTGTATTATGTTATGGGGTATGTTATAGTAGTTGCAAATTGTATTTTAAAATTAAGTAAATTTTATTAGTAAATCTTCTGAGAGTTTTAATGACTCAGACTGTTCAAGATATGCTAAGCCTTCTGTCAGGATATGTATGAGATTTCATATGTAGTTTGTGATGTGAACTAATTTTTAATAATATTAAAGTGATACTTTGATAATGTTATTATTAATTTGAAAGTATAATGTAACAGTCAGAAAACATGAGACTCATTAACATAGTGCAGAATTCGACCATCACATAGAACTGCAGCACCATCTAGGTAGCGAAGCCACCCATAGTACTAAGTTTGAACATAGTTTATCAGTTCCACAATACAATCTACAAAACATCACATCTGATGTGACATTAGTAAACATTTTTTAGGCATGGTGGTCAGGGATATTCCAGAGATTCAGGATTTTATTTTTGAGTTAGCCAATAATCGAACTAATATTAATTAAACATTCATATTTACATAATCGAGGAAATATTATATAGAATGGGTATCGAATAAATAAAACATAACTGCAGACGTATAGTTTAAAATTATTTATTGAAACATTTTAATAAAAAAAATCTTTTACCAATAATATTTTATAGATTTAAATTTTCAGTAGCGGGTTTTGCAATACTATTATATATTAAAGAATACATTTATTTATTTAGACATATTTATATTTAAGACCTCAGTAGTGGTATTTTCGATACTGTAATGTTTACAAAATAAATACATTTATGTGAAGGCATAATCTGGCTACCTAAAATTCTCCAGCAAGTATTTCTAAAGCATGCCTTGAGGGATTTATACCTTTGTAATGCAAGAGTCTAAAGTAAAATTTATAAGAGTAGTGGTGGACATATATTTAGTTAATTAAAATATTTATTTATAAATAAGGGCAAACATTTATTTGAGAGTGAATTATGAAGATAATGCAGGGACGGAGTGATAACGTAGGATAATAAAGTTAGTTAAAGAAAGCATGTGGTACGCTAGAAAGGCGATATGGAATGGCAGTATATTGAAACTGAAAAGCCATGAATGAGTTTATAAGAATGACAGGCTGGCATTTGCCATCGGCCCAAAGAAGTAAGGTGTCACATAAGCATAACCAGGGACAAGCAGTTCATGCCAAAATTGCCTGCTGGCTGCATGACGGTTGTCAAGTCCTATGGGAGCATTTATTATGTCCGCTTGTGTAGGATGACTGGGGACAATTTCAACCCTATAGAATCCGGAATATTCATGGCTTGTAATGGGTCATCGCGTCTCTATACATAGCACATGTATTTTGTACAGACAATCCTGTTAAGACTAAAATATATTTTCTAACTTGGCCCTACATTATCAACATTTAATAAAGAACATTGGTGACTCTCAAAGAAATGAAATTTTATGGAATTATTTATTAAGATTTTATAAATATAAAAACATATATAAATTAGGTGATTATTACAACTAATATGCCAGCCATTTGCAAAGTAGTAGACCCCTGCATTACAACAAATGAAGCATTGAATGTGTGTCGATTTATTTGAAAATTAAGTTATTTATTAAAGTAAATATTAATGAAAATTTGATATGTTTCAACCGATCATAGATTTAAACTTAGAAAATTATGTGCATGCGATAATTATATGATAAAATGTAGATTTTAGAAATACATACCCAAGAAAGATAGAGTGAGGTAAGCTAGATTATTAGAGAAATTTACACAATAAATTAATTATTAAATTTTAATTTTACAAATGATAATTTTACATTTTATAAGTTATATAAGTAGTATGAAGAATGAGCTATAGCATATTAGTAGAGTACTCTAGAGGGTTTGGACACAGGTATCTGTTTTATGAGAAGTTTTCTGATTCCATTGGTTAGTAGCAAATTGTTCATGATTACCAGTTCTTTCCTGTATTTAGGTAGTTCATTTAATTTAACAGCAGCAGCTGCTTTCTCATTACTTTAGGCAGCAGATCTTCATCGTTGAAATTATGAAGGGCAATGAAAGGTTTGGCATCCAATAGGCCATCTCCCAGGTGGAGAATAGTCTGGGCACTTTTACTCGGTCATACCATGGCAGGAACAATTTATTTAATATTTTGGAGACTCAACTGATCGAGAGCAGAGCTAAAGTTAAAGTGCCTGTTTCTAGCAAGTCTAAGATGGCCTCTCTTCTTAGATCTTATCTTTACATTTTTGTTAGTGTATTTTTAGATTCCACTTAATCTGCCCTTAGGATAAACAATGCATTTTTGTTAATTCTAATTAGAGAAAACTGTCGTTCTATTGTTTATGTTTAGATTTTACATTTAGTTTTTGCAATTAGATTTTAGGGAATTTTTCTTTTTAATTAATCTATTATCTCTCACCAACCGATGCTTTTAAAATTTCAAAGACAAAAGGGAAACATATGATAATTTTTACTTGTAATTAAATACTACATCAAATTTCTAAAATTATTATTAAATGAAATTTAAACAAAGCAATAAATAATGGATTTTACAATTTAAAATAAATGGTTAAATATATATATATTTTATAATTAAAAGAAATCTAAATTATATTATTTATCTTTATTTATTGCCTTAAATTTGAAATCGAAATGTGTGCATGTTTATGTTGAATTCTACATATATCTATACAATTTTAATATTGCTACACACACAATTTGATACCAAAAAATTTAAATTTGGGTAGGATAGACCGGTGAGTGAGAGACTATAGAAAAAGGTGAAACTTAAGATTCGAATACGAATCTTACTGTTTCGATTCCCCATACTTCCTGTGAACAATTAAGGAAGAACAAAGGAGGCAAGAAAGTGAAAAAAATGTTTGCTACATCACATAATTTAAATACGAAAAAAAATTTTTTTTTTTACAGATATATAAAAATATAGAAAGCAGAGATTACATGAAGCAACAAATAATTTATATACCCGGATCCAGAATGTATATAGTTTAATTAAAATGGTCTAATTTGAAAATGTCTGGTTAGAAATCATAGTAATATTAGTTAAACTGATTAAATATATATAAAAAAAAATTCTTAGAGTAAGATAAAGTTAATATAATATATAAAAAAATTCTTAAGAGTAATAGTGATTAAAACAATAATATATATAAGAAAATATCTATCTAAAACCCTATTTGACTAAAGTAAATTTCATTCAACTAAATTCATTTTACCAAAGTTGTTTTAATATTCTCATATACATTTAATAACCATCCTAAGAGTCTAAAATATTTTACAAACCTGGGTCAGGTGGATAATATTGATCTCTCGTGATCGATGACTGCGGCCTTGGGTTTTCTAATTTATGCCTTCTATCAGGTGGTTCTTTGGCCCAATAGTTAAAATCCAATGTAGTGAGAAATTCAATCATTTCTTGTCTGTCTTTTATTTGACTGCCTGCCATTAATTGTTGGATAGTTAGTGGCATGCTACGCTGGATGGTCACTATGATGTGTGAATCCAAAAAGGTGAATGTTGCAAGGGATTTAAACCGGTTGGCTTGGTGAAGGAAAAACTGTGTGTGTGTCTCTTGGGGTATCGTCCCAAATTTTTCCTGGCAGAGTATATTGTAGACACTGCTTTGATGCTCATTGCTCCAGTAATGCTTCATTAATGCATCTTTGTATTTTTCTATGGTTTTAGGCTTCCATCTCACCATATTCCACCAGTCCTTGGCAGATCCCTGTAGATGGTAACTGGCTATCGCTATCTGCTTATCTGGTCCTGTCTTATAAAATTGGAAGAACTTTTGTAAGCTCTCTAAGTGGGCTTGAGGATTTTCTCCTATCTCCCCTCTAAAGATTTTGATGTGGATCATCTTTTCTAAGTAGCTTTGGTGTCCTATGTCCACTTTTATCTCTTCTTTAATGCTAACTTCCTTCTTTGGTTCTTGTGGGCCTTCATCGGTAGGAATGAGGTCTCTTTGCTCATCATACTTTTTTATATTTACTACACTACCTCTTGGTTCTTCTATTATCATAGATTCGTCAGAGATTTCTATCTTCCATTCATTCTGCATGTGTTTAACTTCTTCTTCCTTTTTACTAACTCTGGATATTCCAAACTTTTTTCTTTATTGCCTCTAACTCTCTCCACATAGTGTCTTTAAATTCCTGATATTCTCTCACTCTTATCTATTCTTCTTCCTGTCTTTTATTTGATTATTCATCTCTTCTTTTTCTCATTTCCTCCTCATACATTTTCCTCATTTCTTCCATATTCTGTCTGAGTATTTTTTCAATGAACTTGAAATTAAACTTCATTGATCCTCTGTATTGTTGCGGAGCTTCCCTTTGCTCTGGTGTCGACTCCAAAGCTTCAAATAAATCTACTTGCTCTATATCAATATTTTCTGCTTCTATTTTCTTAATATTATTTATTTATTTTATATTACTAGCATTTGACTATTCTCCACCGGTATCTTGGTCCTATCACACTCGTTCACTGCCCTCACCTACTCTACATTGCCCTATATTTATATTTTCTATATTTCTGTGTTTAACATATATATTATAGCGAACTACTGCTATCGCGTATAATAAGCCACTACTGTCTATATATATAATAGCACTTTATTAAAATATTTACTGTTAACATGTATAGCATGTCACTGCTGTCTCTGATATATATATATATATATATATATATATATATATATATATATATATATATATATATATATGAAAAACAAAAACAAGTTAATCACGTAACCTGCTATCACTTGTTATTTATGTTCAATGATATATATTGCAGAAACTTTGATTATATGGTGATTCTGAACTGAGATCAGACCCATATAAATATCTGGCTTGCTAGGCTGAGTTTGAAGACTTTACCGGTCTGAAAAATTCACGCTTGCAATCTGATAGAAACGTTTTGCATAAATACTTGAGAGTCAGTGTTTTAGATCTAGTTTCTATACTCTATCCCCCACTGAGGAGAGCAAACCAGCTTGGAATCAGCTGATCTGGGGCTGAGCAAATGAAAGAGGTAGTTAATTTCTGACTCTTTTTTCGTTTATGTAAAACAAATCTTACACTTGTTCGGCGGTTTTGGTATAGCACCATCTTTTGAACATATATATATATATATATATATATATATATATTGAATATAGTATATATATGCTGTCTCTGATATATATATATAATAGTACTTTAATAAAATATTTACTGCTACTTTCTTTCTCATTTAGTGACTGATTACTTTTTTTTTGACATATATATAAAAAAATATTTATTAGATCAGAGTATTTTTGTTCCTTCTTAAATTACACACACATCCCTGCTTTCCTTAAATTTGTTATTACATCTACCATCCTTTCATTCACTCGACCCAACTATTTCACTCAATTTATTTTTTTCATTATTTTTATAAAAACAAACTCATACATATATAGAATAATTAGCTAACTCAGTAACAAATGCTAAACGAAATTTATATGAGTTATATTTTTGCTCAGGGTATACATGGGTTTTATAATCGAAGCCTCCATGTTTGTTAGCGCCAAACGCTAAAAAAAAATATACTATGTAACAGTCAGAAAATGTGTGACTCATTAGCATAGTGCAGAATTCGACCACCACAAAAAACTGCAGCACCATTTAGGTAGTGAAGCCACCCATAGTTCTAAGTTCGAACATAGTTTATCGGTTCCACAATACAATCTATGAAACAACACATCTCATACAACATTAGTAAACATTTCTTTCTGCATGGTGGTCAGGGATATGCAAGAGATTCATGATTTTATTTTTGAGTTAGCCAATAATCAAACTAATATTAATTAAACATTCATATTTACATAATCGATGAAATATTATATTGAATGGGTATCAAATAAATAAAACATAACTGCCGACGTATAGTTTAAAATTATTTATTTAAACATTTTAATAAAAAAAATCATTTACCAATAATATTTTATAGATTTAAAGTTTCAGTAGCGGGATTTGTGATACTATTATATATTAAAGAATACATTTATTTATTTAGACATATTTATATTTAAGACCTCAGTAGCGGTATTTCCGATAGTGTAATATTTACAAAATAAATACATTTATTTGAAGGCATAATCTAGCTATCTAAAATTCTTGAGCAAGTATTTCTAAGGCATGCCTTGAGGGATTTATACCTTTGCAATGCAAGAGTCTAAAGTAAAATTTATAAGAGTAGCGGCGGACATATATTTATTTATTTAAAATATTTATTTATAAATAAGGGCAAACATTTATTTGAGAGTGAATTATGAAGATAATGCAGAGATGGAGTGATACATAGAATAATAAAGTTAGGTAAAGAAAACACATGGTACGCTAGAAAGGCAATATGGAATGGCAGTATATTGAAACTGCAAAGCCGTGAATGAGTTTATAAGAATGACAGGCTGGTGTTTGCCATCCGCCCAAAGAAGTAAGGTGTCACATAAGCATAACCAGGGTCAAGTGGTTCATGCCGAAATTGCCTGCTAGCTACATCATCGTCGTCAAGCCCTACGGGAGCATTTATTATGTCTGCTTGTGTAGGATGACTGGGGTTAATTTCAACCCTATAGAATCCGGAATATTCACGGCCTGTAATGGGTCATCATGTCTCTAAATGTAGCACATGTATAATGTACAGACAATCCTGTCAAGACAAATATATTTTCTAACTCGGCCCTACATTATCAACATTTAATAAAGAACGTTGGCAACTCGCAAATTTTATGGAATTATTTATTAAAATTTAATAAAAAAAAACATATATAAACTAGATGATTATTACAACTAATATGCCAGCCATTTGCAAAGTAGTAGACCCCTGCATTACAATAAATGAAGCATTGAATGCGTGTCGATTTATATGAAAATTAAATTATTTATGAAAGTAAATATTAATGAAAATTTGATACACATTCACTGTTTCAAGCGATCATAGATTTAAACTTAGAAAATTATGTGCATGTGATAATTATATGATAAAATGTAGATTTTAGAAATATGTACCCAAGAAAGATAGAGTGAGGTAAACTAGATTATTAGAGAAATTTACACAATAAATTAATTATTAAATTTTAGTTTTACAAATGATAATTTTACATTTTATAAGTTATATAAGTAGTATGAAGAATGAGCTATAGCATATTAGTAGAGTACTCTAGAGAATTTGGACACTGGTACCTGCTTTATGAGAAGTTTTCCGATTCCATTGGTTTGTAGCAAATTGTTCATGATTAACAGTTCTTTCCTGTATTTAGGTAGTCCATTTAATTTAACAGTAGCAACAGCTTTCTCATTATTTTAGGCAGAAGATCTTTGTGGTTGAATTTATGAAGGGCAATGGAAGGTTTGGCATCCAATAGGCCACCCCGTGGGTGGAGAATAATCTGGGCGCTTTTACTCGATCATACCATGGCAGGAACAATTTATTTAATATTTTGGAGACTCTCAACTGATCGAGAGCAGAGCTAAAGTTAAAGTGCCTGTTTCTAGCAAGTCTAAGATGGCCTCTCTTCTTAGATCTTATCTTTACATTTTTGTTAGTGTATTTTTAGATTCCACTTATTCTGCCCTGAGGATAAACAATGCATTTTTGTTAATTCTAATTAGAGAAAACAGCCATTCTATTGTTTATGTTTAGATTTTACATTTAGTTTTTGCAATTAGATTTTAGGGAGTTTTTTTTGACCGATGCTTTTAAAATTTCAAAGACAAAAGGGAAACATACGATTATTTTTACTTGTAATTAAATACTACTTCAAATTTCTAAAATTATTATTAAATGAAATTTAAACATAGCAATAAATAACAGATTTTACAATTTAAAATAAATGGTTAAAAATATATATATTTTTATAACTAAAAGAAATCTAAATTATATTATCTACCTTTATTTATTGCCGTAAATTTGAGATCGAAATGTGTGTGTGTTTATGTTGAATTCTACATATATCTATAAAATTTTAATATTGCTACACACACAATTCGATACCAAAAAGTTTAAATTTGGGTAGGATAGACCGGAGAGTGAGAGACTATAGAAAAAGGTGAAACTTAAGATTTGAACACGAATCTTACTGTTTCAATAAATAGGTTTTGATACTTTATTATTGTTATCAAATAATAATTAGAAAGATTTTTTTATGTATAACTTCTAACTTTATATTTGTAATCAATCCTTAAGCATATTTTATTGTTATTTAAAACAGTATTGAACAACCTGATTAATTATCACTAATGATAATAGGGGGAGAAATATTAATTAAATGCACATACTACATTGTCATTGGTCTATTTTTTTATCCATAATTAAATTTAATAAAAGGTATAGATAACCTAACACCAGTAGTAGAGGGGACTATCAATAAAAAGAACAAGAGTAAAGATATTAACATCTGAACCATAACAAAATTAAAGAAACCAAGAAGAAGCTGAAAATATATAATAATTCTGAATTTGCATTGACCTGAATCAAGATATAGTGTGACTCTTAGATTATGGAGTAGAGAATGGTACCTCATTTTATGCATTATGACCTACTTATCTATCGAGTGACAATTGCCAAGATTTTACACTGAGAGAAAATATGGGAACCATTTTGAAAAATGAGTATTTCACAAATGGGTTCTTCACTTCTAAAAGTGGACAAGAAATTGTAAGCATCAGATGTTATTTTTTATGATAAAATAATTTTAAGCCCTGTAATCATTATGTGTATTTAAAGATTATACTCATTAATTTAGAGTAAAAAATATTATATGTGTTCATTTTTTTTGAAAAAAAAAAAAAAACATTTTGCTTTTATATTAAACATATATAATAAAAATCTGATTAACAATAATTTGTTCAAACTCATTGAAATTTACATCAAATGTATATAAATAAGTCAATTATTTTATATAGCATGATGTTTTACAAACTGTAATATTTTAAACAGCATTAAACTGTTGCACATGCGCTTTGGATTTTAACTTTACAATGAATGAATACAAATACTTCAAACACATGATAAAGTCTTTGGGAAAGATAGAATGGCCATCTATCTTTTCGAACCCAAACGCTTTTGTATTGGCGAATCTTATGTGTTTGAAAATGAAATTTCAATGAATTTATAAAATGTATGGAATTAGTTTACATTTCTTTTAAAAAAAATATCAGTGTAATCTTTTGGAACGCTAGTTTATCTCATTATTGAAAATGAAAATATGTTTAGTGTATTGATAAATGCAAAAGACAATGTTTAACTCCTAGTTATTAAATATATTTAACGAAAATCCTGATAGGAGAAAACAATAATATCCATTACATTATTAAAGAAAATATTTAATGTTATTGTATAAAAACATAAATGAATAAATATCTGTTTTTAATGACTGTTGTGGAATGCTGGAGTTAACCTTAACTTTAAATATTAACAAAAAGGTTTTAAAATATCTTTCTTGATTATTTTATAAATTATGACAGATAGAAAAAAAAAACAATACAAATATTTTGAATACAATTTCTTTCGCTATCACAATTGAACATATTATTGAATATACAATTTACTTTAAAAAGAATGGATCCAATAATTCTGCAGAAAAGATTTATAAGTGCTATTATATTGTTATTTAATTGCTTCAAAGTCTTGATGGTTTTATTTTGTTTTACTGTATTAGACTAAAAAAATATGGATACTTCACATTATAAAATATTGTACCCACAAACAATAATGGCATTTTCTCTTGTCAGTCAGCTTACAATCAAGGAACTTAGATTACAAACTATGGGAATAAAGTAAAATATAAAAATATTTTTATCCATGTTTATTATTATAATATATTAGTTTTTGATATGTTAAGGTATATTACTTTATTTGTGGTATGAATATGTAATGAATTTGAAATCAGATTAATTATAAATTTTATTAAACACACATTATGCATAGTGTAAGCTTGTGTTTAAGACCTGTAGAGGTCCCTATCTTCGAATTTTTCAGACACTTATTTCTAAGATTACAGCCTTAGTAAATATTACTTAAAACAGATTAAGGGAAAATTATATATATATATATACTGGTTAGAGCAAAATTTAAATATTACTTAAAACAGATTAAGGGAAAATTATATATATATATATACTGGTTAGAGCAAAATTTAATATTAAATTTACTTTGTAGATAGATATATTCATCTCTTGTATTTATGAAAATAATTTATTGACATTAGTAATCAAAAAAATAATAATTCATTACAGCAGCCATACAATCAAATAATAATTTTATTCATTAAAAAGCTTTCTTCTAGCACCTGTTTTATTGCCCTTTCCAAATGTGACTAATTGAATCACCTGACATAAAAACATTCAATAATTACTTTAGAATTGATTATCCTAACATTTTGTTAACAATATTACAAGCATTTATATATATATATATATATATATATATATAAACTTATATAATTTTCCATTCATTTTTAATCAACCAATTATTAACCAAATTTGTAGAAGTCTTATAAATATTCATAAAATTAGTCAAATTATTTTTAATATAATATGTTTCATATATTTGTTTTTTTTATCTTTAATAAAATTTAAATATATTATTTTTGATCATTATTTGGAGCCATAGAATAGACGCTACAAAAAGTATGAAATATTTAATTTTCATTATAGATCAAAAAAAGGCAAATAAATGAAACATTATATTATAAATAATTTGACTAATTGTATGAATATTTATAAGACTTTTACAAATTTTGTTAATAATTGGTTGATTAAAAATGAATGGAAAATTATATACATATTTGAATATAAAATGCATGTAATATTGTTTAAAATATTGTTATGATATAATCAATTCTATTGTAATTACTGAATTTATATATGAGGGTTTTGATTTGTTTTAGTTATTATTATTATTATTATTATTATTATTATTATTATTATTATTATTATTATTATTATTATTATTATTATTATTATTATTATTATTATTATTATTATTATTATTATTATTATTATTATTATTATTATTATTATTATTATTATTATTATTATTATTATTATTATTATTATTATTATTATTATTATTTGTTTTAATTCCATTATGGGACACTGGATGGTTTTATGTCAGGTGATTTGTTAACATTAAATTGATTAAACATTAAATTGATTAGTCACATTTAAAAAGGGCATGAAAACAGGTGCTGAAAAAAAGCTTTCTAATGCATAAAATTCTTACTTGATTATATAGCTGCTGTAAAGAATTACTAATAATTTTATGATTATTATTTGGTAGAAGAGGAGCATAAGGATTTTTATTCCTTTCCGATTTTTATTGACATTTTATTTATAGGTAAACAGACATAATAGTATTTATTTATGATGACAAATGTTTTTATTATATTTCATCTATAATTTAATATGTCCATTTTAGTTTATAGAATTTATGCTATTTTTCATAGATTGCATGTTTCTTATTATTGCAAATTTATTGTGCTTTTAAAAATGTTTTATTGTCATTTGACTTCCAATATCATTTTTTGTTTCATATACTATTTAATATATATATATATATATATATATATATATATATATATATATATATATATATATATATATATATATATATATATATATATATATATATATATATATATATATGTTATACTTAATGTTTTCACGGTTATATGATGTAGATATATTATAACTTTTTGGGATATACCGTGTATTATTTTCCATTGAGCACTGATATTTCAACGGAATAGCAACTGCCATTTTCAAGGTTAACTTTTGCAAGAAAAATCATTAGATCTTAACAAATAATGTGATTGTGTGCGAGTTGAAAAATGAGATTCCAGTTCAGCATTCACAATATAAGGCTTATCAAAATGTTTACGTTCCTCAGTATTTTTACCTGTTAATTTTAAGTTAATATTGTATAAAAAGAGAGGTTTTCACATAGCTGGAATACGTTGTGCTTAATCAGTTCTATTTAAACCAGTAGGTCTCTTTAATATTTCAATTGACTCTCTCATGGTTCTTAAATCATATCTTTCCAAATTAGCAAGTGTAGGATATTTATGTTTTAGCTTTTACTGTGAGAATTTTTTTTTCTTGCCATTGTTTTGATGATGATTTGTGCTAGTTTCCATTGTATACATGTGAGAAACATATAATTTTTTTCAAATATAGTATCACTGACATTGTTCATGGGTGATCAAATATACTCTTCCATTGCTTATTCCATGAGAGGATTATATTGTTGAGGCTTATAATTAGTAAATGCTTAACTAGCAGAGTTTAATCTCTAAAGTGGATTAATTTCCTGGCATGCATTCTGTTTCCCAGTGTGGAGACAATGTCCACACATTTTTATCGAGGAGAAAGTTATTGGAATCTGCCATATTATTATACAATTATATAATGTTGTTTTGAAAAATCTTTCTTTATTGTCTGATCCCTCATGATGATGTCTAGTTATTTTTACTTTGTATGGTAAAGTTCTTATTGTTTTAAAATTAGATATCAATGGTAAGTTACGAATTCTTGATCTATAGTGTTTGGCTAAATAAAAATAGTGCATGTATTGTGATGTTGTACATTGTCAACAGTTTACTAACAAATCAACAAAATTTATGAGTAATTTTAAAACTTATCTTGCATATGGCATAATAAGAGATACACATATTTAATGTTATTTTATTACCATCAAGCAATATTTCACTAATGGAGCAATAAGAGTTTCAGTAGTTAGAATGATTATTTTATGGACATATACAAAGTTTAGTATCCTGTATACATTTTATTTATGGTGCCTGTTCTTATATTTATGTAATAAATTTATTCATGTTAAGCAGTAATAATGGTTATTTGTGCTTCAAATAATAATGCCCATTATCATATTACTGATTAATAAACTTTAGGCATTTTTAAATGCTCTCAATAGCTTACTATAAATAAAGGTAAGGTTACTAGAATTATCATTGCATTAAAAATTTAATAAATTTAAAAGGGATATACCCATAACCAAATGAAATATACCTTGTTTTATATATTGTTGCTGAAAGATATATGTTGATTATTATTATTTTAGAAAGTTGTAAATAGTGTAAATAAATATTGTTATTTATAAAAATATATTTATTTGTCTGTGGTCTTATTGCTAATCATCATCCATATTATTATTGTTATGGTTATTAACACATTATCCTATTGTCTTAAAATCATCATCAATTAATATAGTATATTATATTACACATTACTCAAAATATATAAAATGTGCTAACACGCACAAGCACACAAAGCTAAAAATAAATAAAGCAAATATATATTCTTTTAATATCTATTCATTAAATGGCTAAGCGCTTTCAAGGTTCAATCCCTCATAATCATAGCCATATTAGCAAATTTTATATATTTTGATTCATAATTAGCCACAAAGTATAAACTATTTGCTTATTACACATTACTGTATCACAATAATTTTGGTAAACTTTTATATTTAAAGTATATGTAGAATTGGTCATTTATTGATCAGAACATTGTTGATGTTGAGCCCATGTACTATTTTAAATAATATTTTGATGGTCTTTTGGTTTTGGAATAACCTGTTTATTTGAACCATAAGATATATCATTCTCTGATCTTGATCATAAACCCATAGTTATTTTTTTAAAAAGTTTGTAACTTAATGTGATTACTTTATTAAAAATTTATTTGTACTACATAAAGCATAAAGCTCATATTAGTGTTGGTATTGGGATTACCAAATATTCTTTATTACCTCTTATGTGGTTTGCCTCAAGAAATTTCATAGACGTTTTTAACTTGCTGTAATTCTAGCAGTTTTGTATTATTGTAGTGTATTTAGGCTTATTAAAACTTAAAAAGTACCATAAGATGTTGCTTTCTTTTGAACTATTTTACAAGTACAAAATCAATTATATAGGTGTTCGAATCTACAACAAAGACAGAATCCCAATTCTTCGAGATCATGATTGGTTGGTTCACATTTTCACAATGGAAAATGTCTGTCAATAATTTTCATTGCTCCAACTGCTGTTTTGAATTAATGTCTTAGAATGTTTTTTTTTTACTATTTTTCTTACATATTATGAATTATTTTGATAAAATATGCTGAAAATATAGTTATTTTAGAAAAATTGTAAGATTTTAATAAAAAATGTATACTTTTACATGAATATAAATAGAAAACATAGCCAGCGCTAAAAACAATTTTGACACTTGTCAATAATTGTCATCACACCAATTTTTTATTTCATTTTCAAAGAGAAATGAATAATTTAAAGTATTTTTCTTGCATTTATTTACACATTATTTTAGGAAAATAGTAATATTTTAGTAAAAATTATTTAATTTACACAAACATAAATTGTGGAAAAAAATCATTGCCATTATCTACATTTTAATAGGTTACTAATGTTATTTTTAAATTTGTCACTATAAAATATTTTTATAATTATAAACAGAAATTTATTTTTAAAAAAAAAAAAAAACTTTTGTTGACGTTCATATTCTGACAAATTATTAATTTGCTTTTTACAAATGAAATTAAAACAAATATGATATGAATAGATGAATATATTTTTACTGCTGATTTTGTAATTGACCAATCAAAAGTTTAGAGTTTAACTCACTCAGCCAAACTTAATATTAGACATCACGGGAGTTAATTCTATTCTGTTTTATGAGTTGTATTATTTGTTACATTTGGGTAGTGGCAAAATTCCTCTCACTGACCTAAGTATTTATTGTAAAATAATAATATTAAAGTTATTTGAACCCTGAGAAAAGTAAATTACTAATGCAGAGTATTAAATTTGAATTTATGGTAATTTTATATTTAAAGGTATTTATTGTGCTTTAATTTGAGTTATATTTATCTTCACAGTTTAATTGGATTTATATAACTCTAAAATATAAATTTGTTTTCTAATTTTTAAAACTTATAGTTTATTTTAACTTCATGTTTCTGATTTTGTCAAGCTTAGAATCCATACTTTGTTTTATTTTGCCTTACTGCTTTTTAAAACAATATTAGTTTATAGTTCAGAATCTTATTCTCCATTAACAACACTGTTATCATATTTCATCCTGATTTTTTTTCTTTTATTTCTTCAGCTTCATTTTATCTTAATTCATCATCATGACTGATTCATACTTTTTTGGCTCCTATTCTATCATTATATCAATCATTTATTATTCTAGGACATTTTCTTTCTCTTAAGCTTGTTCATTTTCATTACATAATTATTATTTATTGTCATCATCAAAATACACTAGAATAACTCCACAAAATGAAAATTGCCTATATAGGCACTTTTAATTTTGTAGAATTATTCCAGTGTATTTTTTAGTATATTTATATCACTTGATATTATATATATATATATATATATGTGTGTGTGTTAATTATTATATATATATATATATATATGTGTGTGTGTTAATTCTAATATTTTTACGGAAAAATGATGTCATATTATTATTACTATTTGTGGGATATTCCATGTAGTGAAAAAGCTAAATGATGACATTTTAGTACAATATCAAGTACCTTCCTCAGAGTGTCCTCTTTCTCAAATCATAAGAATGTGTGTGAGATTTAAAATCGTTTTTATCATTTTCTTTCTCCTCATATTTAAATTCTATTGGTTGAGAACTTTTAAAATTTATTTTCTCTTCCAATAGCTTCTTCCAAATGTTGTTAATCTTCTTTAATTTACACCTTTCATTTATGCTCATGGGCCTTTTAAAAATATCTATAGCTTTTTTAAAAGTTCTCAACCAATAGAATTTAAATATGAGTAAAAAGAAAATGATAAAAATGATTTTAAATCTCACACGCATTCTTATGATTTGAGAAAGAGGACGCTCTGAGGAAGGTACTTGATATTGTACTGAAACATCAGCATTTAGCTTCTTCACTACATGGAATATCCCGCAAATAGTCATAATAATATGATATATATATATATATATATATATATATATATATATATATATATATATATATATATATATATATATATATATATATATATATATATATATATATGTAGCCCTTGGATTTGTCCAAGGCTCCATTTTTTTAAAGTTAACTATGAAAGAGAAGGTTCTCTCCAAATATTCCTCATAATGTATGTATTTTTTTTCTCTTTAATAAAAAAAAATTAGCACAGACCAAGTTAAAACCCATATTTAAAGGGATTGCTTATGTTTGACTTAGTAAGCAATCTAAAAATTTATTATTAGGATGATTATCCAAAATATTATTTTAGTTTTATTTATGGGTCAATGTAATATTAAAAACATATTTAGAAAAGCAAACTTTATATATTTGTTGATAGGTTAACTGAGAAAAGGAAGGAGATGTGTGACTATTAAAATGTACAGTAGATAGTGACGATGAGTGGACATTGTTTTATAATGAGTTATAAAGAAACAGTTCATGAAAATAGATGAAAAATAATAATAATATATTTATAATAAATAAAGATTAAGGCATTAAATCGGTCAATTTAAAGAAGTGTATACATGCAACATGTGTGTATATAATCTGATTATAGAATTTGATTGTAAAATTCACAATCAATAATCTTTCTTATCATGTTGTAAAGCAATATTTAAATAAGAAATTAAATCATTTTAATAAGTTGAATATTAGCAGCCAAATTTGATTCAAAGACTGGGTTTGAAACAGCTGTAATGTATATTTTGTTTCATTATTAAATGAAAAAAGTAAAAGGGGTAAGATAACTATTCTGTTATTTACATTTAGTATAAGTTTTATAGGTGTTATATTACTCAGTTAATTATCAGAGTCTTTAAAAAAGACAGATTTCACCAAAGAATTTAAGTGTACCATTAATTTAGACCATTGATGATGAATGGTTTGTCAAATGCCAAAAATTAATTGGCAATTATAGCAGTTGAATTGTGAAGTTAATTATGTCTGTTTAAAATACAGATTGGATTTTGGGCCTGATTTTCTGAAAGAGCAAAAAGATTAAAATTAATCAGAGAAAAATGGAACAGGTCAATTAATTAAGAAAAAGAATGTGAACATATGACCAGATTGATTTCTCTATAAAAGCTCTATGTTAACAGAAGGGGAGGGTAACTCTCTTATATTTGAAGCTTTCTGTTGCAGGATTTCTAGATTGACTTAGAGAAAACTGTGCTGTAAAATTTAAAAATCGTTTATTGTACTTTTTGTCTTTTAATAACAACATGGCTAAATTTAACATTGTCATAAAAGAAGACAATGTATAGTGAATAAATTTTAAGTGGACACACACATCTTTAATTTCCAGAAGTTAACCTGATAATCATAATTGTATCAGCAAAAAGTAAAATTTAAAACTCAAAAGTTTGATGTATATATAAGTCAATTTAAAATATAGAATGAAGTTAAAATTGGAAAAGGACAATTAAAAACAGACTGATATTGTGAAAAAGTTAAAGGAAGGTTTTTTAACTGAATCTGCATTAAATTAAAAAGTTTAACTGTAATCTACATAGAGTTGGAAATGAGGAACACGGTTCAGCAAAATAAAAACTGTATCTATGATGGCAAAGAAACCAAACTCTATAAAAAGAAATTTTTACTATAAAGACTTATATGCTCTTATAAACTGATCAATGAGGAATAGAAAAAAAAAGAAAAGTGGAAATCAGGAACTTGGAAGGACACCTGCTAAAGGACTTTATATAAGTATTTTTTTTATTATTCACTCTTTTTGTGTGTATGACATTCAATACATAAAAAATGTGTGTAGGACATTTAATTAAAAAAAAATCCTTTCTTTGTAATGTATCATGTATATCATCTATTTTAAAATTAATTTCTGTGATAATTACCATTGTATTATTTTAGGGGTAGAGATTAATTTCAGATGATTTTATATATGTCTATTTAAATGCTTTTGCTATTATTGTCATTTTGGGGGTAGGTGAAATTTATATCATGTCATTCTGATGTGCCTTATTTATAATGCTTTACAAACAATTTATTTTTCAATTAAAAAAAACACTTAGAGATATTGTTATTAGCATCAGAAGTTATTGGCAAATGCTCAAGACTTATAGATGAATTGCTTCTCTATTAGCATCATCAGTTTCTTATAAAAGTGCACGGAAATAGTTTTGAGAATTTTATACACACTTCTTATTGTTTATTATTATTGTTATCATAGATTTAAGGCCAGAAACAAGCTGATTTATGCTTGGAAAATTTATGGGCTCATATTCCAGTGCACTAGTCACAAGAATATTAAAGAGATGAAAGTTTTACTTGTATAATTTGATGTTGAGACCTGTATGTGTGTGGATAGACAAAGATCTCCACAGAGCCAGTGAAATCTAGTTCACTAAGATATTATGCAATATTCATAAAGTATTTGAACCTAGTGGAAGAGTTTTCCCACTGGAGTATTTTCTACACTGTAAGAAGGTTTCTTATTTTGATGGCCAGAGGTGATTGGTATACCTATGTTTTTGTATGACTATCAATAAAAATCCTACCATATTTCAACCTTAGTGAAAAGGTTCTCTCTTATTCGGGTCACTGCCTGCCTCATATTAATATTTGATATTCCTTGCGTGTGTATGAGAAATAACCATGACGAGCATTATTATAAGTAGCGGATACCAGGTCGCAAACTCAATTTAATGTCAGAATGAATGCAGATAATGTATGTGTGATTGGTGTATTTGAATATTGTTTTTGTAGATTTGATTTAGCATTTAAGCCAAAAATAATTAAGTTAATAAATATTAAGAGTTAAATAAAACTTACAAATATTTAAGCGTAGGCGTAAGCAATGCGTATATAAATTTATTTAATAAATATTTACATGGCCAGCTGAGAACTTCGCTGGAAAGGTAATATTGTTAAAATATTAGTATGTTATAAGAACATGGATATAGAATGTGTGCACTATGATGATGCTTGATCTTAATGCCGATTGATTTGCAATGATTTAATCTCACTATTTTTAAGATATCTTGTTGCCTTGACAACCATTTGAAATCAGTGATTGTTCTTGATATTTAGATAATCTAAGTGTTGACTGTTTTAATAATAGATGTATATCACATACTATATAGTTCATTCATATACCATAATATATTGTACTATAAATATGTACTGATGTTTTAGTGACATGATTTGGCAATGAATATTATATAAATATGATTGTAGATAGACTTGGAATAATCTGCATAAAACAAAATTAAGATTCAAGCAACAGAGACATATTGAAGTAAACAATATTTACTATTAATCTAACTAGTGACTGATATTTTTTATTTATAGTTGTTTTATTTTGGTAGAATTTTTGATGTTGATTAAAGCCAATATTTACAGTGTCTATACATGGTTCTTTAATTATTTAGTATCTAGTTGACTACTAATGTGATCCAGCTAAAATATCAAAATTTTTATACAGTAAATTATATATGAATGAATGTGAATACTGTTATTTATATCTCTGTAAATGATATTTTGATTTTATCACGCACACACAAACATATATATATATATATATATATATATATATATATATATATATATATATATATATATATATATATATATATATATATATATATACAAACTAACCAAAGGAAATACATATAAAAACAAAAAAGACTTATAAATCCAATAAATAATATTATATTTCAACCAGAGGACTGGTTTTCTTTCTGATGAAAACCAGTTCTCTGGTTGAAATATAATATTATTTATTGGATTTATAAGTCTATATATATATATATATATTATATATATATATATATATATATATATATATATATATATATATATATATATATATAGTAACCTCTACTCTCTTCACCCATATCACATTATGTACAAATAAATGCCCAGGCGTTAATTCTATACAAGATAGAATTAATATATAATTTAAAATGCATCGCTATTTTTGATAAGACTTTTATGATACTACTACTCTATTGCTTAGCTCAGTTGGAGGTTATAGGATATTGTGGTTATGTAGAATGCAAATGGGGGTGAGAGAAGCATTTATAAACAACAATTATATAATGTTGATTTAATTATATTATAAGCATCTACTAAGACATCAAAATAAAGCAATTTGTGAATTAACTCAAATAATGATATATTCAGTTTTCTCTCCATCCAATTACATGTTAGACCAATCATGCCACTCATCTAATATGCTCGGTATCACTGCAATAAGAATCAATCTACTAGCATTTAATTTAGATTGAACAGCTATATCAGTGTTTCTTAAATGATGAACTAATCTCAGGGCTCTGCTCTATGAACACCAAATCAATCCTAATAGAATATGACTATTAAGAAATAAGGACTATTGTGAAATTGATAATCATTACAATAAAGAAGTATAGACGATGATAAAAATGGGGTACATTTTTATCTCACATCATTATCTATTCTAAGCAAGCTGAAATTGTATTTTGACACTGCAGTATTAGGATCTATTAAATTTGTATGTTTAAATAGATGGCATATGTTATTAGTATAACAATAACAATTTTAAATAAGGTATGATTTATTCTTAGCATTTGCAGTGCTTGTATCAATTAATACAATGTTATCGAGATAAATTGAATATGCTAGCAAATTAATAAATATCCTAGTTATTTTATGTTGAATATATATGTATGTGGAAATGATCAATCGAACATATATGATAAAACAATTCAGAGGAGATCTTATTAAAAAAAAAAACATTTATTATAAGACATATCCTTTCATAAACATCGATGATAATTTTAACATGACCTTTACATTAAACACAGATTTGATTAAACATTAAATTATATAATTTTGTACACTTAATATTTGAAGACCCTTACTTCTATTTAATATCTTATTTACATTTATCACTCTATTTGCTCATTTGCCAACAATAAACAATAAAAAAAATATACATTTACAATACAATGTTAATATATCTATTCTCACTTGTGCTCTTAATAATTTAAGACAAACGGTGCAAAAGAATCAACTGATGCTATAAAATTATTTCTGAATATCTGTAGGTTAATATTTGCTATATAAGTCTAAGTGAAAATTTGATTACTTTTTGCATCAGATAAAATAAAATATCCTAATTTAATGCTATATTCATACCGGAGGATGTATTACCAATAATAATAATGAATGAAATAGTGATAATATGGGTGATTTGGTTTAACAAACTATTTCTAACTAATAATTCTAGTGATGGTTTCTTTCTATATCTCTAATTTTATCATATTTCCAAATGTGTGCACATTTATAAGATCACAAACACAAGACATTTATTAATTATATTTCTATCAGAATACGGATGGTGCAATAAGCTAATCATTAAATTAATAATCTTATTTCAAACATGTAATAGAAATTCATAAACATTTATCTGATAAAACTAACATATATTACCTGATGATAATAACGCTGAAATGAAGAAAGAGAGAAAAATAACAATAACTTGATATTCACATATATGCACGTGAGGGTTAACCAAAACTCCAAATTCAAACTTAATTCTTCAATCAAAATCTATCAACTTTTAGGACACAAATGTTGCAGATCTCAGCTGACATATCATGAAAAAATGGTGCATTTGCCACTTCATTTAAGAAATACAACTATCTCATCATATGCTATCAAACAAGAAAATACATTACCACCCACAGTTTAACTAGTGACTAATCAAGGAGAGTATTACTCAATCCACATAGCAAAAATTATCCCTTCGAATGCTTCTTTATCCAAATGTACTCAACGCATTTCATATAGAAACAAATCTATAAGCATACACACTGTTAATTCTTCATCTTCCTTTAACATACAGCACCAAACTAAACTGATAGAAAAACAAAATACAACTTTGGTAAAATAGTTTACGACAGTGAACACACATGCGAATATACAATCAATTATAAATGATTTCTAAATCATATGAAACAATAAAATGTCATAATAACAATAATTAAATTTAAACAAATTTATTATTTATGAGAACTATGAATATTGAATTTCAACTCAAAGTCAATACTGTCAACTAAGTTTAACTATTCTGCATACTGGCATAAATATCTCCATGCATCTATCTATTATTATTAACCAATGCATAATATTAAAATATTTAATTTTAACTAATTATATGAGCACTAGAATACCCATTTTCTTTTAACATAATACTAAAAAAAATATTACCGATTTGGTATAATTTATACCAAGATCTCTGAGACGTTCTAGAGGAGATTAGGCGTATAAATAAATAACAATAATAATAAATTAAATTAAGCATAAAAAACCTACCTATATATTAAATACAATAGAAATAATACATATTACACCTTCTATCATTAAAATAAAAGTTTTTTTTTTTTTTATTTTAGACTTGAAAGTTTAAAACTGAAAATGCACATACAGTTCACGATGATGATGACGACTAGACAACATTAAAACATACAAACATTACTCCTGGAGGCTAAGCATAGTTTGACAAAAACAGTAATAATTTCCAATGTTATTATAGTTTTCTAAAGGATATTATAAACAGATTACGTGTATTAGAATCATTTTATTTGTCATAAAATAAAAATATCTCCAATTCAGTAAGATAATCCAAGTAAAAGTTTATGACTTTATTTCTTTATTGGTTTCTAGCATTGAATAAAATTTTCATAACAATTAATTTCATTGTCAGTGATTTATCCACACTTGTATACATTATTTGTAACTAATTATTAAATATTATTAAGCCATGCATTTTATCGCTCATTTTGTAGGTGTGAAAGGTTAAGGTTATTTGGTATATAGGACTAACCTATTAATGTAGAGGGTTAGAATAGACAATTTTTTCATTTTAATTTTATTTTGCATAGCAAGAACATACAATTTATTAACTGAGAGTCCATAAAACATTTCATTAAATAGTTCAGCATACTTTTTCTAGTTAACTTCATTGTTAGTAATTTATACAATTCTGACATCATTTATTCATTATAAATACATTATAGTAAATTATACTTAACAATTTTATATAATATCCATGCATTTTTGAACAAAGTAACTCTAAATTAGTAGGTGATAAAAGCTATAGCTGGGTGCTTTTTAAAATTTAGCTTTCCATGTAAGCAATCATATTCTGAGTAGTATGAGAGAACTTTATCCATAAAGAAATAGAACAGAATTTTCACAATGTTTAGTTCACCTAGTTTCTTATTTTTTTAGAAATTTATTCCACTTTCTATAACTATTCTATTTTTTCTCCATTTTTCTTCTTGGAATCTCCTGTAAAACAAATGGAGCCAAGCCTCTTTTTTTTAATTATAATGAACTTAGAAATATGCAAGAATTTCTTGCCTATAAAATGTTAGTAATAGAATATTGGAAAAAGAAAAAAAAATATTAAATGTACAAATGCTAACTAATAACAAATAAATAAATAACTTTTACAATTTTAAGTGTAAGATTTTATGTAATAAATAATTAATAAAGAATAAATTTAAAAAATCATATTAATTAATGGTAAATGAGTATATCTGTTTTTCCATTAATGCAGAGGTCATCTATTAATGACTGAGTTATTAACAGTTTCTATGGTAAATAAATACTGCTATTACATATTGGATAATATAAGTAATAATTAAAAATATGAATGAAGAGTGAGATGATGTAAAATGTACATGCACCCACACATATTGTTAGTTCTTGCAATGGGAATAGACAGTGAGTTAGAAAATCAATGAACAAACACCTGTTATGGCCTTAAAGACAAACATCCCTTCTAATTTAGCTCTCATATCAACAATTCCTGATATGGTCCATCTTTATCTCCCACTACCAGACACACATAAAATAAAATTTTGATGGTTGATACACCTCAACTAAAGTCCTGATAATTTTTTAACTAAATTTAAAATACTAAGTTATATCAAAATTATTTTTTTTCTTAATAGTTATCCCTGATCACTATTGGCATAATGTGAACCTCCCACATTTCTTCATGGTACCAATCAAGAAGGTCACAATATATATATATATATATATATATATATATATATATTGTGACCTCGGATATATATTGCATATTTGTTTATCATATATATATATATATATATATATATATATGATAAACAAAAATGCAAGTTAAAAAACTTGCTAACGCTTGTATTTATGTCCACAGATGGCGTTCTACCAAAAATACCGATCAAGCGTATGTTCTGTTTACATAAACGTCAGAGTAGCATTCACTATCTCTAACTATAATTCCACTTTCAGATCATGATTTCAAGCTATTTGCTATCGTCAGTGAAAGACAGGAATAAAGAAACTAGATCTAAATACAAACTCTGAGCGTTTATGAAACAATTTCTATTTCTATTCATCTGTGGACATAAATACAAGCGTTAGCAAGTTTTTTAACTTGCATTTTTGTTTATCATAAATGTACCTTTGAGGTCTTTCTTGCAATGATATAGTTGCAGAGGCTTCTACTATGTGGTGATGCTGAACTGAGATCAGACCCATATAGCTATCTGGTTTGCTATGCTGAGTTTGAAGACATTACGTGTCTAAAAAATTCACGCTTGCAAGCTGAATAGAAATTGTTTCATAAACGCTCAGAGTTTGTATTTAGATCTAGTTTCTTTATTCCTGTCTTTCACTGATGATAGCAAATAGCTTGAAATCATGATCTGAAAGTGGAATTATAGTTAGAGATAGTGAATGGTACTCTGACGTTTATGTAAACAGAACATACGCTTGATCGGTGTTTTTGGTAGAATGCCATCGGTGTACATAAATACAAGCGTTAGCAAGTTTTTTAACTTGCATTTTTGTTTATCATAAATGTACCTTTGAGATCTTTCTTGCAATGATATAGATTGCAGAGGCTTCTACTATGTGGTGATGCTGAACTGAGATCAGACCCATATAGCTATCTGGTTTGCTATGCTGAGTTTGAAGACATTACGTGTCTAATAAATTCACGCTTGCAAGCTGAATAGAAATTGTTTCATACATGCTCAGAGTTTGTATTTAGATCTAGTTTCTTTATTCCTGTCTTTCACTGATGATAGCAAATAGCTTGAAATCAAGATCTGAAAGTGGAATTATAGTTAGAGATAGTGAATGCTACTCTGACGTTTATGTAAACAGAACATATGCTTGATCGGTCTTTTTGGTAGAACGCCATCTGTGGACATATATATATATATATTGTAAATAGTCGGGTTTAAACCCTAGTTACAATGTAGAAAGGCGCACACATATGTTATATAGTTTAAAATTAGTTTCATATAATTTGATTTTATTTCGTTTTAGTATTTATTTTTGTAGTGGGAGAAAATGTTTAAAATTTTATTAAAGTAAGAAAAGAGGGAGTGGGGGGGGAATTTGCGTTTTATTTTTGTAAAAGTGGTATATGTATGTATTTGCGGTGTGGATAGACAATTTTAGAAACGAACGTATGAATACATTTTTGGATCCAAGATAAGAGATTATTGTAAGAAAAAAAAAAAAAAAGAGATATATTAAACATCGAAGGTCTTATCTGGGGAATTTGAATGAAAAAAAAAAAAATAAAAAAGAAGGTTCGAGAAAAAGGTTTCCGGAATGTTAATTGCCAAAATGTCCGAAGGTGCGAAAAGTTCTTTTTGCTTATTAGCTTAACTGGCCATCTATACCACGTGGTGGGGAAGAAAGGGGACGGACTGTGTTTGCGAAAACAAAAGAAAACAAAAAAGTGACAGGGAGAGTGGAGAGGTAGTTTTTTTTTTAAACTAGTGTCATTTTTATTTTGGTTTTCAAAGAGGAAAGAAAAAAAAAAAAAATATATTCAATTTTTTTTTATATATATTTTTTAAGAAGAGTAACTAAGGCTACGGCCGAACATGAGTACGGTGGGGTAAAAGCTTAAGCGTGCTGGGTTTTCTGGACCTTACCCCGAAGAGTCCATGCGGCAGTGACCGGAGAACATCTACCGGAGATCTATCAACTTTTCGCAAGGGAATCGATCCGACTCGGAATGAACTGAAGCGTGATGAACTGTCTCGTACGTTTTGCTTCGGATTTCATGTGTTTTTCTTCTTATTTTGATATCCCCGGGGATCACATCGGACAAAAATTGCAGGTAATATGAACTTAAGATATTTTATTTCCAAAAATTACCACGTTTTTCTGAAACCCTCAAGGAGAACGAACGAAGGCAAGAAACTTATATATTTTTTTAATGATAAGGCCCTTCAAATACAGCTGATTAGATTTTTATCTGTGTATACGTTCGTTTTCTTGTTCTGTTGTAAATCCACACAAATACATATGTAGGTTTTATTGGGTTATGTAAACGTTAAAAGGGTATGGGCAATATATTTTCTTAAAAGTAGAAAAAAAAAAATATTATAATAAAAGGTGTGTTATTTTAAGGCTTATATTACATGTGTATGTTTTATTATTTGACTCATAGAATATAGTTCATGAATTTAAACAATTGATCCGAGTTTCGCTGTTGGTTGCATAGAGTTTTCCCCCGTACATTTTCCTACGGTTTATTGGCCACCCGCCCTGAGTACTGAGCTAGTGGAGAGGCCCTATTACTATCGTATTTTTCTCTTCCAGCATAATACTTATGTAAAAAGTAAGTTTGGCGCTTGGAGTCAATGATTGACGTCCATAAATATGCTGTGAGAGAAATACGAAATTTCTTATCACTATTTTTTTGCTTAAAAAGGAAAAAGGGGAAATATAGATATTTTTTTTTATGATAAGAACTAATAAGTATACGGTAAACGAGTACACCCGTTACAATGGCGTCCCAACTAAGGCTTTATGAAGAATGGAATGTATGGGGGCCCGAGTAGAAAGATTAAAAATTCGATAAGGGAAAGGAGGGGGAGTAAAATAGAAATATTAGAGAGACGTGAAGTTTGTTTCGATTAAAATAGTTTTATTGAAAGACAGAAAATAGTTTTCCGAGTGGTTGATAAAGAAATTAGACACGTAGCATGGCGCTTTGGGGGGGGGGGAAAGGAAAACCTACCACGTTGTGATTTTGGAAGCAATCAAAACAAAGTACTACGATTTTTTTTTTCTTCTCCTCATTTATATATATAATCAATACACGTATAATATAAAAGACAGAGAGTATAAAATAAGGAGGATGGGACTGATAAAAATAAACACATATGAGGGGAGGAAGGAGGAGATGCCAACAGATCACCTTAGGAGTCTGCAAAGGTATTTCGAAGGTTATGGGATACCGGAAGAGATGAAGGCGATAGTAGCATCAGACCACCTTGAAGCTCAGGCTAGGGATTGGTGGAATTCACTGATGCACCAGCCGCAGACATTCTTAGATTACAAGACAGCCCTGGAGAGAGTGTTCTGGAGTGAAGAGAGACAGGAGGATATTCGGTCCCGAATAATAAGGGAGAAGTTCCGAGAGGGGGGACCAGAGGAATACGTAGATTTTTTTAGGCGACAAGTGGCCCTACTCAAGACGTTAAAAGCATGTGATTTGTCAGAGAAACAGATGGTGAAGACAGTATGTAATAACCTGCCCATAGAAATAAGAGTGGTACTGGGAGAAGGAGAGAAATCTACTAAAGAAATAGACGAAGTATTGAGTAAAATGGAAGTGAGTGCAAAAATGAGACAGATACGGGGGGAAAAGGAAGTAGATCAAGGGAGAGACATAGGGTTCAGTCAACAATCGAATTCAAAATGTATGGGAAATCTGATTTGTTCATGGGAGGACCGGGTACCAAGTTACGCATGCCAAACATGTCCAAAAATACAGATAGCAACTGGACAGACGAAAGTGGAAGCACTTATAGATACAGGAAGTCAGGTCTCTGTAATAACAGAGAGATTATATTATAAACTCATCAGGGAACAACCAAATATGCCTGTTCTGCCTTTGAAAGCTGTACAGGTGGCAATGGCCAACAACAGAAAGGCAAAAGTTGAACCCAAACAGATATGGCTAAATGTTAAAATCCAGGGAGTAAGTTGTCCTCATGCATTTTTAATTATGAAAAATCTGATCTGTGATGTTCTATTAGGAACTGATTTCTTATACAAGTATAAGTGTAAGTTGAACTACGAAAGTAGACAAGCCACATGTAATGGGGAGGTGATTGGTTTCGTGATGGACAGTACAGATGTTTCAATAGGCACTTTGCAAGTTGTCGATGACAACAAGGATGACGTGATAGCGGATAAGATAGAACAGGTAAAACTGGCTGGGGGAGAAGGGAAGGAAATGTTAAGAAAGATACTGAAAGACTACCATCAGGTGTTTTCAGATATACCGGGCATAATCCCAGGTTTCGAACAAAGAATTCAGGTAAACGAAACTCAACCATTTAAGGCAAAATCATACCCCATCCCTCATCAGTATAGAGAACAGGTGAAAGCACAGATAGATCAAATGTTGGAATGGGGAATCATATCAAAAAGTTCATCGGCATACTGTAATCCAATAGTCGTGGTAAAGAAAAAAAGATAACTCCGTACGGTTGTGCCTTGATGCGAGGCAATTGAATAAAGTCACAGTTCCAGATTGTAACATACCACCACCCATGCAAGAATTAATTGGTAGATTTAACGGAAAAAAAATTTTCTCGACATTTGATCTGACAGCGAGTTACTGGCAGATAGGTCTGCACCCGGAAGACCGCAAATATACTGCTTTTAGATATGACGGCTGCTCGTATCAGTTTAACCGCATGCCATTTGGCCTAATTAACAGCGGGGCTGGTCTACTGCGGTGTTTAGATAAAGTATTATCTGCGGAAGTAAAAAAAATAATTACAATGTATGTGGACGATGTATTGATAGCGTCGGCTAACATGGAAGAACATGCCAAGGATGTGGAAATGTTTCTAAAGGAATGTTGGGATAAAGGAATTAAGGTAAACCTGAAGAAAAGCGTACTGTTTCAGGAGGAGGTTACATTTTTGGGTCACCTTATAGGCGCTCAGGGTGTTCAGCCACACCCAGATAAAATTTTGGCCATCAAAGATTTTCCCGCACCAAAATCTAAAAAGCAGGTACGATCCTTCTTGGGTATGTGTAATTTTTATAACCGTTTTCAGGAACAATTTGCTCAACATATGGAACCATTAGTTAGACTATTGAGGAAAGATATGATGTGGGAGTGGGGTGAGGAGCAAAGTCAGGCATTCGAGAAGGTGAAGCAAGGGTTCATGAAACACGTAATGCTTGTTTTTCCGGACTTTGAAAAACCTTTCATAGTGCAAACCGACAGCAGTGGATACGGGCTGGGAGCGACAGTATCACAGATCCAAGAGGATGGTCAGAAAAAAGTACTATATTTTTTGAGTAGAATGCTCAAGGGCCCAGAGAGACATTACACCGTCACCGAAAAGGAAGCTTTGGCTATTGTTTGGTCATTTCAAAAACTCCGCACATTGTTGTTAGGGTCAAAAATAATTGTTGTTACGGATCATCAGAGTCTAGAATTTATTAACCACAGTTATCTGACAAACAGTCGGTTGGTAAGGTGGAGCTTATACCTTCAAGAGTATAATTATGTGGTAAAACATTGTAAGGGGTCAGATAACGTCGTGGCTGATGTTCTGAGTCGCAATCCAGTACGTGTGCCATCAAGTCACCTGAAGGTTGAGAATTTATACGTGGCAGGGGTAAATTTGGGAATGAATGATAAGGTAGAGAATGACCTTAAAAGATTGGCCCAGTGTCAGAGGGATGATGCTCATCTAGGTAAAATAATCGGACAACTGGAAGGGGAAAGGAGCAAAAATGAAAATGAGTCCAGACGTGGGATACACCGATACAGACTTGATCAGAAGGTGCTCCAATACAAAATGGATGGGGAACCAGAAAGCTGGAGGCCGATAATACCACAACCAATGAGGAATGCAGTGGTGACTCACGTCCACCAACTATATGGACATTATGGGGTGTGGAAAACAGAAAAGTGGCTTAAGAAGTGGTTTTATTGGCCGAACATGCATAGAACTATAGTAAAGATAATACATCAATGTGAACTTTGTCAAAAAACTAAACCTGCAAATAAAAATTATGCAGGTCCAATGAGCTCGATAATTCCAAGGAGGCCTCGTGAGATGATTGCCATAGATTATTACGGGCCATTACTCATGTTCAATAAAAAAAGATATTTGTTGGTGGTGTATGATTTATTTAGTAAATTTGTGGCCGCGTATCCAATGAATCAAGCCAACGCCCGAAACACCATACGTTTGCTAGAGAAGGAATATTTTGCTACCATAGGAAAACCACAAAGTGTCCTATCGGACCATGGTACACCGTTTATCTCGGGAGAATGGAAAGCATGGATGCACAGGTCTGGGATCCAACATGTACTAACATCGATTAGAAATCCTCAATCAAACCCATGTGAGCGGGTGATGCGTGAGTTGGGTCGGTTGTTTAGGACCTACATCCCCACTAATCACCGTGGATGGGTTAAGAAAATTCCAGAAATACTTAATTATATAAATTGGGCAGTTAACGAGTCCACCGGATTTTCTCCCATGCGACTCCAGTTTGGGAAACATGCCCCTAAATTGATCAAGACCAAAATACCAGGACCAAAGGAATTGCCGATCAACATGGAGGAGGATCGAGAGCGGGCATATCATACACTTTTAAAAAGGAGTCAAGAAAGAAACAAACACACCCTGGGGAGGCCGTATCATTTTAAAGTGGGCGATCTAGTCATGGTAAAGACACCACATGTGAGCGAACCGGGAAAATTTATTTGTAAAAAATTTTGTAGTTTATATGATGGACCGTACCCTATTGTTAAGTGTCAGGGTGATAACGCTTTCTGGGTGAATACGGGGCAAGAGGTGAAGGGATCATACAATGCCCGTTCACTCAAGCCCGTGCCACTGAACTAGGAGCCGTTCAAATACGTAGACCGTATTTAAAGGCTTCCGGGAGGAGGGTATTGTAAACAGTCGGGTTTAAACCCTAGTTACAATGTAGAAAGGCGCACACATATGTTATATAGTTTAAAATTAGTTTCATATAATTTGATTTTATTTCGTTTTAGTATTTATTTTTGTAGTGGGAGAAAATGTTTAAAATTTTATTAAAGTAAGAAAAGAGGGAGTGGGGGGGGAATTTGCGTTTTATTTTTGTAAAAGTGGTATATGTATGTATTTGCGGTGTGGATAGACAATTTTAGAAACGAACGTATGAATACATTTTTGGATCCAAGATAAGAGATTATTGTAAGAAAAAAAAAAAAGAGATATATTAAACATCGAAGGTCTTATCTGGGGAATTTGAATGAAAAAAAAAAAAAATAAAAAAGAAGGTTCGAGAAAAAGGTTTCCGGAATGTTAATTGCCAAAATGTCCGAAGGTGCGAAAAGTTCTTTTTGCTTATTAGCTTAACTGGCCATCTATACCACGTGGTGGGGAAGAAAGGGGACGGACTGTGTTTGCGAAAACAAAAGAAAACAAAAAAGTGACAGGGAGAGTGGAGAGGTAGTTTTTTTTTAAACTAGTGTCATTTTTATTTTGGTTTTCAAAGAGGAAAGAGAAAAAAATAAAAATATATTCAATTTTTTTTTATATATATATTTTTAAGAAGAGTAACTAAGGCTACGGCCGAACATGAGTACGGTGGGGTAAAAGCTTAAGCGTGCTGGGTTTTCTGGACCTTACCCCGAAGAGTCCATGCGGCAGTGACCGGAGAACATCTACCGGAGATCTATCAACTTTTCGCAAGGGAATCGATCCGACTCGGAATGAACTGAAGCGTGATGAACTGTCTCGTACGTTTTGCTTCGGATTTCATGTGTTTTTCTTCTTATTTTGATATCCCCGGGGATCACATCGGACAAAAATTGCAGGTAATATGAACTTAAGATATTTTATTTCCAAAAATTACCACGTTTTTCTGAAACCCTCAAGGAGAACGAACGAAGGCAAGAAACTTATATATTTTTTTAATGATAAGGCCCTTCAAATACAGCTGATTAGATTTTTATCTGTGTATACGTTCGTTTTCTTGTTCTGTTGTAAATCCACGCAAATACATATGTAGGTTTTATTGGGTTATGTAAACGTTAAAAGGGTATGGGCAATATATTTTCTTAAAAGTAGAAAAAAAAAATATTATAATAAAAATATGTGTTATTTTAAGGCTTATATTACATGTGTATGTTTTATTATTTGACTCATAGAATATAGTTCATGAATTTAAACAATTGATCCGAGTTTCGCTGTTGGTTGCATAGAGTTTTCCCCCGTACATTTTCCTACGGTTTATTGGCCACCCGCCCTGAGTACTGAGCTAGTGGAGAGGCCCTATTACTATCGTATTTTTCTCTTCCAGCATAATACTTATGTAAAAAGTAAGTTTGGCGCTTGGAGTCAATGATTGACGTCCATAAATATGCTGTGAGAGAAATACGAAATTTTCTTATCACTATTTTTTGCTTAGAAAGAAAAAAGGGGAATATAGATATTTTTTTTATGATAAGAACTAATAAGTATACGGTAAACGAGTACACCCGTTACAATATAATTATTCAAAACAATACAATAATTAATACAGTAAAACAATATTTAAAAAAAAAACAAATATAATAGAAGTACTTTCAACTATCTATGTAGTCATTAACAACTAGATTCAAATTATATTAGAAAAAACCATTACAAATGTAAACAAAAAGTACTACGTCATACATCAATTTTCCGACAATTCATTAATTTTTATGAACAAGTGAAATTTATAAAACAGATATATAAAAATATATGTCGAGTTGCATTTTATACTACTCCTAATTTAAATAGATTAATAAATAATTCAAAAAATAGATGTGATATTTTAAATCAAAGTTGTGCAATATATAAATGGCTGTGTGTTTGTGGAAAGGCATATATTGGGGAATCTCGATGTACATTGGAGAAAAGATCACAGGAGCATTTGTTGTTATATAAACGAGTACAGAAATCAAGACAAGAGAATGTTAGAAATGATGATGTATCACCATCAGTATTTTTGATCATAATGTAACATGTAATTATAGTTTTGATTTTGATTTTGATAAAGTTAAGATTTTGTGTATTGAAAGAAATAATAATAAACACAAAATTCAAGAAGCAATGTTAATAAAAAGTGAAAAGCAACATTTGATAAACAGACAGGCCGCCAATATAAAAATTAATGAATTGTGGGAAAATTGATGTATGACATATTACTTTTTGTTTACATTTGTAACATTTTTTTTCTAATATAATTTGAATCTAGCTGATAATGACTACATAGATAGTTGAAAGTACTTCTATTATATATGTTTTTTTAAAATATTGTTTACTGTATTAATTATTGTACTGTTTTGAATAATTATATATATTTTATTATAATTGGAATACAGACATTGATTAATAATTTATATATATATATATATATATATATATATATATTTATATATATATATTTATTTATATATATATATATATATATATATATATATATATATATAAATAAACTGACATTTTAAAAGTATTAGTTATTAAAAACTACAAAGATACTTGAAATCACTTCTAAGTGAGGGTTATAGATATATTTTTATAAACTTTTAAGTACTGTATTTTCTAATATTTATTTATTACATCATAGTAATTTGTACCTTTGATTTCAGTGAAATGTACTGATCAACTGAGAGAATGACTTCTATTGAAATAATTAAGAATGCATTGAAATTAAAAAAATGTTAACGTTAAAATAATAAAATTTATTACTAAAACATTAAACTTTATCGATAGAAACATTTATGCAATTTTTAAGCACGAATTTTATAAAATGAATAATGGGTGGCTGATGGGACTTCCTACAGTTGCCCAGATATGTAATTTTGTTATATCTACATATGAAGAAAATAGTTTAAAAAAGGATCATTATCAGAAAGATATTATTTTATACAATCAATATGTTGATGATGTTTTTGTTTGTGGAAAGCCAAATGCTATTAATGATTTGTTCAAGGAATTAAATAATATAAAGGGCTTAAAGTGGATTAAAACAGATGAAAATTTAATGAGTATACAATTTTTAGATCTTTAGATAACCAGAAACAAGGATTAACTGGATTACTATATGACTCTTAAACCAATAGCAAAAAGATGATATATTCCATATGAATCAAAGGTACCAATGTCACATAAAATGGCAGGTTTGAAATCCTTTTTTTATTTAGAATGATAACCTTTGTAAATATGCATCAGATAAAACTAAAAATATTGAAACTTATTATAATGAATTGTTAAAAGTTGGATACAATTATGATTCTGTTTATTATACTATTAAAATTTTTACTTATAAATATAAAAATAATAAAAGTGTTAATTCCTCTGATAAAAAATTGTGGATATCAATACCATATATTTCAAATCAACAGGCAAGTTTCATTAAGAAAATTTATAAAGGAATATGTTATATTGCATTTTATGCACCACCTACATTAAATAAATTAATAAACAATTCAAAGGATAAAACTTTTTTACAAATAAATATTGTATCATTTACAAATGGACATGTGGGTGTGGCCACAGATATATAGGTGAATCGAGGTGCACATTTGAAAAAAGAACAAAGAAACACTTATTGTTATTTAAAAGGGTTCAAAATACAAAACAAAATTTTAAAAATAATGATAATTTATCAGCTTCTATCTTTTGTGACCATAATAAATCATGTATATATGGTTTCAATTTTAATTATAACAATGTAAAAATATTGAAAATTGAAAGAAATAATAATAAAAGGAAAATTAAAGAGGCGATGTTGATATATAAATGCAAGCAACATTTGGTTAATAGGCAAGCAGCAAACATTAAGATCACAGAATTATGGGAAAGTTGATATCATAGAATTATGGGAAAGCTGACATTTTAAACGTGATAGTTGACAAAGCCACAAGTTGGTTGAAAGCGCTCCTAAGTGACGATTATACATATATTTTTATAAGCTTTAAATACTGTATTTTTAAATATTTATGTATAAATTTACATATATATACATATATATAATTATAATTGAAATAATATTTTAACGGTTTAAAAACAATTACAAACAATCCTTAAATCAGCAGAAGTACTTTGGTTACTTTCTAACCTGCATTTAATGGTAGTTAAGGCAGGTTAGAAAGTAACCGAAAGTACTTCTGCAGATTTAAGGATTGTTTGTAATTGTTTTTAAACCGTTAAAAATATTATTTCAATTATAATTACAATATTGTTTTTAATTAACGGATATTATATATATAATTTACTAATACCAGTATAATGTCTATACTAAATTTAATATAATTAAAAGAGACTTGAACTCAGACTTTAAAACTACCTACAGATGTTCCCTTCACCTTATACAACCGATATGCATGGCCACATACATGTGAAAAAGATAAATGATCTCTGAAATTTGTGTTTCATACTAAATCAGCACTCATCAATTGGTGAAATCATCATATGGGAGATGATCTCTTCTCTGATGAGTGATGGTTCAGCATGAAATACAAATAAAATAAGGTCATTTACCTTTTTCAAATGTATGTGATCATGTGTAATGGTTGTATAAGTTGATGGGTAACTGTAGGGAACTTAAAGTCAGACTTCAAGTCCATACCAATTATATATCTATATACATATTTATTTCTTTATCAGGTATCAACTAAGAAAAGCTCAGGATGTGGCAAGTATAATTTTCAATCTTTCATAATTTTTTAATCAAAAATTATATCCTATCTTTATGCTAATATTAAAACCAAATTATGAATCTAAATAGAATAATTAAAAGTTATTGTTTCTTTTAATTGAAGAGAAATATTGGTTTTTGTAAAATCTGAATTATTATTTTTCAAATTTTTATATAGCCAGTGTTTATGATTGTCTACTAACTGTTATAGTTTTCCGAATATCAAATTAAAATCATTCAATTTTTAAATTAATGTCAATGTTTTTATTTCAACACATAAATTCATCCTGGATAACTAGGTTTAATTTATTCTAGCTTGGGTTGTATCATAGCTGATTAGTTGCTTTTTTATACATAATTACACAATAATACTATATTTGTTTAAAAAGTATAACTCAAAATCCATAAATGAATTATCATATATATATAGATAGATAGATAGATAGATAGATAGATAGATAGATAGATAGATAGATAGATAGATAGATAGATAGATAGATAGATAGATAGATAGATAGATAGATAGATAGATAGATAGATAGATAGATAGATAGATAGATAGATAGATAGATAGATAGATAGATAGATAGATAGATAGATAGATAGATAGATAGATAGATAGATAGATAGATAGATAGATAGATAGATAGATAGATAGATAGATAGATAGATAGATAGATAGATAGATAGATAGATAGATATTGTAATGCTAGTAAAAGATATATCTTAATGCTACACATATAATTGCTTTAAAAAAAGAAGTGATTAATTTATTAATCTATTAATAAAATAATAATAATTGTATCAAAAGCAAATGATTGCATATACAGATTTTGTTTTTAAATGGAGAAAGCGTTTAGATTCAGTGGGGGGGGGGGTAATTCTTAAATAAAGATAGAAATTAGCTCTCATTTTTATAAATTACAGAAGATAAAAGAAATGTATGAAAATAGATAATAAGTAAATGTAAAAATCAAAACAGACATTAATTCGAAAAGGGAAAAAAAATTAAATGTAATTAGTAAAAGATAACTGGCTGATAAAAAAAATACAACTAAGAATTAAATTAACTTTAACCATACAAACTATTTCATTAATATAAAATGATGAGATAATTCGATTAGTCTCGAAATAAGATGATATAGCAGAAAAATTCAAGAATTAATTAACCGTGATCTTTGTTACATTAAAGATAAAACAATGGGAGAGAGAAGTACAAAAGAAATTATACAGTCAGGTCACTATGTAGATTCAAAGTATTAATATTTGTGACTATCATTAACACTCTTTTGTGATAGTATTAATATTACAAATAAATCAGAGAAGTCAGTCAAAAAAAGGTCATTGGAAAAACTGCCCATGTTTTCAGTCACAGAAAGCTGACATAATTATATGCAGTGCTAATGAACAGTAGATGTGTTTAACTGGTTTTAGAGCCCGAGTTCTCAGTACCATCAAATGTTCACAACCTGAGATCAATTCCTGACATGTGACATGTAAACTGACTATATTCTCTCCTTCTTCATTGTAAGTCTAAATTATGAAAAGGAATTAAGAAACCATTGATGGAAACAAAACTTCCAACTGGTTGTTAGTCAATAAGTGACAAGAAGACAAATAGAAAAACTGGACCAATGAAAGTGCTGTGTGCTGTTATAAAAACCTAGGTAAATATACTTTTCCTATCCAATTATATATGTGCTAATGAAATAAACTCTAATGGACCATTACAATTACAGATTAAAATAATCTAACATTTCTTATGTAAACTTTATTAAATTATATTATATTTATATGCATGTGTAATATAAATATCGGTTTGCTTTATCACTACTTCTTAGTCAATTTGCTCTCTATTGAAACTGTATCACCAGTAAATTACTTTCTAAATAGCTATATGTGTTTGATAAATATCTCCCCCTCATAAGGAGTGAGCTTGAAATATGTCAAGTGCTGGATTGTCTGTCTGTCATCCAAATCATGCTGACTATATAACATTTTGTTAGTTGGCATGTGAGTTTGTTCCTCAAAACAAATATAGTGCTTTGGATGACACAGTTTGTCTCCATTCATCAATGTTGGACTGTGTTCAGGGAATGTGATCATGTTATGCTTTCTATAGTTTGATCAGGATGTGGGTATCATTGCTGACTTACTATCAGTTATATTCTACCCTCTGCTTAAAAGGCCAGTCTGTTCCAATAGTATGAAATATATTTAAACACAGCTAAACAAGTAAAGGAAGATGAATCATGATCAAATGTCCAATGTGGGTGCAATGTGCCACAAATTACCAGCAGAATTAAAATCTTAATAATAAAAATTAAAAGTTAAAAACTAAAAATTCAGATAAAGGCAAAAAATGCATAATAATAATAATAATAATAATAATAATAATAATAATAATAATAATAATAATAATAATGATGATGATGATGATGATGATGATGATGATGGTGATTGTGATGATTATTATGATGATGAAGTTGGAGAACAGTATAACTGAAGAATAGACCAAAGGCAACAAATCATACTATTAAGAATAGATGATAAATATAAAATGTAAATAACAAGGAAAGAGGCTACAAAAATAAATATTTTATATACATGGAGAGTATTGTGGTATAGATGGAAATTAAAAAAAAAAAAACTAAACGTTTTGGAGTTGGTCAAGCACTTTGTGTGATTTAAGTTGTTTAAATGAAAAAAGATAGAAATATACAGTAAATAAACTTATAAAAGAAAAACTAGAACTAATGCACACCAGGGCCAAAGTAAAAATTGAAGCCCAAATTAAAGGAGAAAAGATGAACAGTGAGAAAGAAGAAGCAAATAAAATAAAAGAAGGGAATATAGAGTTAAAAGAAATCATAATATTGCTATGGGAAAGAATAGAGAGACAGACAAATATGCTGAAAAAAATAGAATGGTAGGTGTTGGAAATGACTATAGCACAATGAGAGGATGGTGGTGTAATATAAGGCTTAAGAAAAAAGATGGTGGAGCTAGTAGAGAAAGGGGAAAGTAAGCAGTAAAAACCAGATAGATGAAATAAAATTAAGAACAAGAGGGTAAGCATAGAATAGAAATTAATGATATAAATATTAATAGGATGGAACACAAAAACATACATATGTATGCACATTTAAGTAGATTTAATATGGTAAATTAATTTTTCAAAATAAACATGTTTTCTGGGTATGCAGGGGAGACTCAGAATGAGCACCATGACAGCTTGGAGTGTTGCTTCATGTTGAAAAAATTGAGTGAGGGAGTCATGGTCACCATGACTTATAGTTATATTCAAGGCAATGCTCAATGCTGATGGGATTCTCAAAACCAGTAGCATTTGGAGAATATCAGCAGTCATTATTGACAAGTTATTCAAGTGAAAAGTATCAAGCAAGCATTAAGCATCAGATTGCATGGAACAAATGTTGGCCTAGGGAACTGTGTACCATATTTTTACTGGCAAGTGGTGATGTTATTGTCAATATTGAAAAATCCATTATCTAAACAGCAAATTGTTTATATCATAACATGTTGTTTCTCTAATAATGTAGAATAGATATTAATTGGAATGGAAAACTGAGGAACAGATAGATGAGTTACTTAGGACATTTAATATTAATAGACAAATTAAGAAAAAATAGGGACTGGAAATGTGCACATTTAGATATATATAGAAATAGAAGTAATGTGAAGGATAATGTTTAAAAAAAGGAATGAAATGGAAATCATGATATGAAAGGTATTGGCGTAAATAGTAAGGGAAAGAAAGAAAAATGGATAGTAGGTTATGATAGAGGAAACAGTCACTTGCAGGTAGCAAAACTATTATGCAGCTGGGAAGAAAAAAGCCAATATTAGCACTCCATCAATATCTGAAAGTAAAAATAAAATTAAGAGGGGGTAATAACCAGTATGTTGTTTGACTTGGGTAGCCTTAAGATGCCACAGGATATGTCTAAAAGAATGAGATGCATCAACACTAACATCAAAATGTTACCATTAAAACAGTTAATGTTACTATGGCCAATAGTAAGGCAAAATTGGTGTCAAAGTAGCTGCAGGAAAACATGGGTATAGTGGAGAAAGGGTACAGTCATGTATTACTTATTTTAGAGGGATTATTCCACAGAGTCATACTGGAATTTTATTTCATGAAAATGGTCAACTGCATGTTGGACTATAAACTCAATCAAATAATTTAAATGGTAAAGTATTAATGTTTACATCAGACAAAATTTATAAATTGACTATGGCATGCTGCATACAAAATCAGGAATAAAGTGGAAATATGTGAAATAGTGAAAGAATAAAAATTTTTAAATAACTATCAAAGAATGCAATTGGAACAACTACTGAGTGAATAGAAAAACATTTTTTTTCCAGAAAACCCTGAAGTAATTCAAGTTTACGAGGACAGGGTAAATCTCATGAGAGATCAAGTATACCAGACAGGGAATACCCTATTCCACATCAATACAGATGGCTCTATTAAATATGAAATCTTAGATAATAAAATTATAATAAAATTAATTACAAAGTATGTAAACTATTTGCAATGAGATAGTAAACTAATCTAGAAAAATGATTGGATGAAGGACAAATGTAAAATTTAATTTGAAAAATTGATTTAAATTATGAAAAAAACTAAAGTTATGGAAGGAAAAGAACAATGGGAAAGAAAAGTACAAAATGTTTTAACCATCTGTTGTTATTATTCTGCTATTGAGTTTGTAAATTTATTCCAGTCTTCATTATGTGATCGAGTTATTCCAGTTGTCATTCTATTATTGATGCAACTTTATTCATTGCTTAATTCATTCAGTTATTAGGTTCAGAAACCTAAGAACAGAATGGAGGCAGTCAATATTGCTGTGGAAAATATTATTGTTAATACCACAGAACTAGCAACATGCATTACTAGACCACCTAGAAGTATTCAACTAGGCTTCATGCCCTATGTCATCCACCAAAATCAACTGTCCACAGCTGGAAACAACACCCAGAGGCAATGCTTAAGTCATAATATAGATATTGATACTACTCTATCCCACACACCCATTATCACAATACAGAATGGAAGACAAGCCTTTGAAACCATTGGTGGAGACCAAACCGGCAACTGGATGAAAAGTAACACTAATGAAAAACAAAACTTATATAAATTGTGTCATCTAATCTTACAAAAATATAGGTAAATACATGTTCAATAATAATTATGTATAGATGCTTAATAATTTTTAATGAACTAAACTTTAATGAGGACTATTATAAAATTTAGCCTGAACTAACCATTTATATATTTGTGTGTAATATTTTATTGTTATGTTATATTACAATGGTTGTGCTTGAATAAATACTAATGTTTGCTTCATTATTATTTGGTCTATTCTCTATCTCTCTTGTTACTGTGTCTCCATTTCTTTAAAGAGATAAATGTTTCATAAGTTAAGTTAATGTGCAGGACTGCCTGATTAGAAGTAGAAGCTAGTTTGGGATATTCAAGCACTGGTTCATGTGCCTGATCCAAGCATCCTCATTATAAAACACATGTTTGGTTTGGTTCTGAGTTTGATCCTCAAAACAATTAAAATTATTTGGATAGCAGGTTGTTGTTCCAGCAATCAAGGTGGGCCTTGATCAGGAAATGTCATCATTTTATGTGTTGTATAGCCCAATCTGGTCATGGGTATCATTGATAGTTATGCTATCAGTGATATTCCTCCCTCTGCTTAAAGGGCCCACCTGGTTCTTTGTTTTAAAGGTATAATTGAAGAATTGTGAATGTAATTGATAATGAAATAAAGGTCTTATAATAAACAATGAAATGATAAATATAAAATATATTATTAAATAAATAATATTCTGATAATAATAAAATATTGTTGTATCAAGAATGAACACATGCCTGTCAAAATGAATAAATATAAGTGTTGCCCAAGTGTGGTCAATGTTATCCAAAAGGTATTTTTTTAAAAGTAGTTATAAATATATTGTCTAATAAATAATATTAATATTGAAAATATAAAATAATAATTACCTAAAGAGATGTATAATGAAACTATTAAACTTTAGATATTAATGTTATTATAAAAAGTATTTTAAACCTAGTTAATATAGAAAGTTCAAGCCGAAGTGACAAAAATGACCAAGCAAAAGTAAAAGAAAAAATAAGTCTGGAACGAAAAATTAAAATAAATGCTCAATTGAATAGTAATAAAAGTGAAATCAATGAGCAGTGTGAGAAGAGAAATACATCATAAGCAAACAAATTATAGTGTTAGGAATTAAATAATTAAAATATAAAATAAAAGGATCAAAATACATAATGTAAATAAAAAGGAGAGAAAAGAAAAAAAAACAGTCAGAGAGATAACTAACTTATTATTGGGGTTGTTTAAAACCATATGAAAATTAGAGAGAACTGAGGGTTTTGAGTTAGGCAAACACTTTGTTTGAAGAAAAGAGTTAAAATAATAATAAAGAAATAGGAAAAAAATTATGTAAAACAAAATCAAATCATGAAGTTGTTGATGAAATATTAAAAAAAAAAAAAAAAAAAAAACAAACAAATAGAATGGTTAATACAGGAAATGATGATAGCCTGACTAGAAGATAGCAAAATAATAGAAAGTATGGAAATGAATATAAAACAGTTACAAGATAAATTAGATAAAATTGAAAATAAACACAAAAGTGCAAATAAGGATATGCAATTAAATAGCTTGAATACAATAAATAAACCTGAAGCAGAATTTAAGTCTGATGTAGAAATTAAGCCAAAACCAGAAAATATTTCTGTTTCTAACAATAACCAAGAATCTGAAAATAAAGATATTTCAAAAAAAAAAAAAAAATACAATGAAAAGAAAGCTTTAAGAAAAAAAAAAGATAGGTAACATGTAATTACATCCAAACAACGGAATCAATCATAGGAAGAAAATGACAGATAAAATCCCCAAAAAGGTGTCCGTAATTAAATTTTATTTACAGACCAGTCTTAAACCAGAGATGACACTTGAAGCATAAAATAAAACAAAGTTTAAAATAAAAAATAGCTAAAAAATACAAGCAAAAAACAGTCAAAAGGGGAAAAGAATCATGTATCATAAAATTAGTTAAAAGGTAAGAAATAAATCTGACAAAAGTTAGAGGGGGGTAGGATTTATATTAAATGGATGGACTTTTCAAAATTGAAAAAAAAGTTTATTGTACATGGATTATTTGAATGAAAAATAAAGTTCAACAGATGATATAAAAAATTTTTTTCAGAATTAGTAATGGAAAGAAAAATAGTTTATAAATGAAATAAAATAAGGATGTTTTTTTTTTTTTTTTTGGAGTTGAAACATTAAATGGAATTGAAATGAGAATTTGTTATTTAGAATAAAGTAAAATATTATTTTAGAGTAAATGTTTATGCCAATAAAATAAACTTTTTTTTTTTTTTGTAGAGATTCAAATATATGAAAATAAAAGTAAATAAATTGAACAAATCATATAATAAATAAAGTGAAATTTATAATAAAATAAATAAAACATTGCAAAATCATTTTTCAATGAGTGTAGGTTGTGTGTTAAATAAGAGTGTCATGGTGGGATGGGGAAGATGCAGATAAAGGTATTCATTTTACTTTGTTGATATGTGAAATTAAGACCTGTAATGAGCATGAAAACATGAGGGATAGTACAATAGGATGGGGATCCAGTAGAAAGGTCCTGGACCCATCCAACACCCAGGGAGTTGTTATCACAGTCACTCATCTAAAAATGTGCACACTCCAAAGAGAATTACAGAGTAAGCTGCAAGTCAGTTTTGTTTGAAAGAAAAAGCTGAACATCACATAGTTATAATAAAACTTGTTTTAGTTTAAGCTGAATGGTCAATGGGTAAATACTCCATTTACAGTGACACCATATATTCTAGACCCAAGGAAAAAAAGTTCTGGGCTCATTCAACCCACTGGTAGAAAAATTCCCAGTGCAGTAATCAAGTTAATTTAAAGTATTTTATTGCATCAGTCAGGTATAAGGAAATGTGTTCTACCAATCACAGCCTTTGACCAACTACTCGCATTGAAAAAATACATGTTGTTCCTGGTGGTTATCACATATGACATAGTTGTTAAAGGCAATGTAGATTATAGCTTGAGAGATGAAGCAGTGTAAAAAAGATCACCCTCTGCAGTTTGTTCATCTGTATTCAATTCAAATGTTATTTCAGACACTAAATAAATAAAAAGTGAATTATCAGAAAGCAAAGAAAAATAATTAAATGGTCAGATTGATGTATTTTACCTTTCAACTGAGGGGGGTGTCTCATGTAATGCTAGTGAGGTATATGTTATACAACCTTAATATATCACCATGATTTATTTAAAAAAATTCAAATAAAGAAGAGTAATCAAAAGTAATAATTAAATAACAATAGGTTTTAAAACATAGTTTTAAAAGTAATATATATATATATATATATATATATATATATATATATATATATATATATATATATATATATATATATATATATATATATATATATATATATATATATATATATATATATATATATAATGCTTTTAAAATACAATAAAACTATTTATTAAAAGTGGGTAGAGAAAATAATTAAAAAAAAAAAAAGATTGAAGGAAAACTCTTACTTTTATAAAGTAAAAATAAGTTAAAAGAATAAACATGTAAAAATAAATGTTAGTGAAAAATCGAAAATAAAAAGAATAATTAATTAATTAGTAAATACCAGTAAGTGTTTGGGCTGCTAATAAATATGAAATGTTTGATAGCAAACTTACAATAGAATTAATTACAATGTATATATACTCTCTGTAATGATATATTAATTTAATGTAGAAAATGATTGGATGAAGGAAAAATGTAAAATTTAATTAAAAATAGATTTAAATTATAATAAAAAACTAAAGTTATGATAAGGAAAATAACAATCGCAAATAAGAAGTATAAAAGGATGCAAACATCTATTGTTATTATGACACTCTTGAGTTCTTTAAATCATCTCAATCTTCATTATGTGATAGCTATTCCAGTTTTCATTTCCTTTCATTTCATTACTCATTGCTTAATTCATTCACTTAATAGAGATGCAGAACTCTAAACACATATTAGAGTTAGTAATCACTGCTGTAGAAAATATTGTTACCAAATCCATAAAACTAGTATTATGCATTGCTAGACCACCTTACTATTGTTCAACTGGGATCCCTTTATCTAAATCCTTCACCAAAACTAACTGGTCATGCCTGGAACAAGGCTCAGACTGAATGTTATGTCATGAGATAGATGTTTCCACCTCTTTCTCTCCCCCATTGTCAAGTTGCAGAATGGAAGACAAGCCTTTAAACCATCGATAGAACCAAAAAGCCACCCGGTTAAAAAGTAACACTAATGAAAACCCAAACCCAAATGAAATTTGTCATCTAGTCTCTCAAAATCTAGGTAACTATATTTTATCATAATAATTGTTTATAAACACTTTGTATTTTTTTAATAAAATAAAATTCAACAAAGAATTATTATACAATTTAGTATGAACTAATCATTTATATATTTTTATGTAAAATTTGATTATGTTATGTTATATTATATGGTTTCATCATCATCATCATCAACCATTATCAATCTACTGCAGGATGAAGGTCTCTCCAAGTTTAATCCATTTTTTCTGATCTTTAGCTTCTGTTCTCCACTTCACCCCTGCACACTTTCTTATTCCATCTATCCATCTCACATGTTGTCTCTTTCAGGTTCTTTTACAATCTCTTGGAATCCAGTTTAAAATTTTAATTGTCCATCCATTATCATCTCTTCTAGAAATATGTCCAGCCCAACTCAAATTCAATCTTTTAATTTTTTCAATGATCTCGGTAACACCTGTTTGTTCTCTTACCCATACATTGCGATATCGATCTCATCTTGATACTCCCAACATACATTTCTCCATAGTTCTTTGAGTGGACTGAAGTCTCTATATTGCTCTTCTATTAAGTATCTAAGTCTCAGATACATAAGTAAGAACTGGTAAAACACATTTGTTAAAAACCTTCCTTTACAAACACATAGGCATATTTATTTTTAGTATTAAGTTATTTCTACCAAAAGCACTCCAACAAAGTTTAATTCTATGATTAATTTCCTCCATTACATTTCCATATGTATTAATAATCTAACTAAGGTATTGGTAACTGTTAACTTCTTCTAATTCATCATAATCAATCTTTATTTTCATATTTTGGGCAAATCGATTAAACATTACTTTAGTCTTTTTAACATTTATCCTTAGTCATACTTTCCAACTTTCATCTGATAACTCATGCAATATGTCCTACAGCTCTGAAGCATGTTTTGTAAAAAAAACATCTACATCATCTGCAAAATCAAATTACTTAAATAATCTCCATTTACTTTCAATTTTTTAGTTTCCCATTTTAATCCACAAAATACTTCTTGCAGCACAGCTGTAAAAAGTTTTGGAGATATGGAGTCACTTTGTCTTATACCTTTCTCAATGTTGACTTTCCCAGTATCATTATATAATCTAATCATTGTTGTTGCATTTTTATAAATATTCTTTAAAATATGACAATATCCCTGATCTATACCTTGATGATCCAATGCTTTAATCACTGAAGAAATGCTTATAGAATTAAATGCCTTTTCATAATCTACAAATCCAAAACATAATGACAACTCATATTCATTTGTCCTTTCTATAACTTCTCTCAATACCTGGATATGATCTACTGTACTAAAACCACTATTAAATCCAGCTTGTTCTCTCGGTTCATGGAAATCCAATGATCTCTGTACTCGAGTTGTAATTTTATTGGTAAAAATTTTATATAAAAATGATAAAAGTCTGATAGGTCTTTAATTTCTAATATCTTCTTTATCACATTTTTTAAATATTTTTTATTATCACTGCATTTTTCCAATCATCTGGTAAATCTTTATTATTTAGTCATTTGGTATATAACTTTGGTAAAAAAAAATTCTATTTCTTCATCTGCTTCTTTTAATACATCAATTATAATTCCATCATTAACTGGAGCCTTTCATTTTTTCATACATTTAATTGCATGTGTCACTTCTTTATTTTAAATTCTGGGCAATTCAGATGATGCAATAGATATAGTACATACTTGTTCTTTATTACTATATAATACTTGATAAAAATCTTTTACAAATTTCATGATGTCATCTCTCATTTTAGTAATAATTGCATCTTTTTTTCTTATTGCAGATATAAATATTATACCAATACCAAAATGTTGTTTAACTTTCTTGAGTCTTTTATTTTCTTTTACAGCTTTTCTTGCTAGTTCACAGTTATACTTTCTTATATCGCTTTCAACCCTTTTCTGCACCATTTTACAAAATTCGAGATATTCAATCCTATTTAATGCATAATTTTTGTATATCTTCATATTCCTTCTTTCTTTATTAATTCTCTAGGCTCAGTAGAAATTTTATTGGTCAATTACTGTTTTTTTACCAGCTATCTATATGCTATTTTTAGAAGTATATCAGTTATTTTCATATTAATTTCATTCAAATCTGAATCATGTTCAAAATCTACTAATTCTTGAAACTGATTTGTAAGTTCTAATTTAAATTCATTAGAATGTATTTGAAGATTAGGAATATCAACTGTAAATATTGTTTTTCTTAATAATTTTTGTCTCTCTAGTTTTACATTAACATGTATTTTACACCTTACTAATCGATTATCACTTCCTGTGTTAAATTTATTAAGAACATTACAATCTTGAAATATGTATTTCCTGTTAGTCAAAATATAATCCAATTTTGTTGTACCTTCATTTGGATGCTTCCATGTCCACTACTTTTTAACATTTTTCTCAAAAAATAATTCATAATATAAAGTTTTTTTTTTTCTTTTTCTGTACACTCCACAAGTCTATGTCCTCTCTCATTTCTATCACCATAACCAAAATTACCTATAGTATTTTCATCTTTCATTTGTTTACCAATTATAGCATTAAAGCCTCCCATGACAACTTTAAAATGCTGTTTAGTCTGTTCAAAAGCCTTTTGTACATCAATAAAAAAATCTTCTACTACTTCATCACTATGATAACTTGTTGGAGAATAAACCTGAATTATCTTTAATTGGTATCTGCTATTGAGTTGTATAACTAATCTTGCAACTCTGTACAATACACCATAAATCTGCATAATATTGTTCTTCCACTTTTTATTTATAATGAATCCTACTCCACTTGTATTTCCAATCTTTGTGCTTTTATAATAGATTTTATGTCCACTTTTTAAATCAATTGTCTCTTCACCTTTTCTTCTCACTTCACAAAGTCCAATAATGTCCCGTTTAATATAAGACTTTTTTTTTCTAATTCTTGTAATTTTTCTTTACTTGAAAGTGATCTGCAGTTGTAAGTACCTAAATAGAAAGTCATCATCAAATGGAAGCTTGCTGGGAATAATGGTCATGCTTTATTTTTGTCTGTCATAATTGTATATATGTATTGGGAAAATATTTATATTTTTTTCAAATATTCATTCTGCTTTATCAGGCACTGAAAAAAAAGACCATGATGTTTCCTGATCTTAAACTCAGATATAAAAAGCCAATAAACTTACCATGTTGGCTAATGCATGTTAGTGAGTAGCCTATCCATGTTTGTATACTATATGAATAATGACATAGTAATAACAGCTGCAACAGCAAGAAAGTATGGAGTGGATATTAGGAATTTGCCGAGCTCGGTTCCTTTAAGGCCTTTAAGAGGAATCAAAGGGTCTCCTTTCAATTTTACAGCAAACTTTTTTCTGCAGCCATTATAAAGTTTATGCTTGAGTAAATACTAATGTGTGTTTAATTATTATTTGGTCTATTCTCTCTCTAGTCACTGTGTTACCATTTATTTAAAGAGATAATTTTATAGGTGTTAAGTTAATTGTTGCTGTAGGAGGTACCTCAGGATATTTCAGGTACTTGGAGTGTCTCTATCCTCATCACGCTGACTATGTAACATATGGTAAGCTTGTGTCTGAGTTTGATCCTGAAAACAAATAAAATGTTTTGGATGGCAAGTTTTTGTTACAGCAATTGAGGTAAAACATGGTCAGGAAATGTGGTTGTATTATGTATAATATAACCTGATCTGGCCATGGGTATTATCAATTATTATGCTGTCAGATATGGCCATGGGTATTATCAATTATTATGCTATCAATGGTATTTTCTCCTCTGCTTGAAGAGCTGGTCTGTTTCTATGATTTAAAAGTGTAATTGAAGAATTGCAAACATAAATGATAATGAAAGAATGGTCTTATAATAACTAATAACAGGATAAACATAAAACATATTATTAAATAAATATTATTTTGATATTAATAAAATTCTACTGGATGAATAATAAGCAGTTGCATGTTAAAATGTATAAATACAAGTTCATCCAAAGTGCAGTCAAAGTTGTCCAAAAGTTATTTTTAAATGTAGTCGTAAAGACATTGTCTAATTAATAATATTAATATTAAAAATATAAAATCATTATAGAGATACGAAATAAAACTATTAATGTCCAGACACTAAAGAAATTTTAAAAGGTATTTTAAACCTAGTTAATATGGTAAGTTCAAAGAATCCAGTTCAATATATTGTACCTCTAATGGACAGCGCTACATGTACATTGATTGCAAAAAATATTAAATGAAATCTTATATGTAAAGAATGAAAATAATTTTAAATTAAAACTTTGATGAATAATAAATTTACTGCAGATTATTATATCAAGGAATGATTGAATTAAAAAAAAACATCTCATATAAAAGTTTAGTGTTTTTATATAAGCATACATTACCAAAGGGTTAAACATGTTATATATTAGTATAAGTTCTACTAGGTTAAAATAATAATAAAAAAACAATTAGATAAAAGGGGGTAAATGTTCATTTATAAAGTTATACAAATTAATTAAAGACTAATTCAGAGAGGGGGGATTTAACATAGCAAAAATTAAAACTATTGACAAAAATGGACAGCTTGAAACTAAAAAAAACTTTCTCTTTTTATTTATTTTAAAAATAAGGGAGGCATGAATAGAGATTGATTTTAAATATAAAGAAAATAAATATGTGTGTGTAAATAAAATATGAGAGTAACCTTAAAAATAAAAGAAAGCTTATAATTAAATTTAAAAAAATCACTCAAAGATTGCTAGTCTGATAAATATCGAATGGGAATTAGTAATGATAAATTGCTATAAACATATCAATGTGAATAATTAAAAACTATATTATCCAAGGACTGGTTAATATACAATGGCAAATAATTAACAGAATTTAATTGATTTGGAAAATTTAATTAAAAAAAGAGATAACACTAACGAGGCAGTGACGTATTTATGGGACCAAAATTTTGATGCACTGCAATACATATTAGTTTTGGTTCACTTAGTGCAGAGTTATATTTTGTTCAATTCATCATTAATAAGATCATGCCATGCTAAGCAGTTGTTGAAGCGTCAGCCAGATTCCAGCCTCAGTCCAACTGAACATCAGTGATGTGCCTGTTAGATGTTATGCCTGTATAGAAATCTGAACCACGAAAAGTATCTATCTGCTTGAACATAAGCAATATGGAGTCACAACTAAAGCTATCAAAGAATCAAAATCCAAACAGTTGGTAATCTATATTTGGCAGGAGTAAGCAAGAAGCCATCCATCTCAAAGAAACTTTCAAAATCCTAGGTAATATAAATGCTTATTCCCATTCATAGACTAGTATTAACTTTTTAAACAATAAGCCGCAGTACCAATGTTTGATTGTCCCTTGATATTCAGCATAGATTAACTATTGTATGTGCATGGATATCTGCTTCTCATTGTGTTAGTAAATGTTTGCAAAGCTTATCTAAATAATTACTACTTATAATTCCAAATCTGTGTCCGGACTTATATGTATGTTAATTATATGACATTATTATTGTATATCTTTACTAAGAATATTTGGTATAGAATGTATACCATTTTATTATTATTATTATTATTTTATTAAAAGGATTTGTGCAGAATAATTTTTAATTTCTAATAATAAATTTATTTACAGTTTAAGAATAAATAGACAAATAGTATTTAATATTTTTTGCAGTTATACCATTAATAAATAATTTTCTTAAATGTCAATTGAATAATTAGTGATTTATTTATATTCTATTATTTTTTCTTTGTGACTGAGCTAGTCTGGATTTATCGCACATTGAAATAGTATCTGCCATTATAGGCAGGTTAACTACTTCTTGCCTGAAGTTTACTTCAAAACAAATACATGCCTTCAATGACAAGGTTAGAATTCAGCAGTCAAGAATTTCTGTAATTTGGAAATATGGCTGCAAGTTATATTTTGTGTAACCTTAATCTGACTACAGGTATCTTATGGGTATTATGCTTCTCTGTCTGAGGGACTGGTGTGATGCAATATTTAAATTGCAGGTAGAGTAGATCAAATTCATAATAAATAATTTTATAATATGGTCATTTTTCTATAAAAAGAAGTCAACAATGTTTTCAACATTTTTTTTTTTTTATTAAAGAGTAAAGATTTTATTCTATCTTTTTTATTCCATCTACTTCCACCTGGTTCAATATATATATATATATATATATATATATATATATATATATATATATATATATATATATATATATATATATATATATATATATATATATATATATATATATATATATATATATATTGGAAAATTTATTTACTTTGAACTGAATGGATGATGATGATGGTTTGTTCCAACAAAACTCAGGGAGAAACAAGAGATCTTAAAATTGTTTAGACAATTGAGACACAAAAGCATCAAGACAAATGTCAGCCAAATTAAGTTTAAACAAATTTTAAGAATTTTATTAAGAGGAGACATAAGAAAAGTTTCTAGTTGAACAAATAGGATTAGCTCAGGTGTGTACCAGAAAGAATAAATGCAATGCTCTGGCAGACCTACTGATTTCTAATAACAGATTATAAAGGAAAGAAGCAATTTCATTCAGCAGAGGATTCACCCTAACCTTGGTTTTCACTTTCAGATACTTAAACAATATGTTCTTGAAACAAATCAACAAAACCAGCACTGACAAGCTTTCTGAGGCCCCAAAAAAGGTGTTGAACCATGAATGTCCTATGTCAGTAGAAGCTGCACCTATTATTACATTTAAAGTAAAGGTGATTCATTTACCTCAAGAAAAACTGAAAAAGAGGATTTAAAATGAAAGGAAAAAAACAATTAAAACTGATGAATCCCCAACCATACGGTTGGCAAAGACTACTCTAAGAATCATAATTAAAGGTCTTAATAGGAATAAGTAAATCATTAGAAAACCAGTTATGTCTGCCCCAGCTAGTAAAGAAAATGAATTACAAATAATTATAATTAAGAAATACATTTATTACCCAAGTTCTGAGTACACGCTCTAATAAATTTTAAGCTACATGTAAATACAAAAAAAAATCGATCAGAGAGTGCACATGAGTATGAAAATATTAAAGCTTTAAATACTTTAGCAGAATTAAAGTCTCTCTCACCTGTAATTTCCAAAAGAACAAATATTATCTTCCTGCTGGCGACTTATAAAATTACAAAGAAAAACAATTGTAGTTTCTGCTTTCAGAGATATAAAAAATGAAGACACAAAATCCCACCTGTGGAAGACTAAGAGAATAAAGTCACCAGCCAAAAGATTTTGGTGGTTTGCAAAAGTGCAAACACAGTATTTAAAATTAATTATTGGCTACTAAAATAATTACTGGTAAGTATTTAAAATATACACGCCTGTCAAAGCATTTATAAAAAAGTTTTAGGCATAAAATATAAAACTCATTCATCACTCTCCAATAAACAAAAGTTGAAAGCAAACATTGGAATCTTAAAACTAAGATTCCAAGACACACTGCAAAATAAAAGAAATCACAATAAATATTAAATATGAGGTTACATATGGCTTAGGAATATGAATTTATAATTAGATTGAGCGGAGATTTAATTAAAAAAAAATTACCCTTGGAAGAATAAAAGAAAATATTTACATTATGGTAATGTACTGTTCAAGTAGAGTCTGCACTATTATTCTAGTTCATTTTCAGGTTATTTGACAATGGCAAAGTAGATGTAATAAGGTTTTGGATTCTTCTAGAGGTTTGTGGCATTACTGGAGCAGATTTGAAAGTTAGGGAGTCCATCCTTTGTTAAGTTATCATGGCATTCTGATGATGATAACACATATAGTATTTGACATCTGCACATTTTTTTGAAGAAATTAAATGTCTGAACTGCTACCAAAACTATGGATATTAATAGGCTGCAATCAAAGTACGTAAAAAAATTCTGATTTTTACTTGGGAAACAGCTCGTTTAATCAAGAATAAATAACTACCCTCTCCAAACTGGCAGGACTATTTATACCTCCTACATTTCCCATCAAACACTTTCCTTGTTGTCCAATTATATACCTTAGGCAGCGCAAAGTTTAATCTCCAGCTCAATGTAATCTAGAAATTCTACCCAGAGATTATTATAAAACAACAATACAATTAAATCTCCACTTTTAGAATGTATTTTAAAACAATTAATATAAAAGCAACAGGAATGTAATTAGTAAGCTTTCCTGTTTTTGATTAAATTAATTAAAAGCAAGCAGTGAAAGCAAACTATTTTAAAATAAATTGATAAACATTAAAATGATCCGTTTAACATATAAACGTGTGTGTATTGTCTATACCAAATTTAATGTTATTAGAATAGATTATAACTGATATGTTCCAAGTCCCTACAGCTATCAACATAAATGTGAAAAAAATATAAATGATTTTCAATAAACATAGTTTGTGCTGAGCCAGCAATCATCAGTTGATCCAGATAATCATCTACAAAACAAGTATAAAATCAGTGCTAATTTGTTATTGATAGAAAATCTTCAAACTTTAATGAACAAGTTTTAACCTTCTCCACTCTCAAACACTTCAGTTATCCATATCATTGATAATCTAATTATGTAAATCCCAAACCCTTTTTGATATCCAATATTATTGTCAACCCACATGGGCTTTACATCCCACTGAACTCTCACATATAGGACCATGTGTGGAGTAATAGTGATTTTATTCCAGCATGAGTATGACTGTAATATTAGCCTCAGCATGTGCTTTGACCCTTCCATCCTCAGATTTTTAATGAGATAGATGGCTAAAGACTTGAATGGTGGAGACAATTAAAGACTATTAATTATAGGTTTGAAGATTTTCTAATTCATTATAAACTAATCACTGATTATAATCATGTGTGGAAGATTATTATCTGGACTAAGTGAGCAGTCCTGGGTCAGCACATATTTTTTCATGTATGTGGTCATGTGCATCACTAATATAGAATTGAGTGACAAACTGTAAGAAGCTCTGAGTTCAAATACCTATATATATGATCACTAAATGAAGCTTACCAATAGCTCTAAGCACGATTTATTTTATAAGTGCCAAAAAAGAAAGAATTCAAAATATCTATCCAAAATCCCTATCTCCAGACCAATTGGTTTCGAGCTTGTGCTCACCTACTAGCTGGGATTCTAGAAACTAGATCTAAAATATCAACTCAAAAGTCAGCACTTATAAAACATGTTTCTCTCAATTTGAAAGCAAGGACTTGTCATTACTAAAAGTTATTATTACTTCTATTATTTTTATTTAAGTTTACATAACAGTTGATGATATTTTAACATTTTCTCAAGACTACATCTCGATTCACCTATGCCTGTGACAAGTATTAATTATTCAAAAATGAATCACATAACAATGAATTATTTACAAAAGTGTCTATTGATTTTAGTTATAATAATAAACAAATGTCAATGAAAAAAATATTAGTATACAAAAGCAAACAAAGTAATAATAAATAATAATGATATCTATCCCATGTATTTCAAATGTGCTCGGGGTAAATATTTTTTAAAATTACATATAGTTATTTATGTAGTGGTTTAACTTTGTGTTTTTAATGTTAATGTTTTGGCAGGTAAATAATTCACAAAATAATATTACATCTATGGTTACTTAAATGAGGTATTGCATAGATAGGTTTAGGTGAATTGGGTTGTAGTCTTGAGACAATGTTAAAATATCATCAACAGTTATTTAAACTTAGGCAAGACTAATATAAGTAATAATCACATTTTAATAATGACAACTATTTTCTCTGATTATGAAAAAACATGAAATTTCCTTTTAATATTAATTTGAAAATTACTAAGACTGTTCATAAGGAAAGACCCTAAAAAAAAAAATATGTGAAATTTTGGAAAATAGAAATAGGACCTCTTTAATCAATAGTTATAACATGAACCCATGCTAAATTTAAATTAAATTGGTTCTCACTAGAACAAGTTTATGAAATTAACTGAAAGTATTTGTGGAGATTATTATAGTTTTTTATAAAATTTATTATTATCATTGTATGTTATTATATTTATTACCCTTTGTAAATGTTGAAACACTTAACAGCAGAACAGCTTTATTATATAAGAAAAATGTTTTAAAGCTGAACACTTTCAAATACTGAATAATACCATAATCATAGTATTATACAATTAAAAACTGGTGAAGTCTGGTTTTAAAGTTATTATGTATATTTTAGAATAAATTAGCATAAAAGTGAATATTTGAGAATAAATTTACATTCCAATGGCAGCTACATATGACATTTTTTAAAAAGACAAGTGGTAGTGCACTTGTTATTTATTGTGTGCATGCTTCATTTCCATTTCTCTTTTGGTCATCTCTCTCAGAGCAAATAATGTCAGTTTTAGAGAGATCAAAAATGTGGCCTGATTGCAACTCATGATCCAAGATGACAGAAGAATGATCACTGATTTTCTTAGCCTTATTATATAGAAAGCCTTTATGCAAGTCAACCATTGGCTATTATTATTATATACAATTTTATGTGAAGTGTCTCTAATTATTTTATCTTTTGAATTATTTAATAATTTATTTAAAGATGGAAGTAAGAAAAAACTGTTATTGTATGTGTAAGTACAAATATTTATTTAACTTCTGTACAATGTTAGAATCATAAGGGAGACTAGAATATTTTTTGTCTATGGATTGGATGATTACAGGGTGCATGATTCTTAATATCATGTGATTTTTTTTCAATTCTATTGAGTCTTATTATAATGTTTTATCTAAAATTAGACAATTATTGCATTATTATGTCAGGAACTATATTGATTTGACTTGATTAATGTATGGCCAAGATGTTGATAGGTCATTATAAATAAAATTAAGTATTTATATTTACTATATCTTACTTATTTTATATCTGTATCCAAATATATGCTTTCCTGTAGAATATCATATTCTGAAAATATTTACATTTGGATATACATTTTAGTTTATAAATGAACTTGTTATATTTCTATGCCTGCTCTAATATATATTTGCAACCTATTTAAAATAATTCATTTATATTATGCATATATATCTGAACTATATAAATGTAAAACGCCTTTGTTTGGATGCAACTTTATTATATGTTTTCATTGCAATATATATGCAATTTGTTCTTTAATTTAAATGATCGTTTTAATATTTGCAAAGTTGTGACATGCTGATAGAAGGTTTCTTCCATTATGAAGTCACCATGTTTTTTTTTTTTCGAAAGAGATCTGTCATCCTGATGTATTATTTTATCAAACACAAACTCATTATTATGGAAAGTCTCCTATCTCCCAGTGAGGATATATACACAATCATTTGAAATCATTCTTGAAATGCGATCTTAAATAAGAAGCAGGATAAAAATTCATTAAAGAGATCAAATTTGCAATTACAAAAATACATTTTATTCAAAGCCACTTAAAATTTTTTGTCTCTTATATTTTACTATGGTAACATTTGAAATATCATCTGTATTTAATATTTGTCAATATCAACTTATTTTATTCTTTGTTCAGGTATGACCAAAAGATATAACAATGTATTTAGAGGTGATATATATAAATGATTGTATTCATGTTTATAGTATTTTGAGAGATGTTTATAAATGTCTATAAAATAGAGTTGCTATTTTGATATATATATATATAGTAACGGTATATAAATACACCATTACATTAATTTAAAATAAAATCTTAAAGTTCACAAATAAAAATAAAATCTATTTAAGAAAAAAAACAAACTAAACGCTAAAATTAAAATGTTTGTTAAACGTATATATATATATATATATATATTCGAACAGATGCAAAACTTTAAATTTTTTTTTTTTTTATAAATAAAAAAAAAGTATTTGAATGTACTTTTTTATAAAAAAATACAAGATTTAAATATAAAAATATTTTAATAAAGAAATAACGTAAGTAAAAATAAAAACAGGTATTAATTAATTCATGTAATCTGTAAATGGAAATGATTGTTTATTAATTGAAAAGCAAGCTAGCCTTGGGGCTCTTGTGTAATTAAAAGTTCAGATGAAAATAAGATAAGAGAATAAAGAATTAGCTTGTCCAATATAGAAGCAGCAAATAAAGGCCCGGACCATAATGAAAAAATGGAACAGTGATGTTTTTGTTTGCGGAATCCATAGGAGGATTATAAAAAGAGAAATATTCAGTTTCCTGACAGTTTCCAGCTTGATTTGGTGAGACGAATGATAAGACACACTTGTCATTCTCTCACTTATTTTAAAAATGAAAAGACTGTGATACCAGAATAGAACCAGCTAATGCTACTTCCAAAATATCAGACCGGTCTTCCAGGAAAGTCTTCATGGGAATTGCCAACAGGAACCTGGACTCTTCTACCATAAGCAATTGAACTGAACAATTGTTAAAATCATAAAATTAATTAAGAACTTTAAAGATTTGATAAGTTAATTTAAATTTTTAAAAAAAGAACTTTTCTCTGACTTATGTGTCAAATCAATTAATAATGTTTAATTTTATATTTTTTCATTTGATAAAAATCATTTCCATTTATTATTTTATTTGTATTAATACTTATTGTATAAATTATTTAAATGCATGAAATTTAAGGTTGGGTATAGACATTGCATAGATTCATTAGCGGTTGATTATGTTGTGGTTTTCACATTTGATTAGAATATATAAGTCATCGATGTCGCTGCGGGATCTTATGATGAATGCTATTGGGTTTTTTGTATTCTCTATGCAATTGACATTATCGATGATTTTGTATTTTGATCAGTTGTGTTTATTTTGAAATGTTTTTAACCATAGAATCTAGGCAGCCGATCTATACTTAACATTATAAAACAAACAGTATAAAATTCATCTGTGCGAATGTATCTAAATGTTAAAATTAAGTCGGGTGTGAATGGTTATATAGTTTTGTAAAGTAATATTAAGGGAAGGTAACCTTAGGTTATTTGTTTTGTAGTTGAATTAGGTCAAAGGATTGGATATATTTGTGTAATTAGTAGATGTAGTATGAGTTTCATTATGTGCAGAAGCGCTGTGTACACTGCACAAACCCCTTTGCCTACGGATGGAATTTAAAGTCAGCAAAAAGGTCTGTGGTCCCTTTTTATGGAGTTTTTATTTATTGTTCTTCTTGCCATACAGATGTAACATTCTTGTATTGGACAAGAGTCAATGTCTTCTCTAATTATATTGATCAGGTGTCCATTCCTGACAGTATAGTATATATGTGCTGTTGTATTTCCATGCTACATTGAATACATAAATGTATCAGATGGACTGACACTGGTTTGAATGCGAACTTTTGGCCTAAGGTTAAATAAGGGATAGAATATTTTATTTTAAAATGCAGATCTATGTAGTCTATTCATACTCAACCCTCTAAATAAAATATTAAACTCATTGCAATCTATTTAAATGTAAAATTAAAAGTTAATGTAAAAATTTTAAATGTTAAATTTATTCCTCAAAATTTAAAATGATTCAAAATTTATATGTGTGTAAATAAATGTTTGTTTTATACTAGCAGTGGCTTTTATTTTTTTATATATACAAATTAAACAAGTTATTTCTTATCTCTGCATCTCAATGAGCTAGTGACAATGGGCTAACGATCTAAATATTTAAATAAAGTGGAATCTTAACAGTGTGTATCTGCCAACCTTATAAATTTTTTTAGGCTCAAATGCCTAGAAGGTACCCTTGTAGTGCAGATTATGTTAAGTCCCTTCTCCGGATCCTTATAATATATATATATATATATATATATATATATATATAATATCCGGAATATATATATATATATATATATATATATATTGGATTGGTATATATTTTTTATTATTATCATAAATTTAATATTAATTATTTATTTATCTATCATGCATATGTTTATACAGAGCATTTGATTATACTTTTGCTATAAACATTATAAATATGAATAGATGTTTTTTAAGATTTGTCATATAATTATTACATCAATGACTATTGTTTAATTAATGGTATTCACACTTATAATCATAAATTTATCATGGCAACTAAGCTGGTGATTTCTTATTTTAATTAGTTATTATTTATTAAGCCTTTACTTATGTTAGCAGTAGATAGTAGCAGGACACTTATATACATGTGACATTTTCTACATCACCATCACACATAAACATTTAGATATTTTAAATAGTGTATTAGGGCATCTGTGGGATGATATCCCTGTACTCCTTATACATTTTTAAATAACTATGTGTTGATTAAAATAGTGTATTTATATTTCTCTACTCGTGCTTTGTTCATCATAGACCAATACAACATAGTTCATTATTGTTAGAGATGTCTTACAACCAACCATCACACTTGCCCCAGTTTTTATCACAATGTTTGAATCAGGCCAAGTAGTAGGAAAATAATTTATCTTATATATATGCTTATACACAAGAAGTATATACATATATAAATATGCAGATCAAGTAATATGTTTGTCTATTTGTAGAAATTAACTTTTTTTCATTTAATATCATTAACAAAATAATTATTAATTGACTTATTTATATGAGATCCAAATAGATGCTAGGTGATCAAGTTTGGAATAATGAAGACTAAATAATAATAATAATAATAATAATAATAATAATAATAATAATAATAATAATAATAATAATAATAATAATAATAATAATAATAATAATAATAATAATAATAATAATAATAATAATAATAATAATAATAATAATAATAATATTTTATACATATATTTTTTATTATATTGTAACAATAGGTTTTAGCTAGCATGAGAAAAATAATCTAATGTTTTTTTTTCACTTGTCTGTTATCAACAAAACTGTCAAGACATAATAAAAAAAATTTATATTGCTTTTATAAAAAGAAAATGTTTGGCATTAAAAAAGGAAAACAGAAATAATATCAATTTTAAACCTTAATGTCGATATTTAAAATTTAATACAAAAACTTTAGAAATTGGATAGAAGAAAATTGGACATTTAATCTTAGCTAATAAAATGATAAACTTCATTATATAATTATCAGGAATGAAATAATGATTTGATTTATTCTGCAAGCTTGGATTCATTATTATGGAAATAATGGAAAAGAAATGTGAAACTGCTAGAAATTGACTTTTTGTAAAGCTATTTTTATAAATATTTAAGCCACAATAAATAATAGTCAATAATAAAGAAATCATTACAATGCATGTGGGGTAAGAAAACAATACTATAGGCATTCCAAAGCTAGTTTTGATGTCAATATAAAATTATCCATCAAAATGTCTATTTTAAAAAACTGCAGGTGAACAGCAATCTTCAATGGATATATATTATACATTCAGAATAAATAATTGGAATGTGTTTGTTTATAATTAAGTAGCATGAAATATATAAATATCTACAAAGTTGATGAACAATATCTTTATGCATGGAGATTGAAATTTAAGTTTATAAACTCTTAACTGTGGACAAAATGCTTGCTTTCCTCAGGATATATCAATAGATGGCATTTTACCATAAACACTGACCAAGCATATGTTTGTTTACATAAATGACAAAAGAGTCAGAATTCACTATCTCTTTCACTATTTCTTTTTTTGAAGTCAGTGTTTAGATCTAGTTTCTAGCTCTATCCTTCACTGCTGATAGCAAATTAGCTTAAAATCAGCTGATCTGAGGGTGGGCAAAATGAAAGAGATAGTGAATTCTAACTCTTTTGTCATTTATGTAAACAAAACATACACTTGGTCAGTGTTTTTGGTAAAACACAATCTATTGATCATAAATACAAGCAACAGCAAGTTAATGTGATTATAACTTGTTTTTGTTTTTCATATATATATATATATATATATATATGAAAATACAAAAACAAGTATATATGATCACATGTATTGTTTTGAATAATTATATATATATATATATATATATATATATAATTATTCAAAACAATACAATAATTAATACAGTAACAATATTTTAAACAAATATATACCAATTTAATAGAAGTACTTTCAACTATCTATGTAGTCGTTGTCAGTTGACAACGACTACATAGATAGTTGAAAGTACTTCTATTAAATTGGTATATATTTGTTTAAAATATTGTTACTGTATTAATTATTGTATTGTTTTGAATAATTATATATATTTTATTATAATTGGAATACAGACATTGATTAATAATTTATATATATATATATATATATATATATATATATATTGTAATAGGCACATATGACGTTACATTATTTTTTTATTATTAAACATGAAAAAAAATAAAAGTTTGCAAATATAAAACTTCTTTTTTAAGAATTAAAAATTAAAAAAACATCTAAACTTTAATATATATATATATATATATATATATATATATATATATATATATATATATATATATATATATATATATATATATATATATATATATATATAAAAAAATCACACAAATGAGAAATTAAACAAATTATTAAACTAAACTTTATTTAAAAAAAAAAGAAAAAGTTTTAAAACTAAATTTCCAACAAAAACTTAAAAAGATTTAGAGATAAAAATATATTTTTAAGTTTGGAAAACACATTAATTAATCAAAGAAATGGAAATGATTGTTTTAATTAGTCCAAGTGAACTAGCCCTTGGGCATTTAAATGTATAAGCAATGGTCAGATAAGAAAACAATAGCAACTAATGGCCAATGAAAAAATCCATCGGGAAATTGGACTTCAACAGAACGATCATCATCAGCAATGGCGTAATGTCCATTGAATGCTAAAGTTACATATAAAAGAAAAAATTTGAAAATAAAATTTTTAGTGAATAAAGAAAATTTAAGAGAAGATAGAGATGTATTAAGTCGGAGAGTTGGAGGTGAAGGGATTGAAAGACACACTTTCAATTCCTTCAGTTGTTATAAAAAAAAATGAAACATCGCTTTTCCTAAAAGAGGATCACAGGATCATAGGGAGATTTAACACTGGATTCCAAACAGCAAGCATTGGATAACTAATGAACATTTCTAAAACTGTAAGCATGTTATGAACTTAAATGAATATTAATTTGAAAACACTAAGAACTTTAAAATATAAACTTTCTCAATATTTAATTTATAGAAATAGAATCCCATCTGATCAAATTAATTTGCTAATAAGTAATTTTATTTGATGTATTTTTTTTAAAGATCATTTCCATTTATTTATTTTTTTGTTCTTTAAGTTTTTATTATGATTTCTATTTTTCGTTAAATAAATTATATAAATGTATAATTAAAGTCGGACATGAATGGCTACATAGATTTGTAAAGTTATATTAGGGGAGGGTAATCTTAGGTTATTCATTCCATAGTTGAATTAGGTCAATGGATTGGATATATTGGTGTAATTAATAGATGTAGTACGAGATTTACTACGGGAAAAAGTGCTTTATATGCTGCACACTGACATTTTGCCTATGGAAGGAATTATAAAATGGAGACCACAGTTCTTTCCTATGGAGTTTTTTTTATTGCTCTTCTTGTCAGATAGATGTAGTATTTTTATCTGGATGAGAGTCAATTTATTTTCTTAACCTATATTTGTGCTGTCGTATTCGTATTACATTGAATACATCAATATATCAGATGGATTGATATTGGTTTAACTGCAAACTTTTGGCCTAAGTTAAATAAGGGATAAAATATTTTCTTTTCAAACACAATCTATGTAGTCTATTCATACTCGACACTCTAAATAAAAATGCATTAAATTTAAGTTGGGTATAGACACTTGCATGGATTTGTTATCAGTTAATTATGTTTTTGGGTTTCATATTTGATCAAAATATATAGACATTCGGTAAATAATGATTCCTTACGGTGAGTATCTAAAATGTATTTATTCAGATTCTTTTAAGTTATTGGTGTCAATGCGGCATCTTATGATGAATGCCATTGGATTTCTTATCAATTTCCTTCTGCAATCCCATCAATGACTTTATATTTTGATCGTTTATGTTTGTTTTGAAATGTTTTTGACTGTGTAATTGGTGTATCCGATCTATACTCAACATTATAAACAACTTTTATAAATCCATATGTGCGAACTTATAATATTATAAAAATTAAAATGTCAAATTAAATTCTAAAATCAAGTTAAAATCCAAAGTAAAAGTTATTCTAAAATATTGCTAAATTTTATATATATATGTGCATAAATAAATGTTTTTGTGTTAATTACTGGCAGTGGCTTATTTTATTCTTTAATATTAAAATATTCTTAGATAAGAAATTATAAAATATAAATCTTTGCTGTTCCACTGAGCTAGTGACAATTGTCAAGTGATCAGAATCAAAATATATAAAATATTTCTTAACTTATGTATCTGCCTACTATATATTTTTTTCTAGGTTCAAATGCCTAATGGTACCCTGTAGTGCAGATACGTTAAGCTCTCACTCTGTACCTTTATAATTGAGAATATTTTCTTTTCAAATACAATCTATGTAGCCTATTCATACTTGACGATCTTAATAAAAAAATATTAAATTCATCTGTCAAATCTATTTAAAATAATAATTTAAATTTAAAAACTAATATTAAAGTCTAAATTAATAAATAAATTTATTCCTCAAATTCTAAAAGATTATATATGTGCGTAAATAAATATTGTTTGTGTGTTAGTTACTGGCAGTTGCTTTTATTTTTTTATATTTAAGATATAAATAAGAGATGTTTTAAATCCCTGATACTCCCTGAGCTAGTGACAATGGGCTAACAATTGGAATCAACCAATATAAAATATTTTATTTACTTACATATCTGCCTACTATATAAATTTTCTAGGTTCAAATGCCTAGTGGCGCCCTGTAGTGTAGATTATGTTAAGTCACCTTCTCTCCGATCATTATATATATATATATATATATATATATATATATATATATATATATATATATATATAAAGTTAACTAAAGAGAATGGTGGTATCATCATTTTCTTATCAAAATCTCTGTCATGTGTTAAAGCCTTATCACTCTTAAGACTGCTGTTTAACATCTGATTGGCTATCTGAGAAACAACAGTAGATGCATGTGAAAGACTAGCAACCTTTCAATTTATTAAGAAATTGTGCGTTGATTTGCTAATTAACCTTATGATGTATCACTTATTAAATTAAACTGTAGTATGTTTATACTTATTTATTGATTTGCATAACTTAAATACATCACAGATATTGTATATTATATGTGCATTACATCTAACTTATGTATTAATTGATTTAAAAATTTCTTTATTTTTATTGTAAATAGTAACAATAAATAATTTATTTTTTGGTTAAATTGTAAATTAAAAGAAAATATTTGTGTCCTTGCCATTTGTCACATCTATATACCCAAAAATCCATTTAAATAGTAAAAGTGTTCAAAGTATATATGAGAGTACATATTATTTTGAAATTATCACCTTAATACAATTCATGCAATCTATTATGTATTCAATTAAATTTATATAAGATTACTTTATTGATGCTCTTGTTGTCTAGACAAGATTATATTTATAAAAACGTTGATGTCTCTGATATAAATGTAACGTTGTCTTGAAAGCACCTGATTTTCCTTTGACATTGATAAATGTGGATTGTATTACTGATGTACACTTAGAAAGCACTTTCATTTTAAGTACACCCATATTTCTTTTATTATTAATGTGTAGCAGTAACATTTGAAAGTTTTTTAAAAAAATAATTATTTTAGTTTCCATTTAAATAACATTAAATTTCCTGTATTTGATTTTCCATTAATAATCTTTAAAATAAACAACCCTAAGCAAGATTAATATTCAAATATGTTTATGTTCTATCAGTCCAGAAAATAAATTCAAATATAAATTGTAAGAAATTTTATGTTTTAATTATATTAATAATGTATTTTATATTCTATTTTCAGGTGATTTTGTGGCAATGTTTTGTAAGTGTCTCCTTAGCAAAAATCCCTCATGTTTTCAAGCAAGTATAGATCAGGGTATATGTAAAACTTTTAAAATAGTTATGCGCAACAATGGACAAAGCAAAACCTTACATGTAAAAAAGGCTAAGAGTAAGTGATATATACAATAAATATATGGTAATAAACTATTATATACAATCTTTCAACCCACAGAAGTAATTTTTGTTAATTCCTTAATCTGCTCAAATTCAAATACAAAATGCTAGTAAATGTCTTGCATTAAAAACTAATTGTTAATTACCATTATATTCATAATTTTTATTGTTATTACAATATTTTTTAAATTTATGGAACTTATATATATATATATATATATATATATATATAAGTTCCATAAATTTAAAAAATATATATATATATATATATATATATATATATATATATATATATAATCAAGTATTAGTGCCTAAGTGGTTAGCACATCTGTCTTATAAGCAGATGTCTGGGGTTCACTTCCTGGTTGATGCTTTGACACATAAAAAAATTACCCCAAATTCACAACTCAATCAGACTAGCCAAGAAAATAAACTCTAAAATATTACCAATGGTTTCAGCCAGTTTTGTCAAGTTTAAATAAAGAATTTCAAAATAACAACATATTTAAACTAAACGTTATCCACAATTCCACTTACATCACAACCACCAAGAACATTAAGAAAACATTTAAATTAATCAACTGATCTGAATGATAAGTTTTTAACAATAAAAATTATTTAATTCTTCTTTTAATTCCATTTTTCTCAAAGATGACAATTCAAGCTTCATAAAAATTAATAGTGTGTCTGGTAACTTTTAAATTATTAATTTTGATAAAGCTATGGTTGTCTTTTTTAAGAGAAATGAAATTAAAGGAGAATTAAATAATCTTTATTGTTAAAAAATTATAATTCTGATGCACTTAATTTATTTAAAAGTTTTTTTTTTAATATTAAGGATGCATGGGAGGTAGGTGGAAATGTGGGTGATATTTAGTTTAAATATGTTGTTCTTTTGGATTTGTTTACATACAAGAAGGCTACTAGTAGCCATGAAACCATTGGTAGGGTTTTAGAGGTTATTTTTAACTATTCTCATTGAATTGTGAATTTGGAGTAATCATAATTATTATTGACTAGTTTAGCTTTATGCTTTAAATCTTCATATATATATATATATATATATATATATATATATATATATATATATATATATATATATATATATATATATATATATATATATATATATATATATATATATATATATATATTTTTAAATAACTGCTGTTTTTTTGCAAATAATTGAAATGACTTGTTGTTAGGAATTTGATTAAAAATAAGTAACATCTGTGATTCAATATTGAAAGGGTATTATTAACCATCATCCTTCACCTACTATGTTCTATAGTAGTATATTTTATCTTAGTTTAAACCTGTCCCAGTTCACCTATGTAAGCTACCAAGGATTTATTTAATATGTAATAGTGTATATTTACATGTATATGTGTCTATTTGTATAAGTGCACATATCCAATAATCATATTGATATTTGTATACATATAAAATATATACAATTATAAATTTAAAATTATTAAAATGGTATAATTTAAACTAAGTGCATGAGCATTGATATATATTTGTAATTACCAACATCTATCTATCTATCTATCTATCTATCTATCTATCTATCTATCTATCTATCTATCTATCTATCTATCTATCTATCTATCTATCTATCTATCTATCTATCTATCTATCTATCTATCTATCTATCTATCTATCTATCTATCTATCTATCTATCTATCTATCTATCTATCTATCTATCTATCTATCTATCTATCTATCTATCTATCTATCTATCTATCTATCTATCTATCTATCTATCTATCTATATATGAAAAACAAAAAACAAGTTATAAACTTGCTAACGCTTGTATTTATGTCAACAGATGGCGTTCTACCAAAACCACCATCAAGCATTTGTTTACATAAACATCAGAGCATGCATTCACTATCTCTAACTTTAATTCCACTTTCAGATCACGAATGATTTCAAGCTATTTGCTATCGTTAGTGAAAGACAGGTATTTTAGAAACTAGATCTAAACACAAACTCTGAGCATTTATGAAACAGTTTCTATTCAGCTTGCAAGCGTGAATCTTTTAGACACGTAATGTCTTCAAACTCAGCATAGCAAGCCAGATAGCTACATGGGTCTGATCTCAGTTCAGCATCACCACATAGTAGAAGCCTCTGCAATATATATCATTGCTAGAAAGACCTCAAAGGTACATTTATGAAAAACAATAAACAAGTTATAAACTTGCTAACACTTGTATTTTTGTCAACAGATGGCGTTCTACCAAAAACACCATCAAGCATTTGTTTACATAAATGTCAGAGCATGCATTCACTATCTCTAACTTCAATTCCACTTTCAGATCATGATTTCAAGCTATTTGCTATCATCAGTGAAAGACAGGAATTTTAGAAACTAGATCTAAACACAAACTCTGAGCATTTATGAAACAGTTTCTATTCAGCTTGCAAGTGTGAATCTTTTAGACACGTAATGTCTTCAAACTCAGCATAGCAAGCCATATAGCTACATGGGTCTGATATCAGTTCAGCATCACCACATAGTAGAAGCCTCTGCAATATATATCATTGCTAAAAAGACCTCAAAGGTACATTTATGAAAAACAAAAAACAAGTTATAATCTTGCTAATGCTTGTTGACATAAATACAAGCGTTAGCAAGTTTATAACTTGGTTTTTTGTTTTTCATAAATGTACCTTTGAGGTCTTTCTAGCAATGATATATATTGCAGAGGCTTCTACTATGTGGTGATGCTGAACTGATATCAGACCCATGTAGCTATATGGCTTGCTATGCTGAGTTTGAAGACATTACGTGTCTAAAAGATTCACACTTGCAAGCTGAATAGAAACTGTTTCATAAATGCTCAGAGTTTGTGTTTAGATCTAGTTTCTAAAATTCCTGTCTTTCACTGACAATAGCAAATAGCTTGAAATCATGATCTGAAAGTGGAATTAAAGTTAGAGATACTGAATGCATGCTCTGACGTTTATGTAAACAAACGCTTGATGGTGTTTTTGGTAGAATGCCATATGTTGACATATATATACATAAATATATATATATATATATGTGTGTGGGTGTGAAAGAAGCCATAATGCAATATGTTTAAAAGCATTACAACTCTTTTAAATTAATTTAAATTTGCATTATTTTTAGTTAAAACAATTTATTTAAATGCATTCATATATAAAATTCAATTCCTGTGGTAGTCTCACACACAGATATAATAAAATGTTTACAGGCTTAAACTTTTTTTAAAAAAAAAAATATTTTTTTAGAAAAACCATCTGTAGCAATTAATCAAACTTGAAATCAAAATTGTAATGTCTTTTAAAAATAAAAATAAGGAACAAAGAGTGACCTGTTTGACTGTTATTGTTTAGCTATGAAACTGACCAAATGTTTCATTTTATAGATTATAAATTATTGAAAAAACATTGTTAAAAGTTGTTAACAGGAAAATTGAATTACCTATTTTTTGATATAAATAACTTTAAATTTCAATGGGGGGGGGGGTTTGACTAGTTTCACTTTTGTTCACTTTTTATAATATTTGGTGTGTAGTTGCTACCAGTCATACTGGTAAATGGAGTTTGACAGTTAAGACCCTACCATTGCTGGCTTTTCTTTTGAGAGGTCCATCTGTGTAAATGAAAGAATGGAAAGAACAATTAAACTGCAAAGAAGACAACAAAAATGGATCAGCCCCAGCCGAGACTGATGATGATCAGCTACCGAGAAACCTTAGTAAAAAAAAACCACAGTAAACATTTTCCCATAGATCTCTTTAAAATCATTCTCATAAATTTATAAATGAATAATTAAAACTCTTAAGCTAGCTAATATTAATCATACAAAAACTTTTAAATTGTAATAATGTTTTCATAATTGAAAAACAAATTTGAATCTGTAAATTATAGTTCAACTTTTAAAATAATATGTGTAAACTTGCCTATTTCCTTCTAATACTGTAAATGCTTGTAAATAATAACTTATTCAATTATTATTCTATTAATGCTAATCTGTGGTCATGCCTTCTTTTTGTTTTATATGTATTTATTTTATAATTTAAGCTATGCCTAGTTCAGAATGGAGATTGATTTTATGAATAATGTTTGAGGGGAAGAGATGATTAGAGGTTTTTTTCCTAATTAAGAATGTTGCTTTTTAACACACATACACAAATCTCTTCCCTGAAAACCTAAATACATTTATTAAGCTATTATGTTTAACTTATTATTGTTGTTGTTAGAATTAGGTTTGCAAGTTAATAATGTAATTAGTTAATAAATGCAAAAATGAATTATAAAGCATATTATATGTATTGATTAAATCCCAGATATGCTTTAACCCTCTTTTTAGTTATATTATAAACTGTGTAGATTTATTAAGAACTTAGATTACCTTTAAATATTTATTTTAGCATGTTTTAAGAATGCTAATTAATGAACTGGCATAAGACAGTTTTGTGGAATGAAACAATAGAATTTTCAGTACTTTTAGTTATTAATTAATATGATACTTAGCATGGATAATGTGTCTTTAGAAAGCACATATATGCATTTATACCCAGATGTATGTTTCTTAAAAAAATGGGCTTCTGGTTTTAATGGACACTCATTTATGTGGTTCAGGCAGTTCTTCATTTGAACTGGAACTTGAGAGTCCAGATAGTTTATAAGCTGCTCTGATCTGATCACAGAACTATGTGTTCATTTTATTAGCAGCAAGTCATATGGTCCATGGGAACATTGAAATCTGAACTTGTAATCTGATTTTGTACATATATAATGTGCATAGAGAGTCTAATGCAGCTTCTTAAATATTATTAAGTGATCTTTATTATGTTATGATAATAATTCATCATACCTGCACTGAGATAACTGTCACAAACCTAATAGGTCTGGCATAGTAAAAATTAAGGCATGATTACAAACTGTAGATTATTAAAATTGTAAAAAAGTTTTTAAACTATGAACTTTGTGTATCCAGCTTACTCATGATTGTTACATCTGCATGTGTTCTTCAATGCACTCTTCTTTATTTAAATTACATTTATTAATTACAATATATTAAATAATAATAACTGTGTGGTGTTTCTTTTGCAATCCATTTAAAATATTAATTAAGTTTCTTAATATTAGTTTCCTTTAGTAATATATGCATTATCTAGTAGCCATAGTTGTGCGTGCATTTAAAATAATAGTAATTAGTTAATATTCACTGAGTATCTTTCTCCACCTTTTGCTAATGCCAGCATGTGAGCTAAGAAATTCTGAATGTATGCTCATATATATCATTCAAAGGATAGTAAGTCATGGAGTGTTGGTGGAGGAGCTGAGGTGCAATTTGATTCGAGGTTTCAACCAATGATCTAGATCCACCATGGTGTAATTTGTCAAAGTTCTGGATTTTGTTGCATGAATGTACAAATATGACCATTACATTACTAGTACATTAAACATATATGTATAAATAGACAGCTATATATATATATATATATATATATATGGGAAAAAATCAAGCAATATTGCAAATAATCATAGCAAAATAAATGATTTGGAATAAATGGTAGAGAGGAAAAATTTTACTCTTGCAAAATATTTATCAAACTCAATCTCCCATTAAATTATATTCTCTGAGAAAAATAAATATATTGTGCATGTGTTCTCATTTCATATATATATATATATATATATATATTACATTTAAAAAAATATTTTATATATAGATTTATGTGTGCAAGTATTATATATAGATGACATATTATTAGCCTGTAGTGAATGGAAAGAATGTTATAAATGTTATTTAATATATTATTTTATTATTATTAAATAAATAATATATTCAGTTATTTAGTTTTATTTCTGTAAAATAAAATGGATTAGGAAGGAATGTATAAAAACAATCAGTAGATTAATAGATAAACTAAGCACACATGTAGAGAGGAGTGTGAAAGAATGAGCACAGCTGTTTTTAAATCTAAAAACATTTTTCACAAGTCTTTATTGACTTTAGATTACAAACTCTGGTATCTAGATTTTAGATTATCTCAAGGAAGAAAAGAGAAATGCTGTGACAGAACAAATATAATTATTAATCTTCTTATTAATTGCTAAGGACTGACAAATTGTGAAATTTCATTATCTCCAAAATCACAATTATTTTTGTTAGGAGATTTTAGTTTCTTTGATCAGAAATTTGGAATATAAAAATGAGTGAAACAATATTGAGAGGCAGTTTTTTTTAATAAAAGTCAGTTAACAATGTTCAGTTTTGGCAGTAAATGGCAGTTGTGAATGTTGTCTTAAAGTTAAAAGAAATATGCAGTTGTTTTAAATTTTAAACTAAAAGATGAAGGCAATTAAAAGTTAAAGAATTAGAAAGCAATGAGTTAACAATATTGAGAAGTTGAGAGCCAGTCACTTTTTTTTTTCATCTGTTTCTTATAAACTTAGAACGAACTGTTTTATTATTTTCTTAAAAAAAATCAGGAAATGAATATGTATGTATTTGTTGTTTTAAAATCAGCATAAGGAAAGATGTGCACCTACATAAAGCAGCTCACAGTAAGATTAATATAAAGAAATGAAACAAAATTGAATTTCTTGGAGGAAGTTTTTGAAAAATTCTGTAAAAAAATTGTATTAATATCTTTTGGGCTATGTATATTACAATGAATTTTCCATGCTAAACCCATTGTTTCTGTTCCTTGAAATCCCACATTATGGGTTAAGTCATTGGTCTATCTGTGGACTCATATAAAAGTCTATAAAAGAAACAAAGAATCACCAAATTCAAATTTTTAACCACAGATGCTATCTGAGAGGTTTATTTTTTGTCTCCTGGCCTATTAAATGATCATCATTTCTGAATGGAGGGAGAAGAGGAAAAAAGAGAAGAAGGACAACCAATCCATATTTATCAATAAGTATCTACAATAACTCATTTTAAAATGGTAGCATCAAGTAAACCAACCAATTCATATTTATCTAAAAGTATCCGCAATAACTTTTTTTTAAAATGGTAGAAAGAATCCAAACCAATCTGTGGAATGTATAAATAGGAAAGTGGTCTGAAAATTTAAAACCTGGTACATTATAAGAAATGAAATGGATCAGGTAAATTTTAAATTTAATTAACAAATTTTTTTATTTGCTTATTAAAAATTAACTGTATTTTCTAAAGTCAAAGCATTTAATTTTTTTCTCCTTTTAATACATATACATTATGAGTTTGTTTGTTAATCGGATTTTATTGATACTACATAAAATACACACACCTCATTTAAAATTCATTAAACTTTTTTTTTCAATATTTTGATTTTTTTTAATATAGTGTAATTTTAAAATATCTTTTTATTTTTATTCTTTCTTTATTGTATTAATTGAGCAACCTTATCAATATATCCTTTATTTTTTATTATTTATCTCTGCATATTAAATTTGATATAATGTATTTTTTTTTGCTCAAAGTTGCAATAATATTTATATATATATATAATTTATATATCCATCCCTAATATAAGAGAACACATTTTAACATAATATATATGTTCACATATCACCGAGTGTGTGCATGAATAACTGCTTATACCATTCAGTGAAAATAGGTTAAACAGTTAATTTAAGGTAGAAAAATATAAGAGCAGGCTTTTACACATGTATGGAAGTGGAAAAAGAACACAGACATTACATTAATGAAATTTGCCTTTATGACATATAATAAATAGGGAAATTTTTGAATGAGCATTTATATAATTTTTTGTGTCATTTTAAGCCAGCTTATTTAAAATATCAAAAATTACAATTTTGTATATAAGTTTATTTAATTAATTATTCGTATATAATTTTTTTTGTATTAATTCTATATTTAATTAATATAATAATAGTCAATTGTATAATGAGTAAATTTGATTTACAAAAAAATGAAGAGTGTTATTAAATATAATTATACCATATTTCATTTCTGAGTTATTATTATCAATATTATTATATATTTTTTTTCTTCTCTTGAATGTATCGTTTTAATTGATCATCATGACTTGTAAATGTTAAGCGTTGGATATTGAATTACATATAAGAAAGTTTAAGGATTATGCTTGACATATAACCAGTTTTTTTAATAATTAGAGGTTAATAATAAAGGAATAAAATTATGTTGTTGCCCAATAGGTTTTAACCGTCATCGGCAATGGTGTATAACACTAGTTAAATCACCATCATTAGTGAATAAATAATAATCATTAAATCCAAACTTTAAAACAATACATGTGTTTAGTAAATAAGGGTTTATGAAAAGCTAAATGTCACGTGGAAAGATTTGTGATGATCATTCATCATCACTGTTAAATATTGATAATTGAGTTATAATTATATCTATAATAGTAGTTGAAGTAAATATAACCATAAACATATATAAATGTTATTGAGTATTATAACTAAATCCCAGTTTAACATAATGTGATTTTATGAAAATGCCCATAAGTTTATAAAGATAAATTTGTGGTGATGAGTTCATTATTAAGCTATGGTTGGTATCATCATCATCATGAGTATATTAAATTATTTAACTAGGTTTCATGGACTCATATGTAAGTAATGGTCTTCACTATGTGTGTTTGGAAGGCATTAGTAAAAGTATTCCTGCATCTGTTCATCAATATACTTAAACTAAGCTAGTAATATCTATAAGATTGTTGGATATATAAATTTTAGTATTGGGATCTTATAATTTTATTGACATAGATAAAATATAAGAATGTCATTTTTTTGTTGTTGTTCATTGTTCATTAGTCACCTGAGCTATGTGTTTTAAAAAATGTACCAAATGGGTTTGAAATCAGTACACTATTGACAGATAATTTTTATCTAGGTTTGAATTAATCTAGTGGTGCCCATGGAAAACATGTGTACTTAGCTAAGCTAAATAAACATGTTCAAATCCTCTTCCAACTTGATAGTATTAATTTTATATGATATTTTTTAAAGTTATTATACATAGTGCTAGTGTGTGCATGTGACCATGAATGGTCTTATATATATATATATATATATATATATATATATATATATATATATATATATATATATATATATATATATATATATATATATATATATATATATATATATATATATATATATATATATATGGAAATGATTCTTTGTTAAAAGAATCTATTATTAGAGATAAGCATAATTCACTCCATGGATTTCACAGTAATTTTATTCAGTTGCTATTGCTAATATTTGTTTATCTGATGACAATGGCTAATATATTTTATTGATTCAAATGACTTCCCAATATTGAAATATTTTAAATCTTAGATGATGACAGAAATTAATTTTCATTTTGTTATTTTGTGTGTTGAGAAATGGGATAATTTATTTATCTCGGTATTAGCATGACAAAATTAATGTTTATGATAGTTGCAAACGGGCTTTGGTATTATATTTCATTAGTTACAAATAGATACCCAACTAAAACATGATATGTATATGTTTTTATTAATAAGTTAGCATCATGCTTAATTTACTTCTAAATACTATATCAGCTAAAATAGTAAATTCATTTCACATTTAATTTTATTCTGTTACAAATGATAAAACACGGGAGCATATCCTGTTATTTTTTAAATTATAGCGACTTTAATATTACTTGCATATTCCTTTTTATTTACAATATACATAAAGAAGAATTATCTAATAAATCTTCTCTTCTAATATTTCATGAATATGGTAATACTCATATCCTCACTTCCAAATAGCATGATTTCAAATATTTGATTTATGTAAAATACCACAAAATGTATTTTTTATATAGCACATGAAATAAATAAGGAATACTTATCTTATACTGTATATATTTGATATCCTATCATAAATAATTGAATAAATCACTATGAAAATAACAAGAATAAAGAATCCAGGGATCCTACTGTGACCTTTGCAAATAGTATTATCAAATAAGTTTGTGAATTAAATAAATAAACGGATAAATGAATGTGTAGATGACATCCTGGCTGGCTATAGGAGGCAAACACTTCACTTGTAGTGACTGTTTCATACTTTTAAATAACAATACTCAATAAAATTACATAAAATGATATTTATTCTAATATCTAATTTTTTAATTAAAATATTTTAATTTTAGAATAATTGTAGCCTTTTATCCTGCATATCACTCGAGAATGAAGAAAGATAAGGGTGCTTTTTATGCCTTTCTATCCTCCCACAGTCAGTCTTCAAAAGTAATTAAATATAATTGTCCCTTGAAATAAAATAGTCTTTCAACATCTAAATAACTTAATCATGTGCTGTCTGAAATAATATAAATAATCTCCTGAATTGTCAAGAAACTTTCATTTTCATATTGTACCATCTTCCCTCTTAAAAGATAAACATAGTTGAAATGTATCTTAATGTAAAATATTATTATTCATATCTGCAATTGTTTAACTCTCTGTTACCTTGATTTCACTTAAAAACCACAATTATATACTAGGCATTATTTTTATTTCTGTAAATATTGGAATATTCTGAATATCATTAACTCAATGAAAATTATAAACATTGTGATCCCCAGACAATAGCATAAATAATAAACAATAACTAGATTTGTTCTTTTTAATAAATAATAAATAGATTTACATAGAATTATTAAAATGATAAAAGAAAATTCATACAAAGTTTGAAATTATTGCCAATATAGAGCTGTTAAAGTGTTTTCTTGAAGATAAGTATTACGGCAACATATTTTAACCTTGTGAACAGACTAACCAAAGTTTTTAAACAAATAAATTGAAACAGATAAACTTACTAACAGTATTAATAAAAGATGTGAGATAACAATAGCTAAATTTTACACATCATAATTTTACTAGATGATCCCTAAACAATTTTGGGTCTCAGAAAATTAAATGTTTATACCAGTTTATCATAGCTTAATAACATAATTATACTTGTTACTTATTTTTCAAAACAATAATCATTAATAACATTTATTAGTGGGCTGAGTTGCTAATAATTTGAATTACCAGTTAAATAAAGTTAAATCACCTATTGTCAAAGCAAAATTAATATCAGATTAAAATAAATGTTCTCATATTGCTTAATATTTTGTATTATTAAATAAACTGAATGAAAGAAAATTATGGTTCCCTCATCAGAAGTCATGTACAAGCATACTATTTATAAATTACTGTCCACATAATACTGATAATAACAAAATATTTAATGTAAATGATGTACACATCCACTGTGAACATTCTAGGTGAATAAAATAATTGCATAAAATATACGGATTGCTCTTAATAGAGATAACTATTCAAAACTATTATTTCATGTTGGTTTGCTTATGGCTGATTATATTATCATAGCAACACAATACAGACATTGTTACACACTGCTTAGCATTTAAACAACAATGTGCAACCTGAAGAAACTATATTCTTCAAAACTAGATTATCATTGTCATCATACATCTATATGACAAAATAACATCATCTAACCATTGTGAAAAATAGATTTAAATACATCATGAGTGATATACCAAAGCATACACTTTGCAGAGCTAAACAATATGAACAAATAAATAGTTGATGACTTCCAGTGCTATATATAAGGCTATGTATGTCTGGATCTTGTCACAGTACAGAGAGGAATTGTGAAATCACGCCAAGAACTATAATCATGTCTAAGAATTTAAATATCTTCTAAATATGTGATATTAATCATGACAGTAAAGCACTAACAACTCATGGAAAAGCATATAATAATTGGGGGAACTCCTCCAATCTTTAAAGCACAATAATGAACCTGAACAAGTACAGCTTTATATTATAAGGCCAATCAACATGATGACAAGGTACTAAATTAGCACAGTAATGAACTAAAGTAATATTCAAATATAAACTATAATAAATGATAAATATATCTGAAACCAACAATGTGAAATTAAGTCAAATGACTGTGAAATATCAATTAAGAAATTAATAGCATTTAAAATTTTGGCATAAAGTAACAATACAGACAAGTATGGAATAGAAAATTTATAGAAAATAAGTAGAAATGACTGATAAAATAAATAAAAATGTGAGAATAATAATTCTCAAATGCATGAAAATATTGGTGATTATTACTATTATTGCAATTCTGCAAAATATCAAACTTCTGATAATTATGTTAGCTGATTTAATAACAAATGAATGGACTACCATACATTTTAAAAATAATAATTATGAGAGATGAATATCTCTGCTTACTCAAAATATAATAGATTTTGGTTTATCCAGCAAATACCAACACATATAATATAAATATTTAGCTAGTACTGCATAGAAAGTCTACACATTCTAATAATGCTATTAAAATTAAAATAAATGAATAAATTACCTAATACAATTATAATACTAAAATATTATTGTTGAGAATATAGCAAAATATAAAAGAAAAATATTGCATATTTTTTTTTTTAACCAATCTCAAAACTTTACTTTATTAGCAACATTTCTCCATACAGGGCAGTCAAAATATAATATTCATTTTTTTTTTTAAACAGGGCACAATATTTCCAAACACAATATAGTAAAATAGTTTTTTAAAACTAAATTAGTTCTAGATTTAAACATGTTTAAATAATATATAAAAAATAAATAAACACAGAACAGCAAGCTGTAGAATATGAGAATGACAGTGTTGGAATATAATAATCTTTTCAGCTGATTATATATTGGGATCCCATGGGTTTGTTTAACTAATTATGTTTCTTTGGTTTTTCTTCTTTTAAATAAGCATATTTTAAACTTTTAAATTATTTGTCATATAATAAAAAAAAACATTTTCAGGTTTCCACTTCAATTATTTCATTTACATATTATATAAAGCAGTAGTTAGCAACAACTATACAGCATATCAAATGTGCATGTGTTAACAAATATGTTAATACAATTCATCAATGACTAAATATATGCTGCTATTCCTTTAAATCATTTAAATTAATATATAAGAAGATTAGATGTCTATACTATTCTCGCATATATTTTTTACTTAATGTGCACAGTGTGAATTTCAAGTTTTTCTCTAAATATTTTACTTGATAACCTCAGTGTAATAATTATTATAATAATAGTGTAATATATAATATGAATAATTATGTTAAAATGTAGCTAAATCCAACTAAAACATTTCAAAATATTTCTTAAGAGAATAGTTCTTATAATAATTATTATTTTTAATTTTAGTAGGCAAAAATTAATATAACACTTTTAAACTTAATTCATTGCTTAATGGCTTATGTGTTTTAATTTTACTTTTAATTTTCTACTTTTTAGAAGATAAATAAACAAATGGATCTAAACTAGAAAAATGTTCCAAATATATTTTACAATTACCATAATTAAACACATCCCCTGTCTTCTATTAATATTCATTTTGAAGTGAAATTTACTAAATTTACATAAATAGCATAATGGTTCTTTATAGCATAATGCAATAATCAAGAAAGTTTAAATTTAGATTCAGTATGTATCTAGCAGTGCATTGTAGATGTAAGGATGATTAAGTTCAATATTTAACACTTTTAGATAAAATAATAATGATTATAAAAATAACCCTTTTAAAATTTAAGTGTAATGCATCTTGAGCCAGAAAAAACAAAAGAGATAGAGAGAGAACCCCCTCAACCAACAAAATCTCTTTTTTTATAGTATATATATATATATATAACAACAGTAACATTATGATTAAATACCAATAAAACATAGATTATTATTATTTAAAAAAAAAAACTTAACTGCAAAATAAGGCAATCAGTAAATGACATCATTTTATCTAGACATTTCCAAAATTACATATTGTCTAATGAACTTAATTTGAAAGAAAGTTAAACAAAGTTTTTTATTTAGGAAAAATAATATAATAACAACATAATTAAATATTATTTGTTCATTTACTAATTGAGTTTTGTTATAATATTAATTAATTAATGTTTAAATTAATAAATATTTTAACCATTATAGGTTTAACTTTAACTAATAATATAATTATTTTTTATGAGTTTGAATAACTCATAATAAAACTACTTTATTAAATCTAAACATGTTTATCCATCCATGTATACACAACATAAATAAATGAAGGAAATGATGTTATAAGCTTTAAACTTTACTTACTAATTACTTTTTTAAATAACTACTTATAATTTATTACAAATAACAAACAAATTTTAAAAATATTAAGTATGAAAAATAACTTTAGGCTGAATTACAATAATCCAAAACTTAACCCTTGCTTTACTACTTTAAATATAAAGAATCTAACTTTAAATCAACTTTATTTTCTCTACTCTCTTTTGTTCTACAAACTTCTATAATATAATATTAAATCATTATTCTGATAAACACATGCTAGTATAATAACAATTATTTTAATAATAACTGGAATTTACCAAAAAATATAAACTATTATGATTATAATAAATATAACAAGTACATCTATTTTGCATATAAGTTGAACTGAAGGCTTATATATAAAAACTATTGTCTCTTTTACTATTTTATTTATTAATTCTAAAAGAAGTAAATACTGAAATTTATTATGCTAGGGTAGGTAATGGAAACAATGTGCAATAACAAGGTTACAATATATATATATATATATATATATATATATATATATATATATATATATATATATATATATATATATATATATATATATATATATATATATATATATATATATATATAAATACAGTGACCTTCTGAATGGGCACAAGAAACAAACTAATTAAATCATACTATGTCAGTGGTGAATAACTGCATTTAATTAAAAAAAGATGAAATAGTGCTAAAATTTTAAAAAATTATGTTAATGGTCAAAATCCTTATGTGAGAGTTGCTTATGAATGTTAGCTGGGAGTTTTATAAGCATAATTATTATACTTGGTGAAATATTTAATGCAAGAAAGGGGGTTGGTTCATTACAGGAATTGTTGATATGTAAGTTTAGTTGATGCAAATTTGTTTTATTTATTTGTAGAGTAGTTGTTGGTATGTGTTTAGATGGTTTTCTGATCTGTTTATTTATTAGCATACCCCTCCACGTATAGTTAATAAAATCAGTGAAATATGTTTAACCAATATTCATATCAGTTACATGTTATTTAGGATAATTTAGTATTCATGTAGCAGAATATGTGTGTGTATGTATGTCTATGTCATCTTCCAATTTCATTTTCATGTTTAATTACAGTATAGAATTTTACATTTTACAATAAAACACTTAAAATTACAGCAAATATCTCTAATAACATGTGCAAGTATATATTTAGTGATTGCTGGATCTATGAATTAATGAATTATTTGACAAATTAAATTGTATTATCAATCACTTATTTACTGGATAAGTAGTATTTCTTTATTTCAAAAGTGTAAAAAAATATTTTTTTTTGTTTTATTCGATTTGATTTAATTTAGAAAACTTTTTTTTTTTTCTTAAGAAAAGATTTCTTGAATATTTATTGCTTAATTATCTGAGTGCAAAGGGTGAAGCTAACCATTGGAGGACAAGGTGACTTTTTGATTGATGGAAAAAAAGAAGTATTTAAGTGATAGTCATTAATAAAATATATTATCCATCTGCCACTTCTTCTAATTACATGGTTCTTTTCATTCTCTTCGAGAAATGAAGTTGGTTAAACTCCAAAGTGTAATTTTTGAAACATTATTATTTTACATAATTCAGTATGGGAATTCTAGCTACCAGACAACTTTAATAAAAAGTTGTCAGGCTAATTTTCTTTACAAGGTATATATTGTTTTCATTCTCAGTTAAATTTTAAATTACCACTATCGTTTGAAATGTATTTATCTGCTTATAACCTAAATCAATTTTATTTGCCTGTGTCTTCTATTGTTAAGGAGATAATGAAATTGCATGAATTTTAATCTTTTAAGGAAATGTATGCAGGACTGTTTTGCAAAGCCTATCATAGACTCTAAATTTTAATTCTTTTCTATTTATATAAAAGATAAAGTAAATGAGAGGATGAGTGTATAATATATTGTGCTATATTTTGAATTACTATGTGATGATAACTATGTTTATCATTCATCCATTTTGCTACTTGGTAGTTTCCATATATTCATCATTTTTTTAAGAATATGTAAAGAAAAATATAACAAAAGTAACAAGAAAATCAAGTTGCAAAAAAATAAAAATAAAATAGCTGTTTGAAAATCAAATTGTAAAAAATAGTTGTTGTCTGTAAAATACACAATGAAAAACACAATAAAAATGACTGAAAATGAAAAAGAAATATCAATGCAAAAATAGCTTTTGTCAGAAAGAAATATGGACAATAACTGAACATATCTCACATTGACAAAATAAATATGTTTTGTCATGTATAGTGACATATACTAGCTGGGATTATTTCTCTGAATTACACATTTATTGTGGGTGTGAAAAGGCCTTCTATTTCCCTTTAGATGTATTAGTACTCAAGTACCAAATGTTTTATATATTCGCTCAACTGCAACAGTTTATTTTTTTTGTCATGATTTATTTTTTCTCAAATTATAAAATATTTTAGTTTTCTAAAAGAAAATAATAACACTTATATTTGTTACTGGACATTTTATTGTACATTCTCAACAAACTACATATTTAATGCTATTAATATTATTTTAGTAATAACTGGTGTTAACAGAATTATAGTAAAAATACTACAGTAAATATAGTATTAGTAATATTTATATTAGCTTTAAATGTTGTCATAATTATAGTAAATAAATTGTTTTTGTTTTTTTTTTTAATTACAATTAGTTAAAAAACCTTATTAGATCTTGATAACCTAAAATAAACATAAAATATTATAAGAGAGAGGTAACAAACTAATATTAACATTTGGTAAAAGAGTGGAAGTACTTATAATTAGTATTATTACATTGATAAATCGCGATAAACAATGCAAACAACCTAAAAAAAATCAATTACAATACATAACTTCTTTTATAAAATACATGTAGATACCCAGAAGTCAAAAACCATACGTCTAAGTTAAAAAAAATAGTCAGAGGTTTAGAATCAACCAATGTAATTATTTCTATGAATAACATATTCATGCTTACATTCATAGGAAAGCTGATATTTAAAGAATCTTACAGTTTTATGTGAATTTGTACTCACTTTTAAAAAAATAATAATTCTTTCACAGATTTTATTATTTTTATCAAGTCTAATATTTTATCAAAAACAGGTTGGATTTATTCAGGAATTTTCTTCTTTGTTGAATTATAACTTATATTGTGATCTTTATACTGGTATTTCAATAACAAATGTAATTATTTAAAAGACCTACAGAGGTCCCTAGTGATGATTTTTTCAGACGCTCATTGCTAAGGTTTACAGCCTTGTTAAAACTATTATTAATAACAAATGTACAAAAATATATAATAAAAGAATTTAAAATGTTTATGTTTGTTTACTATGGTATATTACTACCAGTTTGTAGAGTAAATTAAGATTAGCGACAAATATGATTTATATCCCAAATATATTGATTAAAAATGTATTGTATATCTATATAGTTACTGCTAATTCTATTGAATCTCAATATATAAAAAATGCTAATGCTGATATATTTTTGAAATTTAGTGTTTGCAAATAAATTTGTTCTTGAGATACTAAAAAACAAAATATATTAAGGGATTTAAATGAAAATTTGTAACAATATTTACTTGGCAGAATCAGAAAATGATTTTGCATCCAAAATATTTGGATTGAAGATGAAAATTCAATGATTATTAATTTATAGAGTATATAAGCACAGATGTTCACACGACCCACCACTCTCCACTCTATCTAATAACACTGATAAACTTAAACACATATATGCTGAAAAGATAAATAATCACCAATATAAGTATTTCATGCTAAACCATAAATCATCAGTTGGTCCAGATTATCATCTCCCACACACATATACTGTAAGTGCTCAGATATATATTAAGATAGACAATCTTCATACTTTAATGGGAAGGCGCCAATCTACTACACACTCCAACTCTTCAACCATTCATCCAATTGAAAATCAGATGATGGAATACTCGAAGGCCACCCTGCGGCTGAGATTTTTGTCACACCCATTTTGACCTAAGGTCAATCTGAACCTCACATGTACAGGACATAATCCATTAGTGCCAATAATGAATTAATTGTTAAAATAGTGTATAATATTTAAAATGTACTAATCATTGTTGATCTAAATGATTTTTATGACGTTCATCATATTTTATGCATCTAATAATGTATATCATAATTCTTTTGGAAAATAATTTTATACAGTTTGTATTTAAATGACTTTTAACTAATGATACTAAAATAATATTTTTTTAAATTATATATCCATCTTACTAATTCATCTAATCTTGGTTGTCTCTATCAATTTGATCATGTTAATAATACTTTTGCAATTGTAATATAGAAAAATATATAGCTTAGTTAAAATGTATAGCAAATACATTTTTCTTAGAGCAGCAATGCCATCTAGTATAAAATTGAGTAATAAATAATTACCAGATGGTAGCAATTGTTAAATAATTATCCAGTGTAGTTATGTCCATATCTCAAAAGTAGTTTCTAGTTTATGCACTTTTAATTGAAAAATTTCATTCTGAATTTATTGCATATAAAGTTATTGAACATTTACTCTTGCAAACATTCTTACTTCTGAAATTAAAATAAAAGGCTTATTATTGAATCTAAATCAATTGCATAGTTGTATAAAAATGTAACTTCGGCAAAAATGGGTTCTGATTCAGTCTGAGATAGCTAATCTTGAATAGGTAGTCATCTTGAATTTGTTTATATAAGAAAGATGCCACATGATGAAAAAAAATAAAACATTTTGTATGATAGAGGCAAATCAAAATGATTAATAGTGAAAACTAATGTTTAAAAAACCTTATATTTATTTTGTTTTGTGTTTATGTGGCAATTGTCTGTGTAATAGTTTCAAAATTAGTTCATTTAATGAATAATGCATTATTAATTAATGAAGGTTAATCACTATAGTATATACACTAAATATCGTAAATGAACTTATACATTTTTCATTTACAAAATTCTTATTTTTGTCATGTTTTGAACAATTCATATTTTTCAAAATCCAGTTACAATTTATATACTGGTTATAGGGTTGTGAATTGTCAATGAGGTTATCAATTTCTGAATTTTAAGTATAAAAAAAAAACTTAAAGTTAATTAACAACAATACTTTATTATCATGTTGTTGTAAACAAATTTTAAAATCGCATACATTTATTATTATTTTGACTAGTTTGGAATGAAGCTATTAAACACATGTTAAAATATTTGTCTGAAGGTTTGTAATGATGGTATATTATAAGATGTGATATGTAGGACTATTTCTATCATTTATGAGTGAATGTTGAATGTATAGAAAATTTTAAACTTTATTTAAACTTTGCAAATACAAATAACTTGTTAGTAATAATTCACAATTCGAGGAGTAATACTCGAAACGTTTGTAATTACTAACCTGTATTGTCTAATTGTGTGTTATTACTAACAAGTTGTTTGTATTTGGAAAGTTTAAATAGAGTTTAAAATTGTTAGTAATAATACACAATTAGACAATTCAGGTTAGTAATTACACAACGTTCCGAGTAGTAATACTCAAAATGCTGTGTAATTACTAACCTGTATTGTCTAATTGTGTGTTATTACTAACAAGTTGTTTGTATGTGGAAAGTTTAAATAGAGTTTAAAATTTTCTATACATTCAACATTCACTCATAAATGATGAAAATAGTCCAACATATCACATCTTATGTTAAAATATTTATTAATATTTTAAACTTATTCAAATTACCATTGTGTGTGGGTATCCTTGGGTATTGTACATGAGAAAGAAGTAAAACATAACAAACCTCCATTTTTATGCTAAACATAAACAAACTACATTATAAAGATTATGGCAAAAATATATCTAATTGTGTAATTTTATTATTATTATTATTATTATTATTATTATTATTATTATTATTATTATTATTATTATTATTATTATTATTATTATTATTATTATTATTATTATTATTATTATTATTATTATTATTATTATTATTATTATTATTATTATTATTATTATTATTATTATTATTATTATTATTATTATTATTATTATTATTATTATTATTATTATTATGATGATGATGATGATGATGATGATGATGATGATGATGGTGGTGGTGGTGGTAGTGATGATGATGATGATTATGATGATGTATATTTTGATATGACTCAGGCATTTGACAATGTTTCATATATTACACTTTTGTATAAACTAAAAGTGTTGGGTGTTAGTCCTCATTTAGTTGAGTAGTTTTCTAATTATTTGAGGGTTTGTAAATCTTATGTGCATATTGAAAGACCCAATTATCTTTATCAACATAAAATTGACAATGGTGTTATTAATTATAAAAAAATTGTATCTGATTTAGGAATTATATTATGTAGTAATTTTAATTTTAATGCACATACTAAATATATTATTAATAAAGCATATAGAAAATGGGGTGTAGTTTGAGATATGGGAGAGATTTATCTATTTCCATAAAATATAGGGTTTTTTTTTTCCTCTTGTTGTTACACTTTTAGAATATAATTATTGTATATGGAACTTCAATCTGATTAATATTCAGTCTAGAATATATAATGTTGAAAAAAGATTTAATAAATTAATAATGGGAGAATGTCAAATTGTTAAAACAGTATTGAAAGAAAGGAGAATAATGAAAGATATGATATTGTTGAAAAAGTTGATTGATGGGGAAATTGATGTCAGTAACTGTATATCAAAAATTGAATTGAAAGTACCTAATCATTTATTAAGAGAAATGCAAACTTTAAAGGTGAGTATATGCAAAAATACTTTCTTTAATAAGTCAGTTATTAATAGATTGTAAATAGTATATAATCTCACTTTTAATAATATTGATATTTTTTGTGGTCAATTTGTTATGAATGTTAGAAAACAACTAAATTTATAATTATGAACATATATATATAATCTTATGTATGTAGTTTGTATTTGCTTATATTTTTTTTTAATTCTTATTGTTGTTGTTTTTTGTTTCCTTTATTGTGTGTTTCTGTTAAAGTGTAAATGTTGAAATGCACATAATAAATGGATATTGAATTATTATTATTATTATTATTATTATTATTATTATTATTATTATTATTATTATTATTATTATTATTATTATTATTATTATTATTATTATTATTATTATTATTATTATTATTATTATTATTTTTATTATTATGATGATGATGATGATGATGATGATTCAAAAATAAACTTTATTTGTCTTAGAAAGTTAAAAGAGTTTTACATAGCTTAGATTCTTATGTTTACATGGGCAATCTGTAATTGTAGGTTTACATATATAAAAAATGATTTATTGATTTAGATAAGATTATAATAAGTTTTATATACTGTGGATTACTTAAAAGGATTTTAGATAGCTAGGATTGACATGGTTACATTGACGATCTGTAGTTACAGATTTACGTATATAAAATATATTTTATTGATTTACACAAGATTACATAAATTTCACATTTTCTGGACTTGTTTAGTTTTATGTGTTTGAGTTGTCTGGGGAACATAGGTGAGGAATTAGAATTTCAATGGTAGTGTGGCAATCTGTGATGTCCACACTCATATGAGATCAATGTGTTATTTTTGAATTTTTAGGGTGCTGGATCTTCTTTGGGTGACCAAGCTTTCTTCTTGATTTCATTAGCAATGTATGTTGGGGAGGTGTTGGTAGAGATAGAAGACATTCTGAGTGATTGCTTTCATAATTCAAGTAACTCCACCAGGACTGCTTTCTGGTGCATTTAAATAGATTAGTGTTCCAGAAGGGGGAAGGAGGACAAACTATCTTAGAATTGGATGAAATTGTAATTTGTGGTGGGTTGGATGGACTCTGGGTTTATCTATGTATTAAAGGTAGAGGTTCAGTAAGGTTTTAGATAATATTTAAGCATGGGATCTATGAATAGAGGGTCCTGATTTCCAGAGGGTGCTACTAGTAAATTTATGTTTGAACTGTTTGTTATTGTTGAATAGATTAGTCAGACTCTAGATTAGGCAGTATTAGAGGTTAAAGTCTTACTAAAGCTTTTGATGTGATTTAAGTGTGAATTCATGGCTAGAAAGTCCATACATAGCAAGATAGTAAATTTGCATAGGTAACTGGTCTTAGCATTGCTATTGGAAGTGAGAAATATTTTTTTAAAAATTATCTAGAAACTTGGTGTTAGTTGAAGATTTGAATGCTAGCCTAAACTTTTTTCTCAGTGATGAAAATTTATTCATCAAAGAAAGATGTACAAATAAAGTTAGAAAAGGAATACAATAGTGTGATTACACATAGTAAAATGAAAATTCAGGAACAACATGGTGAGAAAAGTAGGATACATATGGAAAGGAAATAGTGGAAAGAGTGTGCAGTTCATGCCAAGAAAGGTCATTGGTTTCAAGTCTGAGATGCAGCAACCACACGGGTTTCAAATTTTTAAATGGTTGAGACCTGTGACAGAAGCTGAGAGAATGGGAGTTGGAAGAGTTCTCAAGTGTCTGTGAATAGTGGAGGTTGGGTTAGTTTGGTATCTCTGGTTTTGAGAAAGGGAGTTAGGTCCAATAGTTTTTGATTCACTGAGTGTACACTCTGGTCAAAAATAAAAGCACATCAGAGCAGCCAGAGTGAAGATGAGGAAAATTTATAGTCTTACATGCAATGGTTCCTGTTCCTATGGATTCTTGGGGGTTGAAGATGGTTTTCTTCTGAAAAGAAAGACAGGAGATGATGACATGTCTCACTCCATACAGAAAGGGACATTTGAGTACAATGTGTTGGAGGGTTTCATTGTCAGCTTTACAGAGCTGGCATATGGGAGAGATCTTGGTGAAACCCCAATGATTGACCAAAAACTGATTGGTGGAAAAGAAGTAAAGGTTGATTTTAAGGATAAAATCAAAGAAGTTTGACTTGAGGGACCACCTGAGTCATAGTAAGTTTGATGGATATAGTTGAGACAATGAAGAATGTATGTGCTGTGATTAAAAATCTCCCAGTATTTTGATTTGCTACCTATGGATGTTATAGAAAAGCAAGCATTTTGTAGGATTTTGGTGATGAGTGAGATACATGACCAGGGTCTGCCATTGGGAGGAAAATTGTCAGTAGGAGTGATAATGATATGCACAGGGTTGGCAGGAAAGTGACTTAAGAGTGTAAAGTTAATGTTGTGATGTCTGAATCAAAAGAGTGTCAATGGAGTGCAGGCCCAGCCCATTGAGATTTAAAAAAAACAAATTATTTTAGGCTATTGGCCACAACATTCCTGCAAAAAGCTAACTTATGCAAAGAGCATTGATTTTGGATATGAATGAATGTGTAGACAGGACAATGGGGAGGTGATATGCTATTTTGTGAAACACTAGGAGATTGAGGAGGATGACTTTACTGTTTTGGGAATGAATACATGTTTGAGGAGGGTGACTTTCCCATAGGGTGAGTTTTATGTGTTTTATGCCTTTGATGATGATGAGAGTGGATGATATGTTTGATACTATGCAATTTGGACCTGTACCCTCATGTCCTTAGGAGACAACTTGAAAAAGAATGCAAGGAAGTTATGTGGCTTGCCATTGAAGGTGGAATAAATTTGTTTACCAGATGATAGATACCAGGCCACTGAATTATTGCTGTTAAAATCCATCGTGTATGTTTCAATATACTAGGTGAAAATCCACTGAAACTTGGGGGATGAGATTCACTGAGAGAAAAAGATGACAACCTTGTCTACCTAAGCAAAAAATTTGATGTTCTTGCTGAATCCATGAATGATAATGCCAGGCAGGTTAATTTCCAGACTGAGCAACTAATGATTCAGAAATGTGGTGGACAACAAATTGTTCACTGTGAAGCTCTGAGGAATCAATACTTTAGGTGTGAAAACAGGGACAACTGTCCCATCAATGGTAACTAGTATTTTTCTGTTGGTCAGGAGATTGTGGAGATGGACTGGAGGGCCTCTTGAATGTTAAGTCCATGAGGATGATAAGGGTCAAATCAACACTGACAGAGTGGTATGCTGCATGTATGTCTAGCTAGACAGTTATGGGCTTGCCACTATAAGACCACTAACATGCTCAGTGGTCATTGTAAACAGTGTGGCAGCCCCAAGTGTGGAACATCCCTTTTAGGCAAACTGTGAGGCAAAAGAGCAGGGAGTATGAATTGTTTTAGTGACTCTTTTATGGTAAAGGCAATAAGTTTTATGAGCAGGTGGGTCATTGAAATGGATTTAACACTCTTGATCTCAGTAGGCAGTCAAGATTTCTAAGGAAAGGGACCAAAGTTACCAGATAGAGATCCTCAATGATGAGGTCATGCCTGATGACAGCTTCTGGTTCATGTTAAGAAAGATGGGGGTGATGAATTACCTTATATAAAGAAAGAGTAACATGAGGATACCACTAGGAGCATGGTAGATGTGGTCAGGGAAGCTTTTCAGTGTTAACCAGCATGGCCTTGGTGATGCCAGAATCATATTTACGTTTGAGGTTGATGGTATAATGAAATAAATGATGCCATCTTTGAAAAGCATGTGCTTGTAATGGTTTATCAAATGAAGGAGCAATTTTTGACCTATTGTTGCTGACTGTAGTAAATGAGGAAGGATTTTGTTTTTTTGTGGAAACTAAGAGTTCACCCCAGGTAGTTTCTTTTCCAACAATGCTGATTACACACATACTTATGAGTGCATTTTATGGAGGTATACTCAGCCAAGGCCTTTTGAGCATTGCAGTATTGAAGTTTCAGTTGGATGATGGTGATAACATCTAACAGCCAACTTTCCTGATTATTCAGTTGTTCTGCAATTTTGTCTAGTGAAGACAACAACTTGAGTGGCCCTCAGCAGTTCTAGGTGTATTTGTGGATGACAACATGCATGTTTTCTACAAATGTCCTCCATGTAGAGATGGGCTCCTTTTGGAGGATATTGATTTTATGAAGGTATATATAATTATGTATGCAGTACTATTAGTGTCTTTTGTTTATTGAGGAATTGCATTGTTTTATATGAAGACAGGATTTACTGGGGGCTGGAGATAATGTCAAGGGAAAGGTGTAAAGTCTTGTGATCCACAAAAGGTGTATGGTGTGAAGTTGGGCTGATTCAATCATGACATAAAGATCAAAAGAATAGAATGTTAAATCACTGAGGGTCTGAAGCTTACAGTGTAAAAAGAGTAGGCATGATCTGGTAAAAAGCCCTGGCCATACATTAAGCCCTGGATAAAAGATGTACATATTTGTTTGTAAAAGACTGGTAGCCCATGTTGAAGTGAACCAGAAGAATAGGAAACAAGGCAGCAGCTGTGATGTTATTGATCAATGAGTAATACAATTAATGAGGGTGTTTCTGTCATTGGATGGCATATGTAAATAAATCACTTCTGAAGTGCTGAAATTATACCTTCAAGATAATAGAGTAAGTGTTGAGATGTATGATGGAAAAGGTGGAAGGGGTGGCAAGATTATTAATGAGGCATGGTGACTCCTCCAGCAGATGTCAATACAGTAGAAAACTTGAATAGACCAAAGAGGAATGAAGTGGAGTAAATCCTGTAGTTAAAGTGAATAGAGAGTTTAGTTTCATCAAGGAAGAGAATATTGGGAGATTTGAGTTCAAACCAACATTTGTAGAGAGGAGCCTGTGGATTGAATTAATACCCCAAATGATTCAATCAACAACAGAGAGTTGACCTCAAGATAAACATAAGAAACAGAAAAACAGATGAAAATTGGAGATTTAATGGTGAGAGAAGATTAACTGGGCTGGGAGAGAGATGAGTTGCACACCTTTTACTCTTTGTGCACACCTTTTTTTCTTCTGGCAGAATTGCACAATGACTCATTCTTGATGTCACTTGATAACCACAGTCTCAGAAAATTTCAGCAGGGGATAGTGAGAGAGTATGTAGTGAGGAGGCTGATGAGGCTTGAAAAGAACCCAGAGCATTATCCACTGAAAGTACTCTTTCCCTTTTACATTTTCTCTGTGTGAGACTAGTCCTGGGTTGAGGAAGAGGTTCCATTACAGTTTCACTGGAAAGTACAGAGATGTAATTCTTTCCATCAGAGTTGGTGTCACTATCTGATGGGTTAGGGTGTGCACATGTTTGAGATTTTTTGCTTGGCATAGAAGAGCCAGAGTAGCTAGACACAGGAAGGATGATTTTTTGTGTTTGAATTAGTGGATGTGTCTATCAAAAAGAAAAGATCCTGTGTTGGAGTTATAACATTGAAAGATAGGCTGTGAGTAAACTCAAAATTTTGTAGCTTAGAGGGTAGTGGAGTCTTACTAGAATGTATGATGGCTTCCAATTTCCGAATGGTCAAATTAGTATCAGACAAAGGTGAGAGGTTACATGAGAAAAGAAATTTGTGTGTGTTGGAGCTGAGCAAACACAGATGTGTTTTACACCTCTGTTTCTTCTGGCAAGAGTTGCATCTTTTTTGAGGGCAGTCTCAAATGAGGTGGTTGGAATTGCAGATGAGACATTGTGGCCTCATTCCATTAATTGAGATGATCAAAGGTGATTGATCCACTACTAATATTGTGAGAATATTTTCCGGAGACCATTTTTAAGAATAATTAAAACAAGGCCATGTTGTGAAAGTTGCCATCAGTGAGGTATCACTAAGGTACTCAAATGAGGTCACTTGTCCAAATGCCTCAAGAAATTTTGGTAGGTGCTGCATTCCCCCCCACTATGTGACAGTTATTGAAAAGCCCTCTTCGTATTGATTGTCTATTGGTGTCTATTGCAACCAGAAACAGACTGTGTAAAAGTATATATCTTTTGTTGAAGATTTGCCTTTGTATCATGTTGTGAACTGTATTGCAAAGTAACAGTCATTGAGAAGGATGAGAATTTATGTATACCATAAGTTAGATTGTGGTTTTTAATAAGGTCATAGAAATGCTGTGCTAGAAATTTTTGGAGTCTGCATTGTAAATATGTAACTGCTAGAATGAACAAACTGTCACTCTGGTAGCAACAATGTGACTTGTGGAGATGTGGTAGAACTGTGTGGTTAAAACTGTTCTGAGATTTTATTGTGATTCTCAGGTGTGAGATGTTTAGTAGGAACAAAGGTTTCTGTAGCAGGTTGGTGTGACTTGTGAAGATGTGGTAGAACTGTGTGGTTAAAACTGTTCTGAGATTTTATTGTGATTCTCAGGTGTGAGATGTTTAGTAGGAAAAAAGGTTTCTGTAGCAGGTTGGTGATTGTTAGAATTGTTCTGTTCATGGCCCTACAGATTTTGAAGGATTTATAATAATAATAATAATAATAATAATAATAATAATAATAATAATAATAATAATAATAATAATAATAATAATAATAATAATAATAATAAGTAATAATAATAATAATAATAATAATAATAATAATAATAATAATAATAATAATAATAATAATAATAATAATAATAATAATAATAATAATAATAATAATAATAATAATAATAATAATAATAATAATAATGTGGTAATATAATGGACAGTTATATTCAGGGAGAAATGATACTCATGCTGGATAAATAAAACAATAAAATAGGAATCATAAATCATCAAATAAACAAAATTTAAAAACAAACAAACAATAGTTTAATTTAAATAAATATGTTGTGCTATTCATGTAATTCTATATATACTCTTTATTCTAGAGTTGAACAATATTACTGTAATAGATACTTAATTTCAATGATAATGACCATTAAAATAATGAACTATTAACTATTTAATATCTGCAAATTTATGTTATATTTATAACATAACTAACAACAAACTCTTAAGATATATTGCAATGCATTTTAAGAATAAATTCACTTTTTATATATCAGTAGTAGTCTATTAGAATTTATTCTTTAATTCTTACTCAGCTCTATTTGCTAATCCACATCAAACAATTTAGGTCACTTGAAATTGGCCACTTTTTGAGCTACAATACTGTTTTTATGCTTGTTTTAAAGCTTACAAAAGTCCCATTGAAATTCTAACAAAAGGAGAGGGCAGTCCATTCTAAATGCTAATTGGCTGATGATTATTTGGTCAAAAATATCACTGTTAAATAATTGTCACCACTGAAAATGAAAATATATGTTTTACTGTTTCTTTTTTATATGTCGTACATATTATAAATTATTTTCATAAAATATGCTGAAAATGTAGTTATTTTACAAAAAATAGTGAGATTTTATTAAAAAATGTATACTTTACATGAACATAAATTGGAAAAAAAACAGTGAATAGCAACAATTTTGACATTCTGTCAAAATTGCCCCAAGCTGTTTATTTGAATTTCAAGGAAAAAAAAATAATGTTTTAGAATATTTTTCTGGCATTTATTTACATAATATATTTTCATAAAATATGCTGAAAATACAATTATTTTTAGAAAATAGTAAGATTTTAGAAAAAAATTTTTAACTTTTACAATAACATAAATTGAGAAGGGAAATCAATGACGTTTGCATCACTTGTATTTGGCTAGGATCTTTTTTTTTTATTTTTTCCACTATCAAATATTTTTTATAATTATAAATAAAAACTTTTATAACCTGACAAATTATTAATATACTTTTAACAAATAAAACTAATATGAATATAATATTAACAGATGCATATATTTTTACAGCTGAGTTTGTTAATTGACTAATCAAACTTCAGAATTTTTAATTCACTCAGCCAATAATAAATTGTACAATTTAAGAGCAGTTGAATGGTTGATAAAAAAGTATAACAGATTTAATGTCCATTAGAGAAACATAAAATTCTGAAAGTGTTTCTAATGAATTTGCTTTAATGTTAAAATGCATCCAATAATTATGGTGCATTTATGATAGCAATCCTGATAATCCATATTAGTTGAAATAATGAATTAAATATTTGATAAAAGTATAATAAATTAATAAATGAATAAATATTTTTTTATTAAAACATTATTACATATTTTTTTCTAATGTTACATGTGAAATATTTGAGTTATATATTTTTTATAAAATTTTCATATATATATATATATATTTTTTCAGAAATGGGTGTGGCTTTGATACTTCTTAAATCATTATGCAAAGTAAAAAAGTGTGACGACTATTTTAACAGATCTGCAATGACAAAAACATGTAAATATCCAGTGAGTCAACCAAAATGTAAAATTTTTGGAAAGTGAGTATAAATATAGTTAATAATTGCAATTAAATTTAGCTTACTGTTCAGTTGTTTTCATGTTTCAATAAAAAAATCAAAAAAAAAATATTTTAGTTAATGAGACACTTTATGACTAGAACTTTATCATAGTAAATACAATCTAAATCATTATTATAATTCACTCCATTATCCCAGATAAATAAATGACATTTCTATAACACAATTTTACAAAGGTATGGAAAAAATAACTCTGTTGCACAATTTTCTACATTTAATAACTTTATTTTAAAACAATAATGAATTTTATTTTATTTTTCAATGCTAACTTCAATGACTGAGTTGCTCTTAAAGTGTACAAATTGTTCTTTATTTTAATTAGTTCTAGATTCTAAAGCATTACATAAATCAAAACTATGCATTATATTTTATTATTAAATATTATCTTCAGTAACATCACTCAAAGTTCATGAATAAATGGTATCTTCATTGCTATCAAGTGTTTGATACTTATGTAGTTTCGAGCACATTGACCAAATTCCATTTAGCAGTTAAACAGTAGAATAAATTTCAAATATAAATGGCCTGTGATAATGAAGATGTTATAAATATATATATTTCCTTAACAACTACTAATTTTCAATATTGCTTTCCAACGAACTATATATATTGTAGTATCTAATGTCTAATTAAATTGTGGCAAAATATTTTCACAAATATCTTACTTGCTTTCTTAATAATAATGAAAGAAGATTAAATTAATAAATACATATTTAAATATTAAAGAGCAAGCAAAGATATCTACAATATCAATTAATAGATAGAAATTACAATGTAAGACATCACTTAAAATACTTGCCAATTATTTTCTGATGAAAATTAGAGCAAATTTCATTTTATTCTGCTTCTTGAACAAATGTGTTAGGTTTATATATATATATATATATATATATATATATAAACCTAACACTATATATATATATATATATATATATATATATAACAACACATGAGTGAGTATATTTAAAACACTATTACATTTAAATAAATTGTCTATAATGAGTGTGGAAAGCAAAATAGTTTTTAAATAAGTAAATGACAATTATATAATCAAATTTAACTAATTAATTGGGTTGGTTGATGAAGGATGTGCCACTATGGCAGAGAGCATTTTAGGTTGTATATATATATATATGCCACAATGGCAGAGAACATATATATGCCACAATGGCAGAGAACATTTTAGGTTTGTATATATATATATATTATAATGAATAATGATCCGGAATGGAGACTTAACATATCTGCATTACACGGGTACCATTTAGGCATTTGAACATAGAAAAAATTATATAGTTGGCAGATACGTAAGTTAAAAAAATTTTTTTATATATTTTGATTCCGGTTGTTAGCCCATTTTCACTAGCTCAGTGGAACAGCGGCAATTTATATTTTATAATAAATTCTAATCTAAGAATATTTTTTTAAAAAAGAATAAAATAAGCCACTGCCAGTAATTAATACACAAACATTTATTTACACACACACACATATATAAAATTTAACATTATTATTTTAGTATGTTTACTTTAACATTTAACATTAATTTTAACTTTTATTTTAGATTTTAATTTACATTTTACTTTTTTATAAGTTCACACAGATGGATTTATAAAATGTGTTTTTAATGTAGGGTATAGATTGGTTACATAGATCACATGGTTAAAAACATTTCAAAATAAACATAACCGATCAAAATACAAAGTCATTGATAATGTCAAGTGCAAAGGGAATACAAGAAACCCAATGGCATTCATCATAAGATGCCACATTGACATCGATGACTTATATATTCTCATCGAATATGAAAACCACAAACATAAGTAACAGATAAAGAACCCATGCAACGTTCATACCCAACTTAAATTTAATGCAGTTTTATGTAGAGTGTCAAGTATGAATAGACTATATAGATTTACATTTGAAAAGAAAATAATCTATTCTTATTTAACCTTAGGCCAAAAGTTTGCAGTTAACCAATGTCAATCCATCTGATATATCGATGTGTTCAATGTAATACTAATATGACAGCACAATTAGGTTAAGAGAAAAAATTGCCTCTCATCAGATAGAAATACTACATCTATCTGATGATAAGAGCAATAAAAAAAACTCCAAAGGAAAAAACTGTGGTCCTCATCTTATAATTCCTTCTGTAGGCAAAATGAGAGTGTGCAGCATATAAAGCGATTCTGACCACTCTGAACCTTAAACCAATATATCCAATCCATTGACCTAATTCAACTATGGAACGAATAACCTAAGATTACTCTCCCCTAATAAAATTTTACAAATCTATGTAGCAATTCATGCGCAACTTAAGTTTAACATTTATATAATTTAATTTAATGAAAAACAAAAATCATAATAAGAACTTAAACAAACAAAAATTAATAAATAAATAAATGGAAATGATTTTACAAAAGAAATACATCAAATAAAATTATAACTAATTAATAAATAATTTAGTTTGGTCATATAGGAATTTATTTCTATTTTTTTTAAAATACTGGGAAAGTTTACATTTAAAAATTGTTAGTGGTTTCAAATTAATATTCATTTAAGTTTATAACGTGCTTACGGTTTTAGAAATGTTCATTAGTTATCTGTTGGTTGCCATTTGGATCTCAGTGTTAAATTTCCCGATGATCCTGTGGTCCTCAATATAGTGTAATGAGCACAGATGGCATTACATTGTTTATTATTATTAAACATGAAGTTAAAATAAGAAGTTCGCATTTAAAAATTTTCTTTAAGAATTAAAAATTGAAATTAAATATCATCTTAAACTCGTATATATAAATCGCACAGATAAAAAAATTATTAAAATAAAACTTTATTAAAAATAGAAAGGTATTTTAAAAACAAAAACTTAAAAAGATTTAGGGATGAAAATATATTTTTAATCTTGGTAAACACATTAATTAATCAGAAATGAAAATGATTGTTTTAATTACTTAAATGTAAACTAGCCTTGGGCATTTAAATGTAAAAGCATCGGTCAGATACGAAAACAATAGAAACCAATAGCCAATGAAGAAAAAAACAATGGAATCGGACCTCAGCGAAAAGACCATCTCATTGATGATGCAATGTAAATTCAATTCTTCAAATTAATATAAAAATACAAGTTTGGAAATTATTAATTATGATAGATTATTTCCGAAGTGACAGATATGTGTTAGTGCTGAAGTGAAGGAGAAGGGATTGAAAAGACACACTCTTCAATCCCTTCAGTTCTGCTAAGAAAGAAAGAGAAATGAACTATCATTTTTTTAATTTGAGGACTAGTTAAAGCAAAAATCTCCGGATGGATAAATAAATTGGCCTTCAGAATGTCAACCTCTTTAGGACGGTGTGGGAATTCTTGTTCATGCAAGCAATGGATAAAGTTGGACGTTTTAAAAATCATAAGAACTTTATATTCACTTGAAACAATAAGAACTCTAAATTTTAAAACTTTTTAGTAAATAATGCAATAGAATCCTATCTGACCAAACTAAATTCTTTATTAATAATGTTATTTGATGGAATTTTTATTTATTTATTTAAAATCATTTCCATTTATTTAATTTTGTTCTTTAAGTTTTTTATGATTTCTGTTGTCCGATAAATTAAAATATATCAATGTTAAACTTAAGTTGGGCATGAATGGCTGTATAGATTTGTAAAGTTATATTAGGGGAGGGTAGTCTTAGGTTATTTGTGTCATTGTTAAATTGGGTCAATGGATCGGATATATTGATGTAGTTAGTAGATGTAGTCATAGATTTGCTACTGGCAGAATCGTTTATATACACGCCACACTCACCCGTTTTCCTATGGAAGGAATTATAAGATGGAGAACGCAGTTCCTTTCTATGGAATTTTTTTATTGTTCTTCTTGTTAGATAGATGTAATATTCCTATCTGACGAGAGTCAATGTCTTCTCTTAATCTTTTTGGTGTTGCCGTATTCCGTATTACATTGAATACATCGATATATCAGATAAATTGATGCCAGTTTGACTGAGAATTTTAGCCTAAGGTTAAATAGGGATAGAATATTTTATATTCAAATGCAAATCTATGTAGTTTATTCATACTCGACCCTAAATAAAAATGCATTAAATTTATGTTGTTTATAGACGCTTGCATGGATTGGTTATCGGTTAGGTATGTTTTGGGTTTTCATATTTGATCAAAATATATAGACATTTGATAAATAATGATGCCTTATGGTGAGTATCTATAATGTATTATTCGGATGTGTTTTAAGTTATTGGTGACAATGCAAATATCTTATGGTGAATACTATTGGGTTACTTATAAATTTCCCTCTGCAATTGTCGGTATCAATGATTTTATATTTTGATCATTTATGTTTATTTTGAAATGTTTTAACCATTGTAATCTATGTAACCAATCTATACTCAACATTTTAAAACAAACTTTTATAAACTCCTCTGTGTGAACTTATAAAAAATTAAAATGTAAAGTTGTAAAAATTAAAATGTAAATTAAAATCAAAATTAAAAATGTAAGTTAAATTTTAAAAGGTAAACTGATGCTAAAATAATGTTAAATCTTATATATGTGCGTTAATAAATGTTTGTATGTTAATTACTGGCAGTGGCTTATTTTATTCTTTTTTAAAAAAAAATATAAGTAAATAAGATATTATATTATTAAATCTCTGCTATTCTTCTGAGCTAGTGACATGGGCTATTAGTTTCTTTTGTTTTCCTACCTGACCAATGCTTTTACATTTAAATTGCCCAAGGCTAGTTTACATTTAACTAATTAAAACAATCATTTCCATTTCTGATTAATTAATGTGTTTTCCAAGATTAAAGATATATTTTTTATCCCTAAATCTTTTTAAGTTTTTGTTTTTAAAATACCTTTCTATTTTTAATAAAGTTTTATTTCAATAATTTTTTTTTATCTGTGCGATTTATATATACGAGTTTAAGATGATATTTAATTTCAATTTTTAATTCTTAAAGAAAATTTTTAAATGTGAACTTCTTATTTTAACTTCATGTTTAATAATCAAAAAACAATGTAACATTGTCTGTGCTCGTTACATATCAGTAAAGTTGCTCAAAAAAAATGATCAAAAAAAATGTACTTAGGGTTAGTAATTACAGTACATGATTAACGAAGACATTTACAAAAACATCCGGTTAGTAAATTTACAAAAAGACAATATACAAAAAAAAATGTTTACTATCGTTTTCTTAAGGACCATTTACGTTTACACTTCCTCCCCACAAGAGTTCTATTTTTTATACATTTTATTTTTACACATGGCATGACAAGCAAATTATTTAAATTGTTTAGGAAGGTTGCATTGAAGTAAATATGGTTTGAAAGATAATGAGTGTATGCGTGTATATTTGCAGCACAATTATAAATACCACCAACTTATTTATGACTGATTAAAATGCTTACATAGAATAACACTGATGTAAATTTCCAAAAGTACTCTCCATAAGGTACCACATTTACCATCATAAACTTACATGGTTATGCACTCCTATACACATTAAAGCTTAATTTATATTAACAACTAAAAAGAAAAACATATCAATTGCAATCTTTTGACTTTCTTTTTAACCAAATACAGTTTAAAATTATTTATACTTTCTCATGTTTAATATATGTGCTATTTTTTTCTGGCAGTGCTTTTATAAGATTTAAAGTATCTGACTTTATGTAAACAGACAAACATATTTCATTTTGAAAAAAGAAATTTACTCAGGTATCCATGGTTTATATTAGTAGATCGGCCCAAGTTGAGTGGCCAGTTGTAATAATCCAGAGAAGGTAGACTTAAAGGTATCTGCACTACAGGGCACCATCTAGGCATTTGAACCTAGAAAAATTTATAGAGTAGGCAGATACATAAGTCAAAAAAGCTTATAAATAAAGAAATAAAAACTTTTCTTTTGTTCTGGGTCTTATGCTTGCTGGTAACCTGTGCTGAAGGTCAGAGAGAAATCTTAAGAATTTTGTTGGAAGAAATATTTCTGAAAGATTGGACAATATAGCAAACTCTTGCTTGCTGTACTTACTTCAATCTGCACTCTATTCTTTCAGCATATAAATAAAAGAATCCAGAAATGTGTTGCTCTGCAAAAATGCAAGGGTAACATCTTTGCCTTCACTCTCCTGAGTTGTTCCTGATGCTGGAGTCGTAATCATGTAAGCCAGCCAGAGAACAAAAGTATCTGCCCTGTATCTGAAAAAATCTGCCCTCAAAAACATGGAAAAATAAATTTGAAGAACTGAGAAGACCTGTGGGGAAACATCAAATGAACTCATTTTGACCCACCTATCTAGTTACCGGTAATGTTCTCATAAATTATTAAAATATCTTTGTAATTTGCAAATTCAATGTATATTTATGCTTTTCTATATATAACTGTTTTTTTTTAAATCTATGTATTCAAGTCTTGTGAAATTATATATCGTTAATTGCTTTTTTTTTCTTTAAATACTTTAATGGGTGGTAGGGTTATTACATATAATGGTGGCGGTAATTCTTATTAATTTAATTGAAAAATGCTTCATTTAACTTTCCGCCATTATACTCCCATAATCAAGTTATTTATTTTATATAAATATTTATTTAGAAAGAAAAGGAAGCGAATCATAGAAAGTGCAAAACTCTATTTTAAAATCAAGATTTAAATTACTAGATATTCTATTATAAAACTTTCCAAACTTTAACTTAGCTTTTTTATATGCATATAAAATAAAGATCCTTATCAAATGCCAGTATATTTTAGTCAATAAAGGGTTACAAATTTAAAGTTATATTTTAAAGAGCGTGAAATAAAACGTTCGCATTTATATTTTAGTACTAAGAGAGAGAGTACATTTTGACAATATGTATTAAAAAATTATTAAATAGCATTGGCTTAGTGGTGAATGTGTTAAATTTCAACTAAAGAAATAAAATATCCACCCACTTGTTCTTTTTATTAATTCAAATTTTATAAAGGTGAAGTTACTATTTTTCTGTGGATTTTCAGTGATAGTTGAGCTTTCCTAAGATATATATTTTGCAGAGGGTTTCTTTTTTAAATTTAAAGGTCGTTGATGGTATTTATATGGTATCATGCCTCAGGTGATCTACTGGTCCACTCAGCATAAATTACAGTGCTTCTTTAGCCAAGTTTGCTTACGTTAACATACCTACATTCGGACCTTCTGAAAAATAAATAAATTGTTCAGGATCTCATGTCGATCTCAGTTCCTTAAATGTACATAACTGGACATAAGCAACAAAACCTCTGATCCTGAATCCAGGTCACGCATTTAGCGAATGGATTCCATTTTTCTCTCTAACCTAGTTTAGAGATGGAGAGCTATCCAGTCTTGTGTTAACCTCTTGGTAACTGTTATGTCTCAAGCCTCACAGTCCACTATATGCTATCACCTGTGTGCCTGGTCTTATATATTTATATTTACTAGGAAATCTTTCTCAAAATATCATCAAAATGTTTCAATTATAGCTGGAAATTTCTTTTGGGGTCACTTTAGCATTCTTCTTAAATTATAAGTAGGGTGGTGGTTTAAACCTGTCCGAAGTATTTAGTTGAGTTTGACCACCTATTTATTTCTATGTTCTCCAACCACAGAGTTAATGAATCATCTTTCTCTCTCTAGATTTCTTTTACATAACACTTCAATTGGCTGGGATATTTTAAAGAAAGAAATGATAATGTAAATTTTTGTCAGTTCTTATCATTATGATCAATGGATCTTTCAAATATGTCTATCCGGTTGCAGTGAAAATAGCCTGTGACACTATTGATAAAACATTGTATGGATTCTTTTAATGTAAATAATAAAAGTGTGTGTTATCTTTCATTCACTATAAATAAAACCACTTAGTATTGTTTTCTTTTGTAACCTACGTATGTACATCTGATCATTATATATGTAAAAATTCCTTTTCATGGTCTCTTCTCTCCCTGACCACCGGGCATACATTAAGATTAAATTCTAGTGAGGTTTGGGGAGTAAGTCACTTAGTAGCAATCTAAGGGAGTAGGTGAGGTTCGAACCCCTTCTATCTGCATCTCTAAGTTATGTTAAAGCAGCTCTACTTTTCTTACTGTTACAGTTTTTTTTGTAGAATCGGACCTCAGCAAAAAGACCATCTCATCGATGATGCAATGTAAATTCAATCCTTCAAATTAATATAAAAAGACAAGTTTGGAAATTATTAATTATGATAGATTATTTACAATGTGACAGATATGTGTTAGTGCTGAAGTGAAGGAGAAGGGATTGAAAAGACACACTCTTCAATCCCTTCAGTTCTGCTAAGAAAGAAAGCGAAATGAACTATCGTTTTCTAAATTGAGGACTAGTTAAAGCAAAAATCTCCAGATGGATAAATAAATCGGCCTTCAGAATATCAATATCTTTAGGACAGCATGGGAATTCACGATCATGGCAAGCAACGGATAAAGTCGGACGTTTTAAAAATCGTAAGAACTTTATATTCACTTTAAACAATAAGAACTCTAAATTTTAAAACTTTTTGGTAAATAATGCAATAGAATCCTATCTGACCAAACTAAATTCTTTATTAATAATTTTATTTGATGTATTATTTATTTATTTATTTAAAATCATTTCCATTTATTTAATTTTGTTCTTTAAATTTATTTATGATTTCTGTTTTCCGATAAATTAAAATATATCAATGTTAATCTTAAGTCGGGCGTGAATGGCTGTATAGATTTGTAAAGTTATATTAGGGGAGGGTAATCTTAGGTTATTTGTGTCGTTGTTAAATTGGGTCAATGGATTGGATATATTGATGTAGTTAGTAGATGTAGTCAGAGATTCGCTACTGGCAAAATTGTTTATATATACGCCACACTCACCCATTTGCCTATGGAAGGAATTAGAAGATGGAGAACGCAGTTCCTTTCTATGGAGTTTTTTTATTGATCTTCTCGTTAGATAGATGTAATATTCCTATCTGAGGGGAGTCAATGTCTTCTCTTAATCTTTTTGGTGCTGCCGTATTCCGTATTACATTGAATACATCGATATATCATATGAATTGTTGCCAGTTTGACTGCGAATTTTAGCCTAAGGTTAAATAGGGATAGAATATTTTATTTTCAAAGGCAAATCTATGTAGTTTATTCATAGTCGACCCTAAATAAAAATACATTAAATTTAAGTTATTTATAGACGCTTGCATGGATTGGTTATAGGTTAGGTATGTTTTGGGTTTTCATATTTGATCAAATTATATAGACATTCGATAAATAATGATACCTTACGGTGAGTATCTATAATGTATTATTCAGATGTCTTTTAAGTTATTGGTGACAATGCAAGTATCTTATGGTGAATACTGTTGGGTTACTTTTTAAATTTCCCTCTGCAATTGTCGGTATCAATGATTTTATATTTTGATCGTTTATGTTTATTTTGAAATGTTTTTAACCATTGTAATCTATGTAACTGATCTATACTCAACATTTTAAAACAACCTTTTATAAACTCCTCTGCCTGAACTTATAAAAAATTAAAATGTAAAGTTGTAAAAATTAAAATGTAAATTAAAATCAAAGTTAAAAATGTAAGTTAATTTTAAAAGGTAAACTGAAGCTAAAATAATTTTAAATCTTATATATGTGTGTGAATAAATGTTTGTATGTTAATTACTGGCAGTGTCTTATTTTATTCTTTTTAAAAAAAATATAAGTGGATAAGATATTATATTATTAAATCTCTGCTATTCCACTGAGCTAGTGACATGGGCTAACGACCGGATGCAAAATAAAAAATAAAAAAAATATTTTTTTTGATGAACGTATCTGCCTACACTATAAATTTTTCTAGGTTCAAATGCCTAGATGGCGCCCTGTAGTGCAGATACCTTTAAGTCTACCTTCTCCGGATCATTACAATAGGAAAAGTGATGTTTCATTTTTTTTATAACAACTGAAGGAATTGAAAGTGTATCTTTCAATCCCTTCATCTCCAACTCTCCAACTTAGTACATCTCCGTCTTCTCTTAAATTTTCTTTTTGACTCACTAAAAATTTTATTTTCAAACTTTTTCTTTTGTATGTAACTTTAGGATCCAATGGACATTATATCATCGATGATGATCCTTCCATTGAGGTCTGGTTTCCCAATGAATTTCTTTCATTGGCCATTAGTTTCTATAGTTTTCCTATCTGACCATTGCTTATACATTTAATTGCCCAAGGTCTAGTTCACTTGGACTAATTAAAACAATCATTTCCATTTCCTTTCAATAACATTAATTAATTTGTTTAGTACAAACTTAGATATATTTTCATCTTTAAATCTTTACTGACAATTTTGATTTAAAATACTTTTTTTTTTTAATAGTTTCTTTTTTTTTAATTTCTCATCTGTGCAATTTTAAATATATATGAGTTTAGTAAAGAATTTTAATTTTCAATTTTTAATTCTTAAAAAAGAAGGTTTATTTGCAAACTTTTATTTTTTTCATGTTTAATAACAAAAAAAATAATATAACATTGTATGTGCCTGTTACAATATATATATATATATATATATATATATATATATAAAAAATAACAGGCATCATACTGCCTTTATCATTATATATATATATATATAATGATAAAGGCAGTATGATATTCTAAATTACAACAAAAGAATAAATGAGGTCTGTTACATACCTCTGGGTGACTTTGCTAAAAGAAATCCCTGGTATCTACAGGTAGATGATGATAGAGATGTTGGCCCTCCAGCCAAAACATATCTCTGAAATGTAATAATAGAGTTGATGTCCTGGACTTCCCATACACATTTTAATGGAAATTCCTGAAAAGGGTCTCTTAGTAGGAAAATACATCTATTATTAAGGGAAAGTAAAAGATTGGACTGGTCATGTTTAAACTTCTGATGGTCCGAAGAGGTATGTAGCAAAGCAAGACTAATAATAATAATAATAAACAAATGTTTGCAACTATAAATACATAATGCCTTAGATAAGTAGATAGTGTATCACTAAGGAAAATAATAAATAAATTCCTGATTAAAATAATTGGCTCCCTTTTATATCAGAAAGTCCCCAGAATCTGTAGGCCATTAATGAATGGATCATTAAATATAATATAAAAAAGAAGGCCATTATTAAAATATAAATTGTTTTCTACACTTTTCTAATATTTTATGTATTAGTAAGTTATTAAATAATTCATCATCGATAATTACGAAATAAGACTGTCTTTTAATTAACATCGAAGGGGCATTGGATATCAAACTCACTTCTGGTGAAGTTTGACAACATATAGCATAATAAATTGTGCATAACAATTTTAATATTTTCCTGACAAATAAATTATATATGTATGAAACATATACTGATAAAATGCTATGATAGATGTGCTTTCAATGATGTTCTTTCAAGACATTTGTTCTATAAAAAATTTAATAGACTTTACTTAAGCGATTTAATAAAATAAATTATTCTCTCCGAGAAAATTACAAGAGCAGTTTAAGCTGAAGATAATAATAATATATCTAACTTTTAAAATAATTTCAATTATTTAAAAATAACTTTATAATATGAGGTACAAAACTAAATGAGCTTTCTCTAATAATTAATTTATTGGAAATAAGTCTCCTAAAATGATTTTTAACTGGAGAAAATAAGAGAGAGGGTTTAAAGTTAGTTTCTCATTGAGTTTTATACTGTGTAGTTTCAATAAGTCAATATTATAAATAAACCAACAAAAAATTATTTTAAATTTGCCACTTCAAAATAATGTAAGATTTTTACAAGAAATGATATTTTAAATTTAAGAGAAAAAAAATTAAAAGATGTATTTTAAAATTAAGTTGTACAAACATTACAGATATATATATATATATATATATATATATATATATGTAATGTTTGTATCTGTATATGTTTCTATATATATATATATATATATATATATATAGAGAGAGAGAGAGAGAGAGAGAGAAAACAAGTAAAATAGAATCAGTAGCTTGAGGCAAAATGGACATTACCTCAACTGGTTGGTAGAGGTTCCATGGCTTAAAACAGGCAGTTATAAAGTCAGATCATTTAGCAGGATTCCTTGACACAGTACAGTCTCAGGATAGGTGTTGAAAGCACCGGAATGACATGGTGATGAGTTTGTGAAACAAAGCTCTGAAAAGCAAACGGTCAATATTTTCACCCCATCATTTCTTTAGGCATGATGTACTGTAAATCTAAACTACTCTCTTCAGTGAACTGTTCTCAATAATTTTTTTTTGTTTATCAAAATTTCCCACTATTTATCTGATCTGGCCTTATCAATAGGATTCAATCTACATTGACAACCACCAATTACAATTGCTCTTAGCAGTTCTCTGAGGTTGGTGTCTGCTTGGGAGGGAAATCTATAATCCTGCATTAAACATGTCCCAAGGGTTCATTTGCTAATTAAAAGAAACAACAACAATCATATTAATTTTATCAGTCATTGTATTATCGAAGCCTGTTTAATTAAGGTTTAGATTAACAAAATGTAAATTTTATTCAGAAAATTTTTGGAATTTGGTACAATGACTTTCAAACATATTTGACATAAACTTAAGCAGAAATTTACAAAATATTCCTTAAAAATATTGACCAAAAGATAAATATGAAATGTTACCCACTAACTAATTGAAGAAAATGAACTTTAATAAAGAATATATATATAGGATTCAATATCAATTTAATAAAATAAACACAATATACATTTTTACAAATATAAAATAAATAAACCATTATAAAAAGGTTAGTTTATTTATAAAATAAAATTAATAAAATATAAAAGATTATAATATTGATTATAAATATACTACCAGATATATGAGATGGGTGTCAGTTAATATAAAAGATTGGGTTCAAACCCATACTAGTGCTGATGACATTGGCACTAGGTGAAGCAGAAATATGTACTATATTTCCAGCTTCATATCCCTTGACATGGAAAAAAACAACAAAAACATTTTACTTGGGTTTCCAGTGACAATAGAGGCTGATGAAGAGTTTACTGACTGAGATTTATTATATTATAGGAATAGTAACAGTGTTTAGATTTGCTAACTTCTGAATTATAGTTTATTAACATGATTAATTGCAGTGTTTTTGGTTTATTCCAAAAAAAAAAAGAGCCTCCCATTTTGAAAATAATTTAGACCTCCTGGGTCTGGAGGTATTTTATAATATGGTTTGAGACTCCTTGCATTAAAGGTGCCCTTATTCAACCCATTATCAGTTAAAGCAAAAGCATCATTGCCATGTTTGCTCTGGATCTGGCAGGGTCCTTGATATAGGGGAAAAAATGTCTTGAATTGTTTGTTGGTAACATTGCTGGCTCTGTATACTCATATCCAATCTCGATCCCCTACCTGAAATGCATGTGGATGAGTGTTTCCTCATTGGCCCTGCAGCTTGGCCATTTGGTTAAGACACATACAAGCCTTATCTTGATCTCTTTTTCTGTTTATTTTTTTCCGGTCTTTATTTCTTTCTCTCTCTCTATCTCTCTCTCTCTCTCCCTCTCTCTCTCTCTCTCTCTCTCTCTCTCTCTCTCTCTCTCTCTCTCTCTCTATTTTTATCTCTCATATATATATATATATATATATATGTATGTGTATATATATATATATATATATATTGAAGCAATGGATCTGAAGCCCGATCCATGCTTCACATCTTCCTATAAACTTAATTAGTATTGTAGACCTGAATTAAGTTTATAGTTCAATATCAGCAGGGTTTTGCATTAGAGTTAAAAATAATTAT